>OX346246.1:120815117-121415117 GCA_947049315.1 Epistrophella euchroma | reverse complement strand
CAGGGAATAGTACCATTTGCAGAAGCTGCTTAATCAGCATCATAAAGAGCACTTGTACAGTACAAGAAGAGAACAAACCTCCAGTCAATGACAACCTAGTTCCACCACCCAGTGTTAAAGAGGTACATATTATAGGCTATGTATATACATAAAAATAGCTTACAATAAGGCCAGTCCCTGAGCACCAGAGGAGCACTGATGCAGTGATTAAAAAAAAATAAAACAAATTAATTTGGTAACAAAACAGCTCTTGAAGTACCAGGCCCTATTGACTTACAACTCTGTTCGTGTTTGCGGTATTTGAGGGGATCTACAATGCCCTGAAAAACATTTTTGTTTTTTTAAGGATGAAAGAGGCGGGAAATCAAACCCAGACCTCTGGTGTGACAGTCGACCACACTAACCATTACGCCATGGGCTTGACATTAGAAATTACAGTACAATCCGGAGAAATGCCTAACCCGCATAAGTACTTTTTTTTTTTTTTTTTTTTAACCAAATTTATTTTTTTATATAAAACTCATCTAATAAGTATATTTTGCTTAACTATCTTCCCACTTTGCCTTTTATTTTGTCTACTTTTATTGAAATTTACCTGAAAAAAAATTCTTTAAGTACACAATTGAAATCAGCAGAAAAAGACCAGGGGGGTCATTCCGTAATTTTCAAAACGATAATCATCAAAACGATTATCGCTGACGTTATCGTTAATAATTTGCTTCACGTAATTCAAACACTATCTCCTCGTCTATCGTTTTTCCAGAGATTGTCAAACCATCATTGAAATGTCATAATAACAATTTGCGTTATTAGAACGAAGTTCTTTAATGCGCGGTTTGTTTGTAAGCCCAAGAAATCGGCAGAAATTTACATTAGATGGTGGCGTAATGGAATAGGTACTTGCTTCTTAACCGGAAGGTTCGGCGTTCGATCCCTGCTGGCGAAACGTTTTTTTTTTTTTTTTAATTTTCATATAATTTGTATTTTTCTCAAATGTTTGTTGCCATTTTGCAAAATTAGTAAATTATTTCACTCATTTAACTATATTCGCGTACAAACTTACATACAATCATGAAAACAAATGCGAAACGATACCTATTTAGGTATCGTCCAAAAGCCATCGTTTTGACGATAGCGTTTTGATGATAATCGACTTACGTGAAGCAAATACTTGCTCGTCAAAGCGTGATCGATGATGGTGAAATCGAGCGTCTTGAAGAATAAATGATTAAAATCAGTTTCCATGATGCAAAACAAACCAAAATAACTGATTATTTTACATTGTAAATACAAAGTTCACTTTTTAAAAGGTTATCGAGTCAGTTAATGTACCTAATGTATTTTCCTACTTTTTCAAAAAACATATTTTTTGGATGTCAATTTTTTTATTTTTGTAAATATAGAGATAATTGCTAATGTGCACTTGAGCTGGTTTTTTATAACCCTCATACGTACCTCTCAAAACGAGGCATTTATGGTGAGGCACTTATCCGGCTTTTACTGCAGTGCAATTTGTAACTCTTCTTTTTGAAAAGAAACTATCAATTGATTTTTTTAAACTCAATTATTATCATTATTTTTGTGTACAATCAAATTAGCCCAAAGTCAGTTTTTTGGTCGACGAAAAAAGGCTGACGAACGTACGTACACACACTACACAGACATTCTCTCTGAAAACGATGGATTCGGAATCCAGGGACCTCGAAACGTGGAGAAATGTCAACATTTCTCTTCGACACATCGGACCAATTACAATATCTTCTCAGTAAACAAAAAACTCACATGCACTCATAAGCAAAAGGCTTTAACGTGATAACCTTTGACTCCGAAATGTCCTTCATGCTTTCAATCAATTTTAAACAAAAAAAAAAAAAAAAAAAAAAAAAACAACAACAGACTATAAATCAAAGTACAGATAGATAGATACTTTTTGTGCGTTAAAATTCTCAATTTAATATTAAATGTATTTCAGTTGAATTGAATTAAACCGCTCTTTTTAGCGTGTAAATCATTTTCGATGGCAAATGCCACACAATCAAAATAAAAATAATAAAAAAAACTAATTCATCCAATTTATTTCGTCTTTGGGAATGTCCTCCTTTTTTTTGTCATTAGTTCTTCATCTACAACACAAAATTTCAATTAAAATTGAAACCATTATCGAATGCAGTTCGGCACAACACCAACGTATAGCATGAGTCGGTGGCAGTGACGTTAGTAGGTATTCCCATAGTCAGTATTTTTTTTTTATTTTTTTTTTGTATATACCTTTATCCTGACAAAAATATGATGGAACAAAAATTCAATGGATCACATAAATAAAATTCGATTACGGTGCATCAGATAAAACAGATGCAATTTATTTATAGAATAGAATACATATACCTATAAAAGACGCGCATCACTTTTGTGCGCTTTTTTTGCAATCGGTATTGCGGCACTATTAATTTGGAATTTGATCTAAAGTGGAGTGTAAGCAATCGGTAGCAACTAAACGAGGAGAACAGCAGCAAAGTGCTGTCAAAATATACGAAAATTCATGTATGCAACCAACAACACTACGACATACGACAAACGACGAAACCAATGATGAAAAAAATCGTATCGATTGAAGTTTTCCTTCAAATCACACAACATGACGCACACAACTTAATTTAACACAAATCGCGCTCCACAAAGTGAGAAGACGACACGCCGACATCGACTTGTCATATTCATGTGTTCGACATTATCGCATCTTCCCATCGTTTGATGACAGCGCCACACATGCATCTACTAATTTCAACACATTCGGTACAACAGTGATGTGCGAAAATATCGACGTTTTTCGATTGTATTTAGGGAGTGTTCCATTCCTAGCAGTCTTTTCAGTCGTTTTACTCTAAATTTCCATAATCAATAGGAATGGGACACTCTTAAAATCCAACCGAAAACGAATAAAATGAGAAAAGGAAATTGATTATGAACCTATTCTATCACTTCACTTAAAATGCAGTTTAAATTATGCGTTAAAATTAAATTAAACGTCAAAATTTTTAGTCGCCTATAATTTTTTCCAATACAAATTACATCTACTACACCTGGAGTAATACTTTAAAGGCCGATTTGTAAATACTACTTACGCTCTCAGTAAAAGCAAACAGTTAAATTTCAGACAGTTTCGTCACAAGAAAATTGTTACGGGTGTGACACTACTTATTGAATTTGAAAAACATTTTATTTACTTATGTACAGAATCGATATTTAACTTGAGTTACGGTTATTACTTTCGAAAACTGGTGATTTGTAAATGGGACATCGAGTATTCATGCGGTAGCGGTGTATAATTTTGCCCCAAGACTTGCTGTTCAATTATTTACCTGGAATTTCATCTTTAGTTAAATGAAGTTTAGATATGAGAAATAAAAACTATAAAAACAAACGTCACAAACTTAGACGTAAAAACTGTGCAAAACCTTATTTTTGAAATTGTTACTTATGTGACAAGTTTCTGTTACGGATGTGATTTGGTAATTATAAATTATATTATTAAGAATGGTAAAAAAAAAAATCTAAAATAAAAGTTTTATACTGTTACGGGCGTGACAAGAGAATGTTACGAATATGACATGGTATGATTTGTATGGAAAACTATTTCCATTTGACATAATGCTTTGCCTTGGCACATTATTAATATTTTTTCTTATGCTGAGAAGCTGTGCAGTAAGATCGGATTAAATTACCACAGCAAAGAGATGCGCACGAAATACATACACATTTTATTTTGTTACAGATGTGACACAACTTTTAAATTCTTAAAATCAATTTAGTTTTTAATTTTTTTTCGACGATTCTTCTTCCTCAAAATATCAGTTTAATGAAAATTTCGTTGGTTTTGTAATATATTTTTGTTACGGATGTGACACTCATCAGGGCTCCATTTTAGTTGCAAACACTTAAGATTTTCTTAGTGCAAGTTGAACAATCGTCATTTAAATATTGACCAGTGAGTCAGGAATTTTAATTCACCAATTTCGGCAGATTAAGTGAGGTTCAGTGATGGTTTAAGCATGTTATTGGCTATAATCACATACTTGAAATTTGAATCTGACGGAAATGGGAGTAAGGCAGGGGTGCCCGATGAGCCTAATACTGTTTAACTTATTGACGTCGGATATAGAAGAGGAACTGGGTAAGGTGAGTTGGGGAGGGTTAAAAGTGAGAGGAAGAAGAATTGGCTGATGATGTGGTGATAATAGCGAAAAATGAAAAAAATATGCAAAGTATGATAAGAAGACTGGAGAAGTACTTCGAGAGGAAAACACTGGAAGTAAACGTTCGAAAGACGAAATTGATGAGGTTCTGGAAAGGAGGAGAGAGAAATACAGCAATAGACTGGAGATGGATGGAAGAGAAGATGGAAGAAGTAAAAGAATTAATATACCTGGGCTATGTGTTCAACAAAATGGAGGACAAGAGGCACATATAAGGGACAGAATAAAAAAGGGAGCAGCGATCATGAAGGAAGGATGGGGGATCGGAAGGAGGTAATTCAAGAATGTATGGGAGTGGAAGATGTGGCTTTTTGACACCCTGGTGTGGACGATGATGGGATATGTGGCGAATATATGGGGATGGGAGGAGAGACAAGAAACGAAAAGGATGCAAGGGAGGTACCTCAAATGAACGCTAGGGGTAGAATGTCAAAACTCCAGGGCACATGGTAAGAGAGGAAACAAAAAGAGATAAGATAACGATAAGAGCAGGGAGAAGGGAATGCAATTATAACAGGTGGAAAAGGAAACGAAATAGCAAGGGAATGTTTCGAGGAGATGAAAGAGAAAAAGGGATGGACGAGAGAGAGAATCACGATGGCAGCAAGGGAGAAACGAAATGAGGGGAAGAGAGGGGAAAGAGCCGGAAGAGAGGACAGTGCAACTGGATACGAGGAAGTGGAAAGCGAAGACAGAAGAGAGCAGGAGAAGGAAAGACGGGAACTAATTCAGGAATACAGATACAACAGATGGTATAAAGCAGTAATGACAGAGGGGGTACCGCAATATTTGAAAGCAGGATGGAAGATAGAAAGAACAAGGAGAAAAGTGAGAGTCAGACTATGGAATGAGGTGAGAGAAAGGTGGTACTGGAAACGAGAAGAAAGAATGTGCAGAATGTGTGAGATTGAACGAGAGACGTGGAAACATGTGATAGAATGATGCAGATAAGGCGGAGATGAAGGAAAATAAATAAAGGAAATAAAAATGATGGAAATAATGAACGAAAAAGAGAGAGCAGAAGACTGGATGAAAGAACTAGAGGAAGTGAGAAAAGATAAGGACAGAGAGAGAGAGAGGAAAAGAAAAGGGATAGTAGGATCAGAGACGGAAACGGGATTCTTGTAACCCTTAGGGGAAACAATACAATATAATACAATACAATACACATACATACTTGAATCTTGAACCATCGTTCAAACTCAGATAATCCGCTGAAATCAGCTAATTCAAATTGCTGAACCACAGGTTAAATATTGAACCGCATTTGTACAACTAGTCCTTAGCAGTGCACGAATAGCGAACAAATGGACACGCGGAAAAAGATACTCATGTGTCATTTAGCACAATAAATTAATTCATACCGTCTTTCGCCGCCGTGTCGCTTGCGTCTTCACCTGCAATTTTTATTTAATCTAATAAATAAAATTTTGTTTGCGTCAAATCATTCTCCTAAACAAAATTCGGTGATAACATTTTTAAGATATCTTCATAAAAATTCGAATTCAAGGTCGTATTTTGACAAAGCCTCCACTTTTATCCACTTTTCTTTTCATTTTTTCTACCAAAGTTTAAAAACATTTGCACAGTATTATACTCATATACATAGGTATGTATAAGCCTACACCGGATCCGAAACGCATGTCTGTGTGTTGAACAAATCTAAACAAATTGTGTGCGTGTCATTGACAATAAAATGAGAAACGACTGCCAACACAGCATTGGCACCGCATCACAACAATATCAACAACAAACAGCTCAACCATTATTTTTTTGTTTGTCTGTTATTTGAATCGACTTTATGATTGCTTGTGATGGTGACCCAATTTCGTTTTCATAAAGATGATTGCCGACACACCCCGTGTCTATTGAATGTTGAGGAAGGGCGAATAATATTGAGATGATAGGTAAATCTTTTGCTTGTTTTCTGGTAAGAAAACAAAAAAAATTTCATATTTACATACCTTTGTAGAAGCATGATCAAATCAAGCTGTGAGGTTAAATGAACCACATATTTATACTTAGGTGAAATTAAAAAAAAAAAAATATCACCAACTTATCAATTGCAATTTTCTTTTGTATCTTAATGGATTAAATGAATTGGATTTTGCTGATAGATTCCTGATAGTGATTTCATTTCATCTGCTGGTAACTTTTCAAATACTTGATATTTTCGCAGAAATCGACGAATAGATTTTCCCATTGACGAAGATGAAATATTTGCATACAAAAAAACCTCTTGGGACACTTGTATCCTTTTTGACAAAAACACTGTTTGTTACCAGTTTTGCATTCCTAGTTCTTACTAATGACATCGAAATGAGAATAGCAGATTCATTTTATTACGTATATTGACTGTCCAGACAGTCTAAGGAAGCTTGCCGTTGCTTAGGGATTGTTTTGTTCTTTTCAGGAAACTTGCATGTGAACGGAGTATTTTTTATGAGGGACCATAACGCATCAAAAGTATATATTGTCATGAAGAACCTGGGCCTAGTGACTTATATTTCTTGACCATTCCTGTGTGCGTGTCACTGGTAGGAATGGAGGGGACCTACAATTGTCTTTGGATTCTCAACGATGTTTGTTCCATTATTTCGAAGTTTGTTCTTTTATTAATTTCAATGTTTGTTCTTTTATTATTTCGAAGTTTAATGTTTTATTATTTCAAAGTTTGTTTTTTTACTATTTTGAAGTTTGTAGCTTTTGTTCTTTTATGATTTCGAAGTTTTTTATTTTATAATTTCGAAGTTTGTAGCTTTTGTTCTTTTATGATTTCGAAGTTTTTTATTTTATAATTTCGAAGTTTGTTGTTTTATTATTTCGAACTTAATTTTTTATTTTGAAGTTTGTTGTTCTATTATTTCGAAGTTTTTTTCTTTTATTAATTCGAAGTTTGTAGTTTTTGTTCTTTTATGATTTCGAAGTTTTTTATTTTATAATTTCGAAGTTTGTTGTTTTATTATTTCGAACTTGGTTTTTATTTTGAAGTTTGTTCTTCTATTATTTCGAAGTTCGTTGTTTTATTATTTCGAAGTTTGTTATTTTTTTTAAATTTCGAAGTTTGTTACTTTATTTTTTCGAAATTTGTTCTTCTAAATATTTCGACGTTTGTTCTTAATTATTTCGAAGTTTGTTATTTTACAATTTCGAATTTTTTTTCTTTTATTTTTGTTATTTCTAAGTTTTTTTTTTTCAATGCTTTCTTTTATTATTTCGAAGTTATAAGTTAAGTTTTATTATTTCAAAGTTTGTTCTTCTAATTTTTCGAAGTTTGTTTTTTTATTATTTCAAAGTTTTTTTCTTTGTTTCAAAGTTTTTTCTTTTATTTTTGCGAATTTTGTTCTTTAATTATTTCGAAGTTTCTTCTTTTATCATTTTTAAGTTTGTTCTTTTATCACTTTAAATTTTGTTCTTTTATGACTTCAAATTTAGTTTTTTTATTATTTCGAAGTTTGTTATTTTACTATTTCGAAATTTGTTCTTTTATTATTTTGAAGTTTTTTGTTGTATTATTTCGAAGTTTGTTCTTTTATTATTTTTGAGTTTGCTCTTTTATTATTTCGAAGTTTTTTGTTTTATGGTTTCGCAGTTCATTGTTTTTATTATTTCGAAGTTTGTTATTTTACAATTTCGATATTTGTTCTTTTATTTTTAAAAAATGTATTCTTTTATTTTTAGAAAACTTTTCTTTTATTATTTCGAAGTTTTTTCTTTCATTATTTCGAAGTTTATTCTTTTATTATTTCGAAGTTTGTTCTTCTAATTTTTCGAAATTTGTTCTTTTATTATTCCGAAGTTTGTTCCTTTATTATTTAGAAGTTATTATTTAGGGTTTTTTTACATCTCCTTGGATTTCGCATTTAAATATAAAAATCAAAACCAGTCTATGAGCTCTCCTGCTTTAATGTATCTTTTATTTTCGTGACGTCATTTCGTTGTGCTAATTAAAAAAATAACATTCAGTTAATTATTTTCTCCAAAATGATTGCCTTTACTGGGATATTGAAAGTGTTCCTTTAAATAAATCAAATTGCTTATAAAATTCTCTTTTCTTTAAAGACATTCGTTAAAGCCTGCAATAACTGTGAAAATGTCGACATTATTTGAAATAATTGAAATGCCACACACCTTTCATTTTATTGAGCAAATTCCAAAGTTTTTGTTTAGACGAGAAAATAACATTTTCACGAGTATTTCTGTTTCTATACCTATTATTCAGCAATGAAATTCATGTCGTAAAGTCAATTTTAATGAAATTCCTCAATGAACACTCAAAAATGTTTTCACAATAGACATTTTATCAATTAATTACAACTCATCTGTCATTCGCTGCTGGAGCATTATTGTGTGTCTTTTAGTTTTCTATATCACAAGACATTCTTCTTTTGAGAAGTCGTCTGTGTTTGGTGGGGGGTTGATGGGAAACCCTTAGACAAAAATTTAAAGAAAAAAAAAAAACATTAACCTTAAACTAGAAATAAATTTTTTGGTTCGAGTACACGTAACACGACCTTCTTGCAAAGGATATTTTTTGAACTAATAGATCATCCAATAACAGAAATTAATTTAAACTTTGAAAGTTCTTTCATATTTGACAGTTCTTTGACTTTCAAGTTCAGTTTTGTTTAAGAAATTATTATAAATAGGCCATGATTTGCATCAGCAGATTGAGCTGCTAAGCAGCTTAGAGTGGTGCCTTTGGGGATAGTTTTTCAGGTAAAGGGTTTTTCGTTTAAATTATTTTTAAATAATTTCAAAAAAAAAAAATATTTTTCAAAAACAATTTTGATTTTTTTTTAAATCCAAAAAATATTCTCTTTTTAAATTCAAAAAATATTTATTTTTTTTTTTAAATCTTTGTATGCCATATTATTATCTACTTTAAAGGACCTCCAAACTAAAAATTTTGATAACGAAAAAGTCGAAAATGCAAAAAAAGTTTAACAAAAATGTAGACCATACCTGCAATAGTACATACAAAAACTTTAATCAAAATCGTAAGAGCCGTTTTCGAGATAAATAACCTTCTTCAAAGCAGTTGGATGGCAGGTACCGTTATTTTTGGAGCTAAATAAAATCAATTTCCACTCCAAGGAATCAACTAAAAATCTTAAGCTCCAAGTTTGAAGAAAATAGCTTTAGTGGTCTAGGCTGTAGGTCGAATTACAGACAGACAGACAGAATTGTGGGACCCACTTTTTTCGGGTTCTCTGTCATCTTAATGGAAAGTTTGATTGAAATCTTGAGTTCGATTTTCATTAGGAATGGAAAACTTAAATTGAAAAGGAACGGGTAAAACTTAGCGATATTATTAAACCATACACAAATTGTGGCGAAAATGTTTGCACCCTCCGAATATTAACATTTTGGTCTAAACTAATAATAACTGAACTGGTTACAATTATTATTTATTTAATTGCTCAACTGAAATGTTTGTCTTCTTTTTTTCGGTTAAATAAAGGCTCTTTTTATGTTAAATATGTTAAAAAATAATAGACTTAAGGTCAATTTCATTCCAAAGTTCCAGACACTAAAATTCAGTTTATCAAAAAATTAGAACTTGATCGAGTACTCTGAGAGAGAAAATTTCCATAATTTTAAACCCTCAAATTCATGGTCCGGGGAAACTTGACCAAAATTTTCTAAAAAAAAAAATTACCGTTTCAAAACTAAAAATCCAAACTCAGGTGCATAAAATTAAAACTATATCTCTTAATAAAACACCCTTTATTTTCTCATATCACCCTATACGTACGTACATATCTGCTGTACGATTTCAGTGTCAGTTTAAGATAGAGCTACCATCACACCTGGTAAAGACGCTAGCAGCATTCAATTTGACATTAAAGTAAACACCGCAATCAAATCTCACTTCTTTCAAATTTTTTTTTTGTTACTCATTAACAAAAACAACATGGATAGCATAATGTAGATAAATTCCGATCAAAGATATTTGACTTTCTGTATTTCTATTTTAAGGTTTTCAGATGTTTTTTAAATTTATTTTTACATAAATAAACCACAAGTTCAATGTGTTTGGATTTTTGGAGCAACAACTAAATTTTACAATCTATTTCAGTTGACCATGACTTATTATGTGTGCATGGAGAAGGGGAAGATAAGAGTTATAAGTCGCTAAAAGCATTATGTAATGTTAACAGAATTAAATTCTTGATAAAGCTAATTTTCAGATAATCAATAATTTTGTTTTTCAGATAGGCACTTTTTCAAAAGGGGTATTTGCCACTTTGTATAATTTATTGTCTTTTATTTTAATAGAATTGATTAATACATTGGGTCGATACAATAACATTTTGCATTTTATTTCTGCGTATTCAATTAAATTTTATTTATTTCAAAATGAAATTAAATTGAATACGCAGTTCTTTTTTAATATTTAATTAAAGAGCGGGGATTTTTCTCAATCAGCATTTTTTTGGCTTTGTCAAGACTCGAGAAATAACCTTGAAATTTTGTTTGGTTTAGCAAATTTTATTTGATTGTTTTTTTTTTTTCGGGAAGTGAATTTAAGTTTGTCGTCAAAAAAATTGCGTTTTATTAGTGAGCATAATTTTTTTTTATGATTTAAAAATTATTTTCGAATTTTTTATAGGGTAACACAAGGTTAATTTTTAGAAAGTTTGAAAATCTTCATAGAGGTCAGTTGATAATGAATTTTTATTTTTGGAGCAATACATTTTTTATAAGTAGATATACATTTAAATAGAAAAAAAACTTACAAACCACTATTTGAAGAGAAATCAGTCGATTGAGAAATGCACCCTTAATTAAGGTAATAAACATATCCTTAACAAAATGGAATTAAAGTTTGACAAATGTATGTTTTGTGGCATTCCACAATATGGTATAACTTTCTTGAAAGCAAATATTCCATTTTTTGATTTGCTTTTTAAATCAAGTTCTTTAAATAAATAGTTTTTGAGAAATTAAATTTCAAAGTCAAAATTTTTGAAAAAAGAAATGCAATTTTCTTTTCAAGTTGTTTTTTTGTTTTTTTTTTTTTAAATTTTGCGTGATTAAGTGCCATCGCTCATTTAAATATTCAATGCCCTTATAAATTTTTAGTCATATATTGAAAACCGTATGTAAAAATCTTTTAAATTTTTCAGAAATTAAAAGAAAAACAAAAGATACTTCTTCCCAAAAACCCGAAAAAAGGGTTTAATTTATGAATGGCAATTTTTTTGCGTCATGAGTACCTTTACCTACACTTAAGATAATTAAGACTAATTAAGGGTATTTAGAACTACTTAAAGCTACTTAAAAGTATAGAACAGCCACAGCAAGCATTTTGGTTGGTTTTAAACACAATTTTTTTAATTTTTTTTTGTGCCACCGTGACTGTCCGTTCCTAAGGCTTATGTTTACCTAAACCTGTGTAAGTCGACCGAGACAGAAAGACTTAAGGGTAGGTGTACCCGACCAGCCAACTCAAAATTCATGTAAATGAATTTGAATGTGTTAGTAAGCTCTCTTCACCAGATTCGGCATTGCAATTTGAATTATACTCTTGCTTGTACATTGTACACTCTGTTTTAATCGCAAACGATGGTGCAGAGAGTGAGAGAGCAGAGAATCACGCACAAGCACTACGCACAAGACTCAAGCAAAAGAAAGAAAAAAAAACAGGTAGCGAGCGAGTAAGCGCAGACGAAGCAAATGTACCTACTTGTTATGTATTTACAATCAGACATACAATTTAGAGAAAATAACGATTCTGACCAGAAGGGTAGGAGCACGAGGCTACCTCGTATGGATGGATTTGTTTTTTCCTTATGGATATGGTGTGATATGTGAATATGTATTATGAAGAAAAAAGAATACCTTTTATAATTTTCTAAAAGAAATGGTTGGTGTAGCGCAGCGCGGTGGTAATTTTTTTTTTTTTCGGGTTGAACAAATTACCTATAAAAAGGGAAAAAAATAGGAGCTTCTCTATTTTATGTTTTCTAAAAAAAAATTTGTCGTACCTTTCCGAAGTCAATTTTTTCTTAATTTAGGTACAGTAGATGACGGATATAAGAAACTCAAAAAATCCAAGGATTTCAATGAAACTGATAGAGGTTATAGCTGACGGCTGTAAAGTTTGCAGAAAATCAACTTCTTTCCTTTGGGGTACATATAACCGAATGATACACCAAAAATTTAATACAAATCTAGATTAGTAACGGTTATTTAATTTTGTTTGTTGTATGTGGTCGAATTTCAACCATTGGTAAAAAAAAATCATAAATTCAAATACCAAATTGACAAAATTTAGGCACTTTCATGGTGGCGTATGACCGTCCACCAGACTTTGAATTGGTTTTAAAGTTAGTCATTGATGGTTTTGAAGAATTAGTTTTCCCTTATAATTTAACTTTTTATTTTCCTTACTAGAGTGTGTCATTTTTTGTTGGCCGAATTTCGGCCGCTGGGCGATACTAGTATAAATAAAAATGCCTATAAGAAATGGCAAATGTATGGGCTTTTTTCTTTCTCCCCGATCTTCAATTTGTCACTTCTTTGGCAATTCAATAAGGGTGGGTTCAGAAATTTTGTGAAAGTTACACGGCGCATCATTTAGAAGTTTACACGGGAAAATTTCTTATAAAAGTTTAATTTTCTATGTAGTGAAAGAATAAGTTCCTTATATCAGTGTTTTTCTTATATACGTTTTTCTTATATGAGGTGTATTTAGCATGTATCTTCATGGGAATGTGCATGGTATTTTGGAATGTCTGTCTTATATGGGACTTTCTCATATCCATCATCTACTGTACCAACGAGAAGTTGGAAAACCAAACTTACTAATCTTTAGCCAGTTGGTTTTTATTATGTTATTTAGGTATGTATTTATATTTTATTATAATGGATATTTTTTTCTAAGCAAAAAAAAAACTGCCAAAGAAACCGCTAAAAATTCTTGAAAATTGTTTTTCATCTCAAAAATCTAGGGAACAAATAATTTCATATGTACATATTCTACATACATATACAAATACATATAAGATCTGGTACAATTTTTTTTGAACAAATAGGCAAGTACAAAGTATGTATTTAGGTATACATACATACATAAAAATTTAATTTATAATTGATAAAGTCTGTAAAAAAATTTAATTGAAGCTTTTTTGTAAGTAAACATAAAATACAAAAACTACTAAACATTGTTCAAAACTGTATTTTATCTCGAATGTCTCTAGAAAAAAAAAGATATCTGTTGACTTGTAGATCCCATAGCAACTAAACCATACAGTTTATCATTAGTCTGGCACTGGGTTATTTTATTTACTGGATACAAAATTTATCCAAGTTAAGAACATAATTAAGCCTTGATAAATATCTATTTTTATACAGCTCAATGACATAAGCCTTCATAGATATCAAGATTAAGATTTGTTTACATTTAATTGTTAAATTTTTAGATATTTTTATTTTGTAAAAGTTTTTTCAAACGAGTTAGGTAGGTAGGTACTATAAAATGCAAACAAAATCATCACCTCTTTAAAGGTGATGGCTTTTTCCTAACCACTGCATTTTTTTTATAATGGACAGACGTAACATGCTATCATAACATTTTTTTTGGATTAAATTTACTACGAAAGATATTTTTTCACGGTTTTTGAAAATCTTCAAAAATAAGTGTAAGCTTTTCTCTTTGTACGATTTCATATGCTGCAACTTTTACCTTCACATTTTTTCAAAAAAAAAAACTAATACTTTTTCTTCAACAACAAAATGCGATCGTCTTTCTTCTGTCTACTGATAAATATTCCTATGTAGGTACATTTACAATATACCTACATATATTTTGGCACCAACCACCAGACACATTTTATGCTTGGCGCAGTATGTATTCCACTCAAAGTGAAATGGGATCGCTATTCAATTACACAATAATAATGCTACTAATTGACTTTAACATGTACCTACCAATGTATTTTTCCAATAGATACATTCATTACCTACGCAAAATAATCAAAGCAATCCTTCAGCAACTATACCCAACATTCCAAACATGACCTTTCACTAATACCTATCAGAAAAAAAAAACACTGAAAGAACAAAAACTCTTCTATAATCGACCCGCAATACCCATCATAATTTTTTTTTTCCCAAAAGAAGCAGAAAAACCTTCTAACAGACTAGCGAACAAAAAAATATACATTATGTATGTATGTACATATGTACCTACGTACAAGCTACACAAAATTCATCCAAATTTCCTGCAACGATCCCATCTCCGAATTGAACACGAACTTCCACCAAATCTTCGTGTTAAAAAAAAAAAAACAAGGCATACGTACATAACAAACCTATATTGACATCTTTTTTATCTTCCTTGGCGATTCACAGAATACTATATTTGTATGCATACTATGGTTTTCCATACAAGACAAAAAAAAAAATCATTGGGAGTCGAGAGCTGATACCAAACAAACAACTTATTTTGTAAAAGAGAATAAGGAAAAAGAGAATGCATCACCACACTACCCAGTGGATTTCTTTTGAACCAAACTTCTTTGTGTGCGTGAGCAATGATGTTGTTATGGTAAAAAAACGCGAAATGGACAACTTTTTCAAAATTAAAATTAAAAAAACCATGAGAGAAAATATTATTTTGTTTTTTAAATTTAATAAACAAAATACCAAAAAAAAATAAAAAAAATATGTGGTAATTGTATTGGCTGTCCTTGCCTAACCACGGCATTACGAATAGTGTCACATTGAATTACATTTTTTAGCATGTTATACGAAATATTTTTTTTTTTTTAAACCCATTAGGCATTCAAAACATATGATTCTTTGATTTAAAAAACATTTAGGAAATTTAAAAAATATAACACTCAATTTCCCAGGGGGTCAAACAAAATAATTAGGAAAAAAGGAGTATATTTTGTATTTTTGTCTCTAAAAAGTTACTGTAAAAAATAAAAAAAAATGAAAGAAAAATAAAAACAACTGCACATACATATAAGCTTTGAAAAACCGTTAATTTGACTTCGTTTCCTTTTATACTTCAGAAGTTTTATCAAATAATGCATTCATACCTCTTTGTAAATTTCCTTCATTTTTCACAGTTTTGTACATTTTTTTTGGGAATTAATACAAAAAATATAGAAAAAACAAAACCCATTTGTCAATTTGAGATGAATTGTCTCTAGAAAAAAAATGTAAAAAAAATAAAAAAGTAATATTTAACCAATTTCCCTATCATTCCTATAAGCATCTTACTAAATTTTATGATTTTTCCATCTGTCTGGCGGTTTTGAGGCATATATAATTTTTTATTTTTTTTTAAAGCCACAAAAATATATTTATCAACTTATTTCCAATCGATTACCGTTTGTTTCATTAAAATATTCGCAAAAATGTGAACGCTATACAGTTTAGCGCAAAGCTCCAACCTATTTCACAAAGGGACACATACCCTTAAGAACCTATCGTTCGAACTTTTATTTACCTACCATAACTGGTTCGCCTGCCTTACCTAGTTATTCGGTCCCCATCGAACACAGTTCTACTAAACCGAAGGCGCTCAGCGGCGCCTTGTACGAGGATGTCTGGGTTGTCTACAGTTATAATGCCGATGAGGTAGATTAGCGGAACTGACAATCTATCCTGGACCAGGCCTTAAATGTCTAAATAGATAAATTCATCGGGCGGAATAAAGCCGCTTAGCGCATACTCTCATAATATTCTTGTTTGGGGTCTTGCAATGTGACCCCGAATCAGCTTTAACAAAAATGTATCTATTCTGTTTATGTTGGCCCCGTTTATATAGAACCTGGTTGGAATAATAATGTATGTGTTTCGACTCTGGTGTTCTGTGTAATCTAAAGCAGCGTGTAAGTGTAAGGGCCATTTTCTGAAACTAAACTTAAATATTTAAGGTCAACATAAGAGCTTATGTGACAGTTTACGCTGAGGAAAAAGCAGAACGTAAGCGTTTAAGTTGAACATAAATATTTAAGTTTCGTTTCAGCAAATTGGCCTAAGGCATTGTCTCTCAAACACCCGAATCTTTTCCATTCGAGATAGGGCAACTTTGAACCAAACCAGGCATTCATAGGCAATCATCTGTCGGATGCCAATGTACTTAGGTTAGGTTAGGTTTGAAGGGGTGATGATACGGCAAACCGCATCATCTCACTCGGATCTCAGTGGATCCATTGCGCTCCCCAAGAAAAGGGTAGGTAGGGTATAAGGGCGGGTGAGGAAAGGAGTAAGTGGAGCGTGGGGGTTAGGTGTGGGGTGCCTTCCTGAACCATCTTGAATTCTGGATGAATTTTGCGATGTTTTTCAGTGGCAAACACGAGATGTCGCCCAATTCTTCGAAGAAGTATTCTCCGAGGGTTGTCTTTCTGGTTCTTGCTAAGCTGGGGCACTCACAAAGGAAGTGATAAGAGCCCTCTTCCGCCTCTTCGTCATGACACCCTCTGCATAAGTCAGATGTGGTAATACCCATTCTGCTCATGTGGGTTCCCATTGAGTTGTGACCCGTTAGGATTCCAACCAGGAGAGACAGTTGAGGTCTACTTAGCGTAAGAAGGTAGTCAGTTTTTTTCTTAGAGATATCTGGCCATAGGTTCCTCGAAACCCTACAAGTATCAATTGCTGACCATCTGTCGTTGGCGGCCTTTAGGAAACTTTGGCGTATTCTACTTTTTTCTTGTGCCAGTGGCATGGAAACAGAGGATTCAATTTGGCTCGGATCAAGGGAAGATCCGGTTTTGGCCAGTTCATCCGCCATTTCATTCCCATATATGTCGCGGTGTCCTGGGACCCATCGGAGGGTAACTGTGTTTGCTGCACTGAGTAATTTCAACTCATTACGGCACCGGTTCACCAGTTTGGATTTTATGACGATTGAGGAAATGGCTTTTATTGCCGCCTGACTGTCAATGAAGATATCTATATTTTTGTTTGTTAGTTCACATGTGGCAAGACATTTAGCGGCTTCACAAACTGCAAATACTTCCGCTTGAAAGACACTGCAAAAATTTGGAAGCCTTATTGATCCACATAAGGGCGGATTTTCGGAGAAGATGCCCGACCCCACCCCTTCATCTGTCTTGGAGCCATCCGTGAAGACAGAAACATGATCAGCGTTTATGACCTGATTTTCAGCCCAACGGTCCCTTGAGGGAATATCCGTTTGGGCAACTGGATTGAAATCAGTTTGCGGTATTGAATAGTCCGTTTGAATGTCTTTGTCCGTAAAATTTATAATTGTTTTATGTCCGAATTGGCCCCCTTTCCAGTTGTTGCACTGTTTGAGTCTTAAAGCACTATTGGCCGCCATTTCTTTCGTAAATAAATCGAGAGGGGCTAGTGAAAGGAAAGTCTCCAGGGCAGCGGTAGGTGTCGTTTTCATGGCACTAGTCGTACCAATACACGCAAGTCTTTGAATTTTAGTCATAGTTTTAAGATTGGTTGCCTTGTCTAAGGCTGGCCACCATACCAAACAGGCGTACGTCAAAATTGGCCTTATTATGGCTGTGTACATCCAATGAATGGTTTTGGGGCTAGGACCCCATCTTTTCCCAAAAATTCTACTGCAGGTATAGAATGCTGTTGAAGCTTTCCTTTCCCTTTCTTTAATGTTTTCATTCCAGTTTAGTTTACGATCTATTACCAAACCAAGATATTTTGCCGTACCCGTGATATGGAGCGGTGTCCCATTTATGGTGGGAGGGTCTATGTTTGGGATATTACGTTTTCTTGTAAACAGAACCAGTTCAGTCTTGAGTGGGTTGACATTAAGTCCGCAGCTTCTAGCCCAGTCGCTGAGCTTGTCAAGGGATTTTTGTAGAAGCTCACACAGTGTGGGTATGAATTTTCCTGAGGCCATTATTACTATGTCGTCGGCGTAGGCCACGATTTTGACACCGTCAAGACTGAGTTTGACTAAGATCTTATTAACGACCAATAGCCACAGCAGGGGAGATAAAACCCCTCCTTGTGGAGTGCCTCTACATGCCCTTACTTTGAGCTTGCTATGACCCATTTCTGCGTTTACTAGTCTCGTTTGAAGCATTGTGTCAATCCAATTTGATAGCGCCGGGTCAATATTCATAGAGTCAAGGGCTTGTCGAATCGCTGTGTTTTCAACGTTATTGAAGGCCCCTTCTATGTCAAGGAATGCTCTTAGAGTGAATTCTTTGAATTGGATTGATTTTTCAATCGTGCCAACCACTTCATGAAGTGCCATCTCAACAGATTTTCCCTTCATGTATGCATGTTGGGCCTGCGATAGGACATTATCATTTAGTTTTAGGCGAATGTGCGTTTCAATTAGTCTTTCTAATGTCTTGAGAAGAAATGAGGATAGGCTTATTGGCCTGAAGTCCTTGGCTTCAGTATGTGTGGGCTTTCCGGCTTTCGGAATGAAGATAACATTGACTTCTCTCCACCCAGATGGAATATAGGTGATGTTTAAACATCCCCTAAAAATATCTACTAGAATTGGAACAAGTATATCTTTAGAGCTTTGGAGCATAATCGGAATTATTCCATCAGGCCCTGCAGACTTGTATGCTGAGAAAGAGTCAATGGCCCAAGCAACCTTCCTGTTATCAACGATTTGGTTGCCTATGTTAGATATTGCATTTATGTGTGGCTCTCTGTTCGCAGGAGAACAATCAATGATGCATCCTGGAAAGTGAGTGCTCATAAGTGACTCTAGAGTTTCAGAGCAGGAGTCTGTCCAGGTATTGTCAGGTCTTTTTAGGAAGCCCGGAGGAGTGTTGACCTTCGACATGACTTTCCTGAGCCTGGCAGCGTCATTTGTAGATTCAATGTCTGTACAAAATTTCCGCCAGGCTGCCCTTTTTGCGTAAGTTGTTCTGTTTTTGTACAGACTTTTGCTGATCTTGTACAGATCCCAGTCAGCAGGTTCATTACTATGTTTTGCTCTGTTAAAAAGCCTCCTTGAGTTTTTCCTAAGGGTTGACAGCTCTTTGGACCACCATACAGGGTTGAGCTTGCCTTTTCCTTTGGTAATGGGGCAAGAACTTTCGTAGGCATCATTGATGGCTGACGTAAGTTCACTGACATGTTTTTCAATGACTGAGCGGTTCAACATAGGTTGAATTTCATAATGACCCAAAGATGAGGCCAGTCTTTTATTGAAGGCTTCCCAGTTTGTTTTCCTGGGGTTTCTATAGGGTTTTTGACATTTAATTTCATGCTCTATTTGGAATGTTATCAATCTATGGTCAGAGAAAGTAACATTACTTGAGACTTTCCAGTTACTAATTCCGATGGAATCAGAATTTGTGGAAAGCGTCACATCAAGTACTTCTCTTCTATTTTTGGTAATGAAGGTTGGTTCATTACCTCTATTTAAAATTAACATATTGTTCCTAATGATAAATTCAAATAGTGACTCACCTCTTGAATTAGTGTTAGTGCTGCCCCACTGTAAATGATGAGCATTTGCGTCGCAGCCTACTAATAGGTCCCAGCTGCTCTTACCTGCTGCTTCCACGAGGTCTTCAAATGCTGCTGATGGCGGGGAGCCCGGTTCATCGCCTGGCATATAGACGGAGGCTAGGATCAGGGGCGCGGCCCCCTCTCTTTCGCACTTCACCGTCGTCATGTCCCTGCTGCAGTGAGAAGATAAGAGGAAAAGATTTATATGTTTTTTTGCCACTATACAAGTTCGATAGTTACCTTCTGTAAGCCCTTTATTAAAGTACAGGGTATAATCCTTGGACCTTAGTCCGCAGATATTGCCACTGTTTATCCATGGCTCCTGTACGAGGGCTATATCAATATTATCTTTTATAAGTAGAGAGGTTAAGGTGGCGGAGGCCAACTGACTGTGCTGTAGGTTTTGTTGAAGCACTTTCATTTTCAGTTTCTTTTTTATTTTTGTTTTGTAGGTTGGCTACCGTAAACGGTCGCACCTTAACCTCGTTAATACCGATGCATAATTTATACCCTCTAGATGGAAGCATGGCCATTGTCTCATGATTGAGCATGACAATGGCTTCCTGGCCTGATTTTGTAGGCTCTTCCATCTCCATGACCTGCCAATCTGCATTCGGAAAGTCAGGGTTGAGTCTTCGTAGAAAATTCTCTAGCCTATCCTTCGTCATGCGTGGGCCCGGAATGTTTATTCGGACTTTGGGTCTGGTGGGGAGGTCGTTTTTAAAGACAACTTTTAATGTTGTCCCCGGTAGTAGTTCTTCCATCTCTTGGATTTTGATCTTAAGCCAGTTAAGGGTATATTCATCACGACATGTGAGAATTTTAAAACCCTTAAATGTCGACAAGGGCCCGAATCTTGGCAAGGTGGTCGTGGAGGAAAGCACCTCGTCGTTCACACGATCGAGAAGCTTTTCCTCGACTTGAGCCCACTGCTCATCATTTAGCCGCCTTTCAGGGCTCCCCTCGTTGGTAACGGCCACCTGGAGGCACTCTTTTACCGCTTCAGTCAGCGTGCCTGCGCTACTTGCCGTCTTTGGCTTTTTGCTGGGTGTTGACGAAGGGGGTGTCGAGTCATTGTGTCTGTTCCTCTTCTTTTGACCACTAGGACCAGCGTTATCGACCCTTAAGTGATTTGGACCGCTGAAGGGTAACCTTTTCGGTTTCACTTGTGGGTTGCTATCTTTTGTGATTTTGGAGGAAGAGACACCCTGGCTTTTATTTATATTTTTTGACGGTTTGTCGTCTTCGGGTTTGGGATCGATTGGGGGCTTGTTCTTGGCCTCCAACTTGGCGAGAAGCTTTTGGGCCCAACTCAATCGTTTCCAATCGCGGAGATTAAGTTTCTTGGGATCGCCTTGGCCATACCTCCGTACGGCTCGCTTGGCGTTCTCGATCTTTTTGATGTCTGGATCTTGCTTACCTCCCTTATTCTGCTCTTTTGGAAGCACCAGTTTCTCCTTGATCGGGTTTGGCCCATGCGGGCATCGATCTTCGGAGATGGTGAGCCGCAAGATGCCGGAGCATCCTGCGGCATCCGCACAGACTTCGGTCGGTTTACAGGAACCAGTCTCTTTGGGAGTCGAAGTTGCTTTGGCATCCGGCAGTGCCGGAGTTTTGGCCATAGCTGCGCCCTCTGTAATTAGTTTCCTCTGTCCTATAGCAGGGTTTTCGGCCACAGTTACGTCTGCGTTTGAGTCACTAGGGCTGGTGAAGGACCGATAGTCGTCTTCAAGGAGTTGGTTCTCCTCATCCGACGCCATCATCCCCTCTCCAGTCCCAGCAGCATCATCGTCAGAGTCCAGGAAGTCCATAAGGCCCTCGAAAGGAACCTTATTGGCTTCATTGGCACCGCTACTACATACAGGAATGCCTTCTTTGGCTTTGGTTTCGTTATGGATTTGTGAGGTCACTGGCGACTTATCCTCTTTCGAGGCCAAGCCATCGCCGACAGCCGTGACTACTGCCGACTTTTGAACGTATATCCCCGTTCGATTTTCACTCTTTTTTATACTTTTATCCATATTTTTATTTAGATTGACATCTCTGCTTTGCTTAGTTTTCTTAGTTGTTTGACACTGCAGCTGGATTGCTGGAGGGTCAAACGTAAGCCCCCTCACCAACGACAAGGTGAAAACTGCGAGGGGGTCCAATGTACTTAACTACACTTTCGCTCGCCAGTGGATTTCCATTTGGTCCTACGATTACCAGCTTGCACCAGTTCCTTCTTGTATTACTTGTGGCTCCATGCAACAGAGTCCTAAACAGACTAGTTTCTAATTTCTGAAAGTTATTTTTTATCTTCTAGTCATCGCAATATCGCTTGTCAAAGTCATGTTGCAGAAGAATTCTGGTGAACTTGACTTTTTGAGCCATTCTGTACGCAATTAGATCATCCGAGTACGCAATTGCCTGAGTTAGACTTCCTATCAGATTGCTGGTATAAATGCTGAATAGAATGGGCGAGTAGATCGCTCCCTGCTGAAGACCATTTTTAACCGATAATTATGCTAGAAGTTACATTGCCTCTTTTGACAACAAACTTTTTATAAATCAGCATTTCATAAAGCATATACAATAGCGATTTACTTCTACCAAGTCCGGTCAGCTTTAGATAAAAACCTTTGAGCCATATGGTGTCGAAAGCCTTCAACAATTCAACCAGACAGGCAACCGTACACTGATTTCTCAAATACCTTGCTGATACTTGAAAGAAGACTTATCGACCGGAGATTAACCGGATTGGAGTTGTCCTTTCCCTTTTTCTTAAAACAGTAAAGTCAGATATCCATTCTTTTATCATGTTCTTAATTTTTTTTTTTTAGTGAATACTTTAAGAAAAATTAATCTTCTAACTCAAAATTTTGAAAAAAAAAAAATAAAAAGATGTTGTTCAAACAAATGTTGTTCAATTTTGATCAAACATTAAAAACAGATGCTTAAGGGCGCCAGTTTTACAGTACATACTTAAAAGAATAAGTGGCACTTAAGTCACCAACATGGGAGACTTAAGTTCCCCCACATCATCATTGTAATCCCTGAATGTTGATAGTTCGCTTGTAAAATTTAGTAATGGAATGCTAACCAGCAGGATTATTAACTCAAGACTATGCGACTTTTCTGCAAGAAGATGTGTTAGGAAAGGTACGCCGCAAGGCGGTATTTTTTCCCCCTACTTCTTTGGAACCTGGTAGTGAATAAGCTACTAACCAGCCTATAATTGCCTATGCGGACGACGTTGCTATAGCTGTATCGGTAGGGCACCCTAATACCTTTACCAGCAACTTTTTCAGATGATAGGGTCAAAAAGGCCACAGTAGCACTCTTCTGGTGTAAAAAGGTCGTTGGGAACAAATGGGGTCTGCAACCCCGCATTACTCATTGGCTATACACTTCGTTAATCAGACCGATCCTTACATATAGTGTGACAGTATGGTGGACCGCCTTAGATAAAAATACTAACAAAGAAAAACTAAACAAGGTCCAACGCTCAGCCTACAAGTGTATGGGTGGAGTACTTCGTACAACACCCTCTACTGCACTATCAGTGGACCAATAATGGCATTGGCCACTCTGAATTCATTCAGATCTATACCAAGCAACACAGACTACACCATCCCTCAACTACAGTTCGATAAAAACTTCGAAGTTACCATTCTCTCCAGATCCATCTGGGATGACTCAACATTCCTGGAAAATAAATTAATTAATTTTTGGATCAAAAACTGATGACGGGGTTAGTGCAGGAGTGTACTCCGATAGACTTAAGTCTCACCTTTCGTCTTTCTAACTATTGTAGCGTGTTCCAGGCGGAAATTTTGGCGATAAAAGAAGTCCTGTCTTGGCTAAGAGAAAACGTGATATTAAATGGTGATATCGTATCTTCTCAGATAGCCAAGCGGCTTTAAAATCCCTAAACTTTGTCTACAAATTCTAAAACTGCCCTTAGCTGCCGATCACCTCTTATGGAGATGGCACAGCAGTTCAATATTCACCTATGCTGGGTACCGGGCCATAGGGACATTCCAGCTGATGAACTCGCCAAAAGAGGAACAACACTATCTATTTTGCCTCACAGAGCAAATATAGGTATACCTATCCCACCTATCGTATACCTCGCAAAACTTATGCTGAAACAAGATGTTATTACGAAAACAAACCTTAACTGGAACAATATCACCACCTGTGTGGCGACAAAAAATAATCTGGCCACAAAGCAGATCACATATCGACTCCGTAATAGGTGTCATAACCGGACACTTTTCTAGACTGCTAAATGGCGAAGATGGCCAAACCGCTGTAAGACAGAACACTCCATTCAACCTGGACGATGATGGTCAAAACTTCCGTCCACCCGACCTAACTGAAGTGCGGTTAGCGATAGCCAAGCTTAAAACGTACAAGGCTGCTGGTGCGGATGGCCCGCCAGCCGAGCTATTCAAAGCAGGGGGAGATGACTTGGTAGGGAGTATACATCAACTTATCTTCAAAATTTGGTCCCAGGAAAGTATGCCCGATGAATGGAACCTCGGTATAGTGTGCCCTATCCACAAGAAAGGAGATGCTCTGACCTGTTCCAACTACAGAGGTATAAGTCTCCTCAACGTCGCATATAAAATCCTGTCATCTGTACTGTGTGATCGCTTAAAACCGTTTGTCAACGATCTGATCGGCTCCTATCAGTGTGGTTTTAGGACCGGCAAATCAACCGTCGATCAAATGTTCACACTCCGACAGATTTTGGAAAAAACCCAGGAGTTTCAAATCGATACACACCACCTCTTTATCGATTTTAAAGTCGCATATGATAGCGTAGACAGAGACGAGCTATACAGAACCATGGCGCATCTCGGCATCCCTGCCAAAATCGTCCGCTTGTGCAGGATGACGATTGAGAAATCTCGCTGCTCCGTGAAAGTCGGCAAGAACACCACCGAACCCTTTGAAGTCGAGAAAGGTTTGAGGCAAGTTGACGCGTTATCATGCAATCTCTTTAACATCGTACTTGAAGCAATTGTACGCAACTCGCAAGCCAACAACAGTGGTACAATTTTCCAAAAGTCCGCTCAACTACTTGCTTATGCAGATGATATTGACATCATTGGAAGAACGAAGCGAGCTGTTACCGGTGCGTTTGCAAGTATTGAATAGGAGGCGGCGAAAATGGGTTTGGCTGTTAATGAGGACAAAACGAAGTATATTCTATCATCGAGAAAGGAATCTCAACATCGTCGACTCGGGCAAAACGTCACGATGGATAGGTACAACTTCGAAGTTGTCAAAGACTTTGTCTACCTGGGCTCCACTATAACATCGCAAAATGACATGAGCGCAGAGATCAAACGAAGAATTACTCTTGCCAATCGCTGTTTCTTCGGGCTAAGAAGGCATCTGAGTAATAAAGCCCTCTCTCAGAGAACCAAGGAGACCTTATATAAGACCCTAATCATCCCGGTCCTGCTATATGGGGCAGAGGCATGGACCCTGTCAAAAATGGATGAGAATCTGCTTGGCTGCCTTAAAAGAAAGATTTTTCAGGTGATATTCGGTCCAGTCTGTATCGATGGAGTATGGAGGAGAAGATTTAACAACGAGCTTCACAGGCTTTACAGCGCGACGTCGACCTGGTCAAGAAGCTGAAAATACAGCGGCTGAGATGGCTGGGACACGTGGAGCGTATGGAGACCGACGCACCAGACCGACGAGTCTTCGAATCTACCCCTGACGGTCTGCGCAGCAGAGGAAGACCCCACCTTTGGTGGCGCACACAACTGGAGAACGACCTCAACCAACTTGGAGTGCGTAACTGGAGGCAGCTAGCTAGGGACTGAGCTGGCTGGGGGGGCTTGTTGGTTGAGGCCGTAGTCTATCCTGGACGGTTAGCGCCATCTAAAGTAAAGTAAGTCATGTGGTATCACAATGGACCAACTCGTGGTCTAAGTATGTCAAGCACTTGTGCTGACAGCCACGCTAAACTAACCTAACCTAACCTAACTGTGTCTAAAACAAAGTATAACATGACATTGTATTTGTTGCCGTTGTTTTTTAATGATTTTTTTCCCCTGTAGTTCAATGAGTAGGGCCCATATAACCAAAACCAATTGCTTTGACTTCAATCTCTGATTTTTTGAAAGATTAAAGTTAAAAATAAAAGAACGATATATTAAAATAAAATTTCATATATAAAATGGGTAACTAATAGACTAAGAGCCCATAGCAATTTTTGGGTGTGAAGTATAGCAAAAATTCAATGATGCAGTTCGATAGGTCTTTACTTTCTATTCTCAAATATGCAAGTCTTACAAGCTGTGGTTGGGGCGTTGCTGCAATAAAAATGCATTTCTTTCTTAAAGCCCAGATAAAAGGTATACCATTAAAAAAAACTATACTTAATAAAAGAGTTAAATAGCATAGACTTGAATATGGGGGTCCAAGACCTCTTAGGCGGGCCTTCTGTATGCAAGACGCACTATAAAAATGAATTTTTCAATTGCGTCTTGCATACAGAAGGCCCCACCTAAGAAGTCTTGGACCCTCATATTTATGTCTATGGTATTCAACTCTTTTATTAAATATAATTTTTTAAGTGCTATATCTTTTATCTGGGCTTTCAGAAAAAAATGCATTTTCAATGCAGCATTATTTGAAAACGCCCCAAGTACAGCTTGCAAGACTTGCATATTTACAAATAAAAAGTAAGGACCTATTTTATTGCATCATTGAATTTTTGCTATATTTCACACCCAAAAATTGCTGTGGGCTCTCGGTCTATAACGGTTCGGTTCAAATGCTAATACTTCTCGTAAATACATTCGTTAAACTATAATAATCTATTTAACTGACATATAAATCGTTTTATTCAATCCCTATATGTGTACGTAAGTGTAGAAGGGAATACATTTAGAAATATGCTATATCCTCCATAGTTAGTGCTGCTGATGCCGTAAAACATAAATCCTTCGGAGGAATTTTAATGGAATGAAAAAATGAACTTCCACTTAAAATTGCTTCGCGCTGGTAAATTATTTATCTGGGAAATTGCATTTTATCTGCTTTGGCTATATGCTGTTGTCTTCGCTAGCTTTTAATGCTGAAACTATATTGAGTATGAAACAACAAACTTACACCGGCCTACCACCCCCGATTATATTAATGTTTCCATCGAACGATGCATCTATCAACTCTTTTTTTGTTTATTCTTTGATAAAACGGGTCACAAACAGAAAAAAAAAAGAAAAAAAACGGAAAAGAAGGTTAAACGAGCGGATTTAATATTTATTTATTTTACAACCTACTTAGAACTTCTATTGAATTTTAGTAATCACGAACTATCAGAGGAATCGGAAGTCTTTATCTTTTTTTTTATTTTAAGGACGAAGAACGTCAGGATAGAGCAAAAGAAAAGGATTCCAAGGCGCAATGAATATAATATTAAACAAAAAAAAAAAGCAAGAAAATAAAAAGCGCTAGCAACTAATTTCCACCTACATTAATATGTAATTCAAAAATTGTTTCCATCGAACAGGAACCCTCTCAACTTCCGAAACAAAGGATTGAATACTTAATAAGAACAGCTATAATCCTTTGTAAGTTATGTATAATAGCTTGACCTGGTTTAAGGAAGCTCTCTTATACTCATTCCACTGTGGAGCATTGTCGAACTTATTCTTCAGGTATCTATCTATATTCTGAAAGACTTCTCTTATCTCCCTACAGGACTAGGTACCTATACACCAGGCTATTAATTTATTATTCCCTTTTGTTTAATTAACCTTTTCTTCAAGGATAATTGATAGTTGGCGCTGTAGACATTGTTTAAAGGAAAGGATATGAACTTTAAATGGCCTACCTATAGAGAGGTAGTGTATATTGTAATAGCTAAGGGAAAAATGGGGGAAGATATAAGACGATGTAATTGGGGATCATATTCAATTAGCTTGTAAAGGAAGAATATGTTTCCTCTTTGAGTTAAGGACTGACCATTTTAAGTTTTGTTTAAAATTTGCCAAAAATGTATTTTAAAGTATGTACCTATAGGTCTCAAGAAATGACTTTTTGAGTGAGCGGAAGAAATAGAAGTGATTGTGATGGTTTCAAAAATTATATGACTATTATCTAAGCATTATAGTAGTAAAATAAACTCAAGGCAATCTAATTCCATGTTTCAATGAGAAGTCAATAAATCTATTGTACAATTGGCAACTTTTACCTTTTTTTTTCGTTTCTTAAAAACTATGAAAATTTTTTACATTTTTTTGGCATTTGCCTAAGAATTGATAAGGGTTTTGAATATAAAAAAAAAAAATTGAAAACAAATCAACTTAAAAAAAATCTTCAAGAATTAATTTAATTTTTCAAACACTTTTCATTTCAAGAACTTAATTATTAAAAAAAAAAAAAAAAACAAAAAAAACAAAAAAAAAAATAAAAACAAAACAAAAAAAACAAACCAAAAAAAACAAAAAAAAAAAAAATAAAAGAATGGAATAAATATTAAAATAAATTTTTTTAATTTGATTATTTTTTAAATTTTTGCCTATTGTAAGAAAAAAAAATTGTGGGAGGTAGGGACATTTTATTTCAACCCCTGAGGATGGCGGGAGGGGGATTACTGACAAATTTACATAAAATTTAAAATCATTATTTAAAATCAAAAGTACACACAATGATGTGCTATAGGTTTTTTATATGCTAATACATATTTTTTCAGAAATTGTCCCCCCCCATCCTCAGGGGGTGATATAAAATATTCCCACCTCCCACAATTTTTTTTTTTTTTTTTAGAATGATCCCAGGAATTTCCCCCATTATGGTGTACGATGTAGGGACACCCTGTATAATGTATCGACTTCAACAAGAAGTATCAAAGTTGTTTAACCAAAAGTTAAGATGGACGCATATATTTATATATTGAAACCCTATGCGAAAGTATTTATCATGATTATTTCGAACGCAGATGTTTTATAGCATTATATCTCTGGGTTAAAAAAAATACCAATTCCGGACAACACTTAAGGCGGCCGGCGGCGGCGGCGGCAGCTTCTTCTAATGCTCCATGAACTAATATAGATTAATTTATGGGAAAAGTTGAAGGAGGAAAAAAAGTTACTATATACTTACTATTTTTTCACTTTTGATTGTGGTTAAACGATTTATTTTTATTGGCACTATAGAAAAAGCGTGTGATTTTGATAGGCGGTAAAGGGGACACGATGGAAGATTAATCTTAATGAACTTAAGGGTGTCAGTGTCGGCATATGTGGAGATAGTGATTTGCTCTTCAAACTTATGTAGTTCAATCTATGTGATAACAGAACCACCATAATGGACGTTGGACATGCTTATCCTTTTGGTTTTAGACTGAAAGTTATTGGAGTTTGTGTCAGCAATCGAGAGTTCGTTTTGCAACAGGAGGCTATTATTACAGTTGATGTAATAACTTTGTGGTCGTTAGAAATGACGCTTTAATCCTGGATAAGGAAGAAAAAAAAATACCACTACTCTTTTTATAGAGTCGTTATATATACTTCAAAGTGTTTAGGGTTGAAAGGTTTCAATTTTCCAAACAATACTAGCAAGCAGTTTTTTTTATATATCGGGATATAACGAAGAAAGAAATACCGACACAGTTATGTTTTTTATGAGAAGTAGAAAATTGAAGTCTCGTATGGTTCAACTCATTTTCGTCAATTTTGTTTTAAAGAAACTTGTAAATAAAATTGCACATCAAAAATATTTTTTGGACTTTTTTTCATACCTACAAATAATAAAGGCCGATTTACAGAAGATGTGGAAAAAACTCAAGCCTACAGATTAGGAAGAGACAAGCAAAATTTCGTATAAGTGTTGGTCTATTTTTATCCGTTTAGCCAGAAAAGGTGATTTCGACAAAACTATATTCTTCCTTGTAAGAAAAACATTTTAAAAGCTAAAAAAAAAAACTTGTACAAACGTGGTTCAAGTATTGATACGTGGTTCAGCAATTTTGACTCACCGATTTCGGTCGATTTAATGAAGATCACCTACGGTCAATGGTTTATGTAAAAAAAAAAAAATTTGATGGCACAACAGCTCATGAAGAACTAGGGCCTAGTGACTTACAACTCTCAACCATTCCTGTGTGCGTGTCTGCAGGAATGGAGGGGACCTACAGTTTATTGCCGAATCCGAACGGCTAACGAGCGGCACTTTTCTGTGACAGGAGATACTCTTGGAGGATTTGTCAATTCCTCGCAAGAGGCAGTAGCCGTTTTTTCTCTTAAATAAATATGTGGCGAGGCTGGGGATCGAACCTTAGACCTCCGGCATGACAGGCCATCGCACTAACCATCACGCCACGGCTACTACGCAATGGTTTATGTGCATACGTTATAATTAGCCAATTATATTTTTCAACCATCATTATATACGTTTTTAACCAAGTCAAACGATACTTCTGTAGTTCTCATGGTCCTCGTTTCATAGCAAAATTATATTCTAACTGTGATACCTTTAAGTGTGATATTTCAATCTGTGATAAATTTGACGGTAAAATCCAAAACCTTGGCATTTTGAGTTCTTTCTCTTACTTGACTGATATAAAATTTATTACACGTAACGTATATTACACGTAATGTATATTACACGTAACGTACATTAACGTAACGTACATTACACGTAACGTACATTACACGTAACGTACATTACACGTAACGTACATTACACGTAACGTACATTACACGTAACGTACATTACACGTAACGTACATTACACGTAACGTACATTACACGTAACGTACATTACACGTAACGTACATTACATGTAACGTATATTACACGAAACGTATATTAAACGTAACGTATTTTACACGTAACGGACTCTCTTTTTCCCACTTCCGGCAAGGAAAATATTTTAAGGAGTTTTGATACCTTTTTTGTATTTGAGTATTTTTTTATTATTTCATTTCTTTTAATTAAAGGTATACATAATTACATTACATTGAGGAAATGAAATTTATAAGTTCGTTTATTAAAATTATAACACTTGTTTGCTTATTTCGGGTTTAAAGCCCGCAAATCTTATAGATACCATAGATGGATACGGTTTTTTTTTCATAAAATAAATCTCTAGCTAGGATGGCGGATGCAAATTAGTTTAAGAGAACCTCAATCAATTTAAAGTGCTATACTGAGGACCCAAGCAGCTCAAGAAAGCTTGTTAATACGTTGCAAACTGAAGCGCCAACTTATAAGTTTAAGTAAGCCATACAATTTGGCCGTATACTTCCCTAACATGATTTCCCCATATAAACTTTTCGCTCTCCATTAATTTTTAACCCTTTCATTGATCGATTTTTGACGCTTTTCTTTAGAATTTGAGCTGTTAATTGATAATTTTAAAATAAATTTCCATGTTAATGGTAAAATAAAAAGCAATCTCCCAATTAAATTTACGTCGATTCGTGAAAGTCTAATTAGTGTTTAACCTTTGGTTTTGAAGAGTCCCTTTTTTTTTAATTGTCAATAAAATAAACCTCCAGTTGATTGCCAATGGACTTTATATATAGGTACATCTATAATATATAATAAGACGTTCCAGTTTCGTGAGTCGTTAATTACCGACTTCGTTAAGGTAAATTGTTTCTATTGGGCACAATTGTTTTTCTTTTTTTGATTTTGCGTTTGAATCCTTCCTTATTTGCCGTACATATAGATCATCCTTCTGTCGGCTATAAGGTCCACCGACGAACCCTCACGCCGCCGCCGACCGATGACGCCCACGAATATGCCCTGCTGCTGCTGCTGCTGCTACGGGCTCTGGTTCTGCTAATGATGAATCTTAAAAGGTATCTTTATTTTTGCTATTGCTAGCTATATTCATTTTCATTTAATGAATTCATTTGAATTGATTTAATTTCTCTTGCTCACTCGTTGTTGATACCTTTATCTACAACAACAAAGCAACCCTTGCCTGAATTATTCTTAAGCACGTTGGAATTGAGACTAGTTTTCCAAATAATTTCAACGACGATAGCTAAGTGTGCAATGAGGGGGAAAAAAAACGAGAATAGAACCAGCACGAGCTACAACGTGATGGTGTAGGTGGCGGAGGGTTGGGAAGAATCAGGAGAAGGATCGGCTCGTAATCTTGACGATAATATTCTTACTTTGCTTTTATTGGAAAACTTGGTTTGAAGCTTGAAGGCGAACGGGCGAGCGGGTGGATGGCTGAAGGCGGTGGCGGGCGTGGCGGACGGGAAAGCGTATGGTGGTGGGTTGTTGAAACGAATATAGATTAATGGAACGCAATTTACAACGAAGCGATACTAGCAAAATTGTTTCTATGGTCGTAGTCCTTGTCGTCGTCGTCTTTCTTACAGCATCCTCCGAATCCGAATCGTGTCGTATCACAATGCGTGGTTCTCTTCATAGCTGTAGGAGCAATGTCGTTTCATGGTGTTCAATCGAAAATAATGACACTTGGTACACCGTTATACGGCTCGTTCATTCGAATATTGATTTTGATTTTATTGTCAAGTGGCCAGGGAGATGAAAGGGATTCTCCTTTGTTCGTCCATCATCGCCACCCTCTTCTGTCTTTCATTTAGAAATTTCCAAAAAAGGACTCGAATCGAATTTGCATCATGATTGAAAATTGACTTCTTTTTTTTTTTTTTTTTTTTTAATTTGTATTTCGTTTGTTTTGGTCGTTGTTTTGTACTCTTTAATTAACGGAAAACCCAGCTTGTTTCCGTAATGACAATGACAAAAAAAAATATATTTGTGCAATCAAACATGGCTACGAAAGTGAATAGAGTGATTCGGTGGTGAAGGCCTTTGGGGCTCCCTTTGATATTGGCCTAAACATCGGCCATTATGGGTATTGTTTGTAAGGATTTTGGTTTGAATTGTTAATTAGGCTTTTTATGACTTAACATAATTAAATGCTTTGAATAATTTCCTACATTGAGGTTCGAAAATAGAGGACGATGTTGTTTTGGTTTCATAATAAATTCTCTATAAGACAGAATCACCATCCTTTAGTTTAAGGATTAAATGGCGGTTCCATTATCACCGAAGCGAGTTTTAACTAATTCTGGAATAATTGACTTATGTTGTTCAAGAGAAAAAAAAAGCCGTCCAGGTTGGTAGCAGTGCGTAACTTTTCTTGCATACATAAAAATACTGAGTTACAACACAAATACAAATTTCAGAAAAGGGACGGATCCTTGTAAAAGGTCAGCTAGTTTGAGAAATTGGTCAGCCTTTGGTTTTTGTTTATAATCGTTTGAAGTTTTTCGAAGGTCATGCAAGGTCGTATAGACTGTTAGCACCTCAATTATGGGATATTCGAAAAAATTGTATACCAACCGAAAGGTATGTCAATCCTGATAAAGGTCAGCTAGTTTCAGAAATTGGTAAGCCCGTTTGTTTTCTATGAATTTTTAAAGTTTTGTTCTAGGTCATTTCAAGGTCGAATAGACTGTTAGCACCTCATTTATGGGATATTCGAAAAAAATGTATACCATCCGAAAGGTAGCTCAATCCTGATAAAAGTTCAGCTAATTTCAGAAATTGGTCAGCCTTAGATTTTTTTTAATAAATTTTTTAATTTAATTTTTTTCAAGGTCGTTACAAGGTCGTATAGACTGTTAGCACCTCATTTGTGGAATTTTCAATAAAATTGTATGTCATCTGAAAGTTTACTTATTCCTTATAAAAGGTCAGCTATTTTCAGAAATTGGTCAGGCATAGATTTTATTTTATGAATTTTCAAAGTTTATTATTTTTTCAAGGTCATACAGTTTTTAAGACATTATTTGTGGAATTTTCAAAAAAAAAACATGTTTACCATCTGAAAGATAACTTAATCCTTATAAAAGGTCAGCTAGATTCAGAAATTGGTCAGGAATAGATTTCTTTTTTATGAATATTTTAAGTTTTTTTCAAGGTCACAGTATAAGACTTTTAGCACCTCATTTATGGGATATTCGGGTAAAATATATACTATCTGAAAATTTCAGAAATTGGTCAGGCATACATTTTTTTTTTTGAAAATTCTTAAAATGGGGTGCTAAGAATCTCTATGACCTTGAAAAATAATAAATCTTTAAAATTCATTAAAAAAAATGTATTCCCGACCACTTTTCTGAAACTAGCTGACCTTTTATGAGGATTAAGTGAACTTTCAGATGGCATACAGTTTTTTTGAAAATTCAACCAATGAGGTGCTAAAAGTCTTATACTGTGACCTTGAAAACAATTTCAAAAATTCGTTAAAAAAAAATTTAAGCCTGACCAATTTCTGAAACTAGCTGACCTTTTATAAGAATTAAGTTATCTTTTAGATGGTAAACATTTTTTTTTAAATTCCTAAAATGGGGTGCTAAAAATCTATATGACCTTGAAAACTAATACATTTTATAAAATTCATTAAAAAAAATCTATGCCTGACCAATTTCTGAAACTAGCTGACCTTTTATCTGCATTAAGATACCTTTCGGATGGTATACATTTTTTTCGAATATCCCATAAATGAGGTGCTAAAAGTCCATGTGACCTTATATTGACCTTAAAAAAACTTTAAAAAATGATTTAAAAAAAACTATGCCTGACCAATTTCTGAAAATAGCTGACCTTTTACGAGGATTAAGTAGGCTTTCAGATGACATACAGTTTTTTTTTTTAAATTCAACCAATGAGGTGCTAAGTCTTATACTGTGACCTTGAAAAAAAACTTTGAAAATTAATTTAAAAAACCTATGCCCGACCAATTACTGAAATTATCTGACCTTTTATCACTATCCAGTGTGGTATACTTTTTTTTGGAATATCCCCTAAATGATGTGCCAAAAATCGCGGGTGACCTTGAAAAACTTCAACCTTGGATTCAAAATTTTCTAAGCCTGACCAATTTCTTAAACTAGCTGACCTTTTATGACCAATTTCTGACCTTTTAGACTGCATACTTTTTTTTTCGAATTTTCCATGTATGGGGTGCTAAGAGTTCAGAGCCCCGCATGGGCCTGTATTTTTCCATATAAAAAACATCAGTTTTTCTCTCTATTTTTATTTTTTTTGCGAAGATAGAAATTACACAAAAAAAATCCGGTGACTATGTTTTTCTCATCATTTTTAGAAAAAAAAATTAATTACGAAAAATAAAATGGCAAAACTGATATGGCGGTTTGAAAAATTTATTTTTTTGTACTCACACAACCATATTTATTCTGCAATTTTTTTTTCTAATTAAAAAATTGTTTTCCGAAAGAGTAAAAGGTTTTTCGATGCTTGTTTCATAATAATTGCAATTTAACGTTTTTTTAAAACTGAAAACTGTCAGAAATCTCATTCCTTCGCCAGATTCAAATAAATCAATCAGAAAAATTAACAATTGTTTTTGAAAAAAAAACCAATATCTTAGATTATTTCGAGTATTTGAGTTGAGTGGATGACCTTAAATTTGATTATCAACTTTTATTAGTCGAAGTTGTCAAATTTCTATCAAATTTGATAAGATTTGATTATACAAAAATATCAACGAAATATCATAAAAATTATAACTAACTCCGGTTGGGTGTTTGGTACATTTATATGTATCTGCATTGAATTGACTTCAATGTACCTAAAAGAACACAATTAATCACATATTTTAAGTTTTTTTCAAACATCAATTTGACTAAATTTCTAACCATGACTTAATAAACAGTGAAGCCCGCATTTCGAAAAAGCAAACAAATATTGGCAGTGTATGTAGTAGGTACTACTTTACTGAATTTAAGCGTCCTCAAATCTTCAAGTATAACAAATTTAATTTACTTTAATTCAATAATGCTTGGCTTGGGAAGTGATTTTCGTCACCAAATTTAAAAAAAAAAAAAAAAACAGACAACTATGCGGCGACATGAACTGCGATGTTATACCTTTAGACTTTCTCCTTTGAAGCTTTCTTGGATTGCAGGAATAAACCGCAATTAAGTCAACATAAATAAAATGCACAACTGCGTCGCACGAACTTGCTCTTGCAATAGAAGTTTCTTCGAATTTTATAGATTGAGTGTAATTAACTTGATGGGACTTTCAGAGTAAACATTTTGAAAAAAATCGGTTGAACGGTTAACGAGAAAGTCGAAAATAAAAAAAAAAAAAAATGGTGGTACCGTTCAAAACGGTTTTTGGTAATTTTTGTTGCACCAAAATTTAGACCATACTACCACCAATGCACACACAAATCTAAGAAAAAATCGCTAGAACCGTTTTTGGGATGAATAACTTTTTCAAAACGGTTGTATGGCAAGTACCGTTATTTTTTGAGTTAAAAAAAAAATCTCGATGTTCCTACTAGGGAATCACCGAAAAATCTTATGCTCCAAGTTTGAAGAGAATCGCTTCATTAGTTTAGGCTATAGGCCGTGGATAGACACAAAGACATACCGACACACAGACAGACGGAAGGAATTGCGAGACCCTAAATAAGAAATAAAAAATTATTAAAAAAAACCAAAACCATACGAAAAACAGAAACCACATATAAAATTAATTCCAATTAACCCTTATAATGACTTATTTAAAAGAAAAACGATATTAATCACCTCCTCTATACTACTTCAGTGGTGATGTGTGTTGTGACCACAAAAGTCTTTGAAGTGTATTTAAGTGGCTATGAATTTCTCTTCTGATTTCGCCTTTAAACTTTGATATAAAATCAAAATTATACATATTACTGCTTTTATTGATGGGTTTAATGTGCGCATTTGTAATTCGATATTTACCCAAAGTATCAAATTTTTTTTTGTTTTTTTTTTTTTTTTTAAATTTTAAGTTCAACCTTATAGTTACGCGTGAATAGAGTATCCTTTTCATATTAAAAGAACAATAAAGATTTAAACTTGCAGATAAGTGTTATAAATAATATGGTCTATATAAATTATGATAAGGGGACATATTATATAACCTTACCAAGAACAATGAACCGGGAAGTTTTTTTTTTTTTGTTTTAACAAACCCAACAAAGGCTATATAAAAAACAAAAAAAAAAATCCTCTCAAAGGAGACTTTCATATGTTATGAATCAAGTCGAAGGCCTAAAAATTAATGGGAGTAAAAACCGTAAAATCTCAACAAAAGACATAACGTTATAAGTAAGATAAAGAATCTTTTTAAAATAAATCGTTTCAAAAAATATATAACCTACCTCCTACCTATCATATACGTCAAAGGGGAATTTAAGACAAAAAGGAAACATAAACACAAGGAAAAAACTTACATTCATCATTGTTTGTTTAGGATAGGTATAAATTGTAGCCAACTCACCTGAAAGAAAGGGAAAAAATAAAGATACATCATTAATAATATCAAACAAATATTTACAAAAAAAAAAAACTCATAAAATACAGTTAAATAAAGTAGTTTACAGATATTTGTCAAAGAAAGCAAAAGGATTGATAAGAATGTGTTGGATATTTGCAAGATTTATTATCTAAATATGCAGATACTACCTACATTAAGTTGGTTTTGAGTTTATATCAATATTTGATCTTGTTATTTTCTTAAGATTAGAGACCAGGGTATCCAACTTTAAGTGGCAATTTCTTAGTTTAATAAATTATATGTGACCCAATTTAAGTTAGATTTTATTTATTTGAAAAATTTAGCAAAACAAAAAAGTTTTCTTTTTTTTTTTAAGTTGAGATTTATGAAAGAATTTTTAGTAATCTGGCGGCTTAGATAAGAAGAACTGATTTAAATGATTAATATTTAAAGTTTTTACATTAAAGGGGTCACATTCTTATAGGGTCATTGAATGAGGTTGAAAACTCCCCCACTGTGTACTGATAATTTTTGTTGGCCACAGCTTAACTTAAAACTATTACTATGTTAAGCTTTGGCCAACAAAAACTGTCAGTACAGGGATAGTGGGTGAATTTTTATTGTCAAAAACTTAAATCTAGACTAGAGTTTTTGTTTTTCTGGGGTTAAAGGACTATTTTTTTTTTTTTTTCATTCATTAATTTTTCATATAGAAAACTTTTTTATGAGTAAGATTGATTGATTTGAAGAATGGGTGCCTGGCTTAAAAAAAAATGCTGTAGCGAAAAAAAAGTAAAAAAAAAAGTCAAAAACTGCTATAATTATTATTTTTATTTAATTTTTTTTTTGTTTAAAAAAAACTATTTTTAAAATTCTTAAATGCAATATTGTTTAAAAATGTAGAAAAACCAGATCGCAAAACTATAACAAAATCGTTCGAGCGACAAAACCCTTTCGCGTATTGCAAGAACCTTAAATTCAGTCATTTTATAAAATCACTTAAGTCATTACAGTTTTGTACAAAGTTTAAAATGCTTTGAACAAAATTTTAAGCATATCGCTTCATCCGTTTAGTCTCTACCTTAAATTACACAGACTTCTAAATTTTTCATTATCATCATTATTGTGTTAATTATCATAAAATAAAATGACAAACAACGAATCTGTGGTCCAATTTACGCGGTCTACTGCACAGAAGTGCAGAATATATTTATTTATTGAATAATTGTACCACAAATACTTAAAAAATAATAAAATAAAATTTAACAATAAGAGTGAGCGAGAGCAAGAAATATAATATTTGTTTAGTAAATTCACGACGCTCGCACTAACCTTGATAAACGATGGAAAACAATTTTTTGCAATACATTTACGCGAGGGGCATTGAAAATCGTTGGAAAGGTTTTTTTTTTTTGTACATGTTTTGCGGAATGTTTAAAGGAATGTCCATTTTACTATGAAGTTTTTGGGAAAGTAGAGATATTTGAGCTTAAAGTTGCCTATTGCAAAATAAAAGTTTTAGGTTTTTTTGCCAAATAATTGTTTATAACGTGAGAAATAAATGACGTAGAAAAAATATTTTCGTATCAAATAAAAGGTATTTTTGTTGTATTTGACGTAGTACGAAAATTATTTTGCTATCTTTTATTATTTTGAGATATTAAGCTTTAATTTCATGATCAAGAACTATTTTTACGCAGTCTTTGACACATCAATAAATCGAAAAATTCAGTGATGATGACATATACTTTTTTTGGCTACATGAAATTTGGCCCCAATGAAAAATGGCCCAAAAAAAAAATGAAAACTGGCCCTAAACATTTATATGATGAGCAACAACAACAAAAAAATTGATAAAATTTTGTGAATTGGAGTCATTTTTCATTAATTAATGGCCTTTCTTAATTTTTCATTTTGGGGTTAAATTTCATTATGAAAAATAGCCCCACTTTTAACTGTTGTTGCTTTACGTATATATTTTTAGGACAAATTTTTGTTTTGGTTTGAGTATTTCTTATTTTTTTCGGGTATTTCTTACATTTTTGTAACTGGCACTCGAATTTCGGAGGCTGAAGGTAGTAGTTTTGATTACAACATACAGGATGATTCATCTAAGGTGTGACAAAAAGCTAGCGCGTGTAGGTTTAGTCGAGACAAGAAAAAAATAAAGTATTCGTAACTTTACAACTTTTGAAAAACTAATTAAAAAAAAAAGAAATGTTATTAGGAAACTGTTTAGGACTACTTTTTTTATTTTTTTTTTTTTTGGATTTTGAAAATTTTTGGTTCTGAGTCAGTGGGCGCCCTAATTTTTCAAATTTTTGCAGAACTCTTTCTAAAACCCATTAGGAAGTCTAGAACTCTTGATTTTAAGTTAAAAAACATGCCCACGACTCTTTTTCTCAAAAAAGTCCTTGCTGCGTGAAGTTAGCAAAAAAAAAAATAGAAAAAATAGAATTATAACACTTCATTTGCCAAAACTATTAAAAAAAAAAAGTATGAGGAACTCTAGAACTCTTTGTTTGCTACCGGGAACTCTAATTTTTTAATTAATTTTAAACAATTCTTTTGTTAACTTCAAAGGACTAACTACCTCCATTTATAAATCGATCGAAAACAACCTGGCTTTGTCGCTATTACAAAATGCTGGCTAAACACTAATAGTTAATAATGGTATCCAGAATTGCCCTTAACTTTTCCAGAGTTTTGCTGTCACTAAGAAAATAAAAAGAAAGAGAAGGATTCGAATGCTGATGGTTATTGTTGACAACATGAAATTTTGCCCTAATGTAAAATGGACCCAAAAATGTATACAAAAAGGAACAAAAAAACAAAAACTTAAATTTTACAATAACAGCTAAATGTAGTGTAGTAAAAATAAAATAAATTATGTAAAAATAAAATCCTAATTTTAAGTTATCAACAAAAATTGCTTAAAATTATTCGCAGAATTAAATAATAAAGCTTTGTTCTCTGAATTTTAACCTCTGAATCTGAACGTGACCAATGACCAGGATTGCATCGTTTTTGTTTTTTTAAAGGTCCGTCTAACCTTAACAAAATTAAATAAAGTTTCCTTTCAGGGGTAAACATGATATCTGTTATTTATTTTTTTAATAAAATGGGTCAAATTTTTCAAACTATTAATACGGTTTAATGAAAAAGTCACAAGTACTTTGCATACTTTTTAATTAAAATCTTCTTATCAAAAAAATTTCAAAAGATTAACTGATCCCTAATAATGTTTCACTTAATTACAAAAAAAAAAATATTTCTTTCTTTTCATAAATGCATGACTGATAGGTTCTCCTATTGTCAATTTTTAATTTTGTCTTCTTTCAATAGAAATAAAGCTCCATAAAGAAACCAATTGAAATTCATTTGTGGGGGGGAAAGGGCCGACAAAATAGGTTACTATAGATTTTGAATTATTATCATATTCTACCGCTCCATGAAAAATCTAGTTTGTAAAAAAAAATAAACAATAAAAAACAATTCAATGCCTTAAATTCTTGATCAAAATATACACAAAAGATTTGGGTGAGCTCAGACCAACCATTACATGTTTACTTTTGAATATTCGTTTCTTTTTAAGTTTTTTTTTTTTTTTTTTCATTTCTATATACATAGGTAGGAATATTGAGTTCGAAATATTGAAGCGGAAAAAAAAAACACAAAAGCTTGAAATAAAAAATTTCAAATCAATCAAGTTGGATAGATTAGATACACAACCCAAAAGCAGTAAACATCATAATTATTCCGACTCGTAAATACATACATAAGCAATAGGCATGCATACATACATATGTAGTATGTATGTATGTATGATAGGCAAAATTCTTGAATCTGTTTTTGTTCAATTTTTATTATGAATCATACAAGCATTGGCCAGGTATGATTTTCCGTGAAATAAAGGTATCCAAGAAAATAAGAATAATGAGTTAAAATTTTGTGAAATTCCAAAAAGCTTAGAATAAAAAAAAAAGTAAATTCTTTGAACTCAGACAGAAAAGGCTAATTATTAAAACCGAGCTGAGTAAATAGATTTAATAATGTAATGTAATGTGGACACTGCAATAAAACAAAATAAAGTATAAAAAAGTCAATTTTTATTTTCGTGCAGATACCAAGTTTGAAAAGTTAGGGGCTTATTGCGAGAGTCTATTCAAAAAAGTCTATTCGACAAAAGTCGATCAAAATTCTTGATAGAATTGAAATTTCTTTCAAATAAAAAAAATATTAAATATTCAGTACAAATATTAAAAGTCAAATAGAAAAATATTAACGAATAGAATTTTAAAATAGAAATAAAAAGACTTTATTTCTATTCGACAAGATTCTATTTTATTCGCAATAAGCCCCTTAATAGCCTGTTGGATCAACGTTGACCCAATAATTGTACGTAGCAACCGAGTATCCACAATCGGTGGAGTAGTTGTTTGTGCAATTGCGATTCTAAGTATAAATATGTGGCCGTAGGGGTAGGTGGTCAAATCTCAAAAACCCAAAACTTATATAAACACAAAATTTTGCAAACCTCAAAATTAAGAAATCTCAAAATCCAGAAAATCAAAAAAAGCCAAATACCATCGGAAATCCATTTCCCCAAAATCCCAAAAACATAGAAACCAAAAAACTCAAATCCCGAAAAGTCAAGATCTAGAAAACCCAACACCGAGAAAGGCCAAATCCAGAAAGCCCTAAATCCTGAAAACCCAAAATCCAGAAAATTCATAAAACAGAAAACTCACCTTAGCCGTTCGGATTCGGCAATAAACTGTAGGTACCCTCCATTCCTGTAGACACGCACACAGGAATGGTTGAGAGTTGTAAGTCGCTAGGCCCTGGTTCTTCATGAGCCGTTTGTGCCACCAAATTTATTATTTAATAGAAAACTCAAAAAACTCAACAAATCTAAATCCAGAAAAACAAAAATCTAGAAAATCCAAAATCCAGTAAACCCGAAATCTAGAAAACCTAAAATCCAGAAAACCCAAACTTTAGAAAACCCAAAAACTAGAAAATCTAAAATCTTAAAAGCCCAAAATCTATAAAACCCAAAAAGTAGAAAACCTTAAACCTAGAAAACCCAACAGCCAGAAAACCTGAAACCGAGTAAAACCCAGAAGACTCAAAATCCAGAAAACGCAAACTCTATAGAAAACCCAAAAGCTAGAAAACCCAAAGTCTCGAAATCTCAAAACTCAAAAAAAAACCGAAAATCCAACATCCAGAAAAATTAAAATTTAGAAAAGCATTCAGAAAAACTAAAATAAAGAAAAACAATCCTAGAAAACCCAAAAATTAAAAACGGATTTTTTTTTTAAATTTTACACAAAAATGTGAATTTTTATTTTTAAAGTCAATTCAAAATTTAATGGAGAATTATTTTAAGGACTTTTAATTTCAAAAAACTAAAATTTTTTTTTTAATTTAATTTTTTATTAAATTTCGTCTTTTCGGGATTTTGTGTTTTTGGGATTTTTGATTTTCTGGATTTTGAGCTTTCTAGAATTTTGGTTTTCGGGATTTTGGTTTTCTGCATTCTAAACCCAGCGCTTAAGGATCCAATAATTGGATTATTTGTCGTGAATTTTTTTGTAAATTCGTCGTGAAATAAAAAATGCTCACACTCGTTTTTTTTATAAAAACAAAAACCTTTAACTATTAGCACAGCCACCCTTTAAAAAAAGGCTTATTTAAATTGAAACTAAAAAAGAAATGTTTAAACAATTTTCGTAATTTTATGGCAAAATTGTTGTGAACGAAAGAAGATCGTCACACCTTTTTTTCATACAAAAAAAAATCTTTTAAATATGACCAAAAAAAAACCTCAGCGTATTTTTTTAACCAGTTTCACTATTCATACGTATATTTTTTAATCGTTTAAAAAAATTTCATACCAAAAAATAAATCAAGAGAAAAATTGTAGATGAGGGTAAATAAATCTTCTAATTCAAAATTCTTGTGTTACATTTATTTTACCCTCGAGTGTTTGTCATATTTATAGATTTTTACATTTTTATATTTATTACTACAATTTTTGGTTTGTTCGTGTTCTATCAATAGAATAAATGTAAACAAAATAAGCAAAAAATAAACAAACAAACAAACATGAAGCGATACAATTTACAAATTAATAAGTTGCTCCTGCTCGTTTTGATGTCATATATGTGTACATTAATGTGCACACGCAGTAGCTGGAAAATGCGCGATTAAATTTCGATGCAATGGTATGCATATCGTGAAGTCATACAGTGGGAAATAAATTCATAAACGATGACACGTAAAAATTTACGTGATTTATTACAGAATACAATATATTTATAAAACCGAAGAAGAGGAAGAACAAAAACAATAGAACATTATTTTTGTTTTTGTTTTAGGGGACTGTATTGAATAAAATTCAAGCCGGAACCACATTTATCTCGTGTGGTGTGTTGTGGAGTAGTGTGTCGCAATCGCTCCAATGTATTTCATATGCGTAGAGCCATATATGTCTCGTGTGGTGTGTTGTGTCGCAATAATTTTGGTACGATTGCGCCATACAATGTTGTGTCGCAGAATTTTTTTTTATGGTGCAGGAAAGAGAAAATAAATTTTCTACAAAACAGAATAATTTAAAGTCAAAAATTTCAGTTTGTAATACAACACTCTTTATTCGTGTGCGCAACACTCCACAACACACCACACGAGACATGTGTGGTTCCGGTGGCGTTTTGCCCAGGCGCCGGGTCGAATTGCATTGGACTAAAGGTAGCAAAAAATATTCCATTCATATTTATAAAACCTTGAATGCATATGTGCGTCTATACATCAGTGCGTATTTGAATACGTGGTGCGTCAGTGAGTCCGTGCGTTCATGCGTTTATGCTTTCGTGTGTCCGTTAATCTACTGTAATTTGAGCTAAAGTTTAAACGGGTTAACTGATTTGCTTCAAATTTGGTACAGATCATTTTCATGTGATTTCCTAGAGGGGCAAATTTGAATTTTTTACTTAAGTCAACTAGAACATTATAGCGCCACACAAATATTTGTTTTTTTTTTTTTTATTTTAATTTTCTTAGAAACCGCTCCTATGATTTTGTGATTGTAAGAAAACTGTTTCAGTTCTGGCGGAAATAAGGTTTTGACGTTTTTTGTGGAAATTTTTTTTTTTAATTATTTTTAAGTTATTCAATTAAAGCTTTTTAATGGCCCGAACAATTTTATTAAAGCTTTGCAATCAAGTGCTCCTTTATATTATAAACAATACATATTGCATTAAACAAATTTGGAAATATGTACAAGTACTACATTTTTTTGAACATCCATTATCGTCGTAATTTGGACTTTTTTTAATAACTTTTTTCATTAAAACGTGCATATTTTCTCCTTTCAATCGCGAAAAAAATCAATCATTGTTAACATTTAATTTATTTATTTATGTATTTACATATTTAAACAAAAAAAAAATATTTTTCATGGTTAAATGCCCTACTGTGTAGCGCCTTGACTCTCTTTTAAATACTCAACGACCGCTTGAGTCGGAAGACGAGGACGACAACCGATGCGACGCAGGGAATCAGTTATAGTTTAACACATCTCACATATAGCTTTATCGTATATAAGTATGCACATAATTCTGTACTTCAATTATTATACTTTATTGTCGGATCGATTGGATTAATTGTTGCATCATTGGCAAAAGCAACAGGCTATAGAAAACTTCTTTTCTTAATCCCATGGCGAATCAGCAAAGGTTAATCTTTGTAAGTAGTTGACAGTGTCATTTAAGTACTGCGGAATTTATTCGAGAATGAACAAAGTCACGTGGCTTAACCTAAACAAATTAATTCGGCGAGCTCTGTCACTCAAGTGGTTGGCCTGTTGGCGCGACGCGGCGTGGTAGCGGCGGCGACGCAGCTAAATCGAAAGTGACAACTTAAATGAAAACAAAAACTTAGACACACACTTGAAGAACGTCTTATTTATAAAGGGGTAAGAGGAGAATTTAAAAAGACATTAAATTGATTGCTGTCGACAAACTAATTTTTTTTTGTTTTGCTTTGTTTGTCTCATGGTTAATTGAATGAATCACGATTTACAATCCCGGAACATTAACGTCAACTTTTTATTAAAAAAAAAAAACTTTTGTTCTTCTGGTAGTTAGTAATTCCAAGAGTATTATAATATTATTATAATAGTTTTCCTTAAAAAGGATAACGGACGAAATTGTATGGAATTTCATTTGAAATTATTTAAAGACTACACTTAATCTGTTGTGCATTATTTAGCACAACGACGAAGTTGAAGAAGAATTAATAAGAGTAGCTTGATTTTGATTGATTGAACATTGCAATTATTATGGTTGGCGGAAGAGGAATCGAGTTAGAATTAGAATATTCGTCATATATCATAACTTCATAACAACTTACCCTTATTTAAGAAAGGCGCAGCTTGTGAATTAGGTAACTGTATACCGATCTCATTTTTTCCTCAATAAGTACTTTGAGAAAGCTTTTTATCTAGAACGAGGATTTTCAGTTAAGTTCAGTTTGTTTTTTTTTTTTTTTGAATTTAATAAATTAATGGAAGATTTTTGTTCTCAAATAATTGGCATTGTTAACCTTGATTTAAAAAAAAAAAGAATACAGGCTCATTATTTGTTGTCATATCAAAAGCCGTTGTCATGGCGAAATTGTTTCATACATATGTATGTATGTACACTCACAGGCACATTTAACCGCCCACCTCGAATTTCTGTAAATTTAAAGAAACCGTCAAGTTTAGACCACATTGGGTGTAAGTAATGATGAAAGCAAATTTTGAAAAATAAATAAAAAAAAAAACAAATATTCTGAGAAAAAACCACGTTTATTAAAGAATTAACACAAAAAACAAACAAAAACACAAAATACTGAAAAAGATGTTATCTTTTGTTGTAAAAAAAGTGGTAAAATTATTAAAAAAACTTAAATTTTAATAATGGGTGTCTGTGAAGCTGGCTCTAATTACTTCGTGGAGCCGATTTGACAATCCGTCAATGATGTCCTGAACATCCGACTGAGGGATGTTGTGCCACTCCTCTACTCGCTCGGACACGTCTTTTAAGGTTGTCCTAAAGATGATCGATAGGTTTGAGATCTGGGCCGCAAGATGAACATGGCAAAACTGGAATCCCGACCTCATTTAGGTAGTTAGTTAGAGAATTTGCGGTATGGCAGAGTGCGTTGTCATGCATTAACCGAAAATGTTCCCCAAAAATTGTTGCGAAAGGCGTCACATATTCTTGCAAAACGTTTTCCACGTTTATCTGAGCGTTCATACTGCCTCTAACGAACACAACAAGGTCCGTGCGAGCTTTATAACTAATGCCTCCCCAAACCATTATAGACCCTCCTTGGTAACCCACTGTTTCGGTTATCGTGCATGATGAAGCAAACCTTTCGTTTTTTCGCCTGTAGACACGCTGACGTCCATCTGGACCTCGTAGACCTATTCTGCTTTCTTCTGAGGTGAAGACGTCACTTCCTTCCTCTGCAGTCCAGTTGACACATTCTCGCGCAAAACGAAGTTTTGCTGTACGGGTGCTGTGGGAGCAATTTGGGGCGCGCGCTGGTTGGAAAGCTCTGAAATTTAATTCTGCGAACCTTTTTCTGATGGCACGTTCATTCACACCAACATTCCTCACCTCAAAAAGACGTGTATGAGCTTCAGTAGCGATGCAAAACCGATTTCTCAGTATGTTGTTTAAATAACTGAAACAATATTAAAATCGCTTAAATTACAAAAAAATGCTTCGATGACAATTTTATCAGGCGAAATAAGGGTTTGAGTTTTTTGTTTCTTGCGAAAATATCCGCTAAACAAAAAACAAATCAGCAGATAAATTATAGTGAACTTAAAGAGTTAGGGTGACGAAAAATGTAGGTGGACGGATAAATGTGCCTGTGAGTGTATTTGGTTCGGTTAATATATAAAAAGACAGTTCCAAAAGAAAAAAATTAGGCCATAAATATAAAGAGTGAAATAAAATCTATAAATTTAGGAGTTCGACAAGGTTCGGTTTTGGGTCCAATACTGTTTTTGGTCTATATTGACTCTTTGGTAAGATTTGTTAACAAGTTTTTTAAAATGATTTATTTATAGTGTGCGGAAAAGTGACTTTAAATTTTGCAGCATGGATTTTTGAGATTTTTTTTTGTTTACAATTGGTGACACATTTTACCAAACGGCTTTTAAAATTGTATTGGCTCTTGTGGAAAAGATTTTATTTTATTGCTTTAGAAGCTGCAAAATTTCTTTTTTTATTTAGATTTAATAATCGCATGAATAGTTTAAAGAACAGCTATAAATTTAAATGATAACAAAATGTTTGTTTTAAATTTTAAGAATTTTGTTGTTTGCTGTTGTTTTTTTTTTTAACAAATACCTTTCAATCCATCCTCTAAATACTACTTACCAATAAAGCTATAGCACATTATTGTATGTTATTTCCTTAATTTTTTTTTTCATTTTAAGTCAATTTTTCAAAAAATTATTTATTTAAAGGAAAATTATTGGAAACAATAATAATGAATTCTAAGCTTGTACACAAGAACATTATCTTGTTTTTCTTCAAAATACTTTCAAAGCTGTAAAAATAACGTACGACAGTTTTTGACAGCTCTTCTAGTTCCGTCTGCGGCTCCAGTTCCAGCATTCTATTCTGTTTAGGCAATAACTCAGCTGACTATCATCTGATTTACATGTTTGTTTTTGGATTCGTATTGAACTAGATTAACACACTACGGAGTCGAAAATTTGGAAATTTGACCGATATGCACAGGAATTCTTTTTCGCAGTGAACCAGGTAAATACAATTCGGATCTGAATATTGGAAAATTCGACCGAAAAAAAGACGGAAAACCGTGAAAACCCCTTGTAATTACACACTTTCTGAATTGATTTTTTTTTCTTAGGTATGCCCATAATTCGGCCAAAGATCATCTTATTTGCATGGGGATTTTTTTGAGGTTCGTGTCGAACAACTGAAAATTGGAAAATTATACTAATTCGAATTTACATACTTTCTGGGTTGGATGGTGCCCTTTTCAAAAGTTGAGTCTCTCTATTGAAAGAATAAATCAATTTTCCGTGTAAATAAAGTGAATTGAATTGGAAATTAATTCCAAAAGAATTTCATTATTTCAATAAAAAGGTTCGACTTTCAAAAACGTCATTAATAATTCAATCAATTTTATGTAGAACGACGTTCGCCGGGTCAGCTAGTTTATATTTAATTCCTTCCTGTTAACTATGAAACGCAATATGTATATAATGTAAATAAAAAATCTATTATTGCCTGTGTTTCGAAACATAGAATACCATTTCTTATTCATCTTCAATTAAATAAACAAAAGACGAACAAAAGGAAACACTCATCCCACATTAGCATGTTGAATGGAAAATGTCAAAATGTAAATTGGAATGAACATAATGATTAGACAATATTTTACTCAAAAGTTAATACATATTTGTTTGTAGGCATGTTGACACATACATTTATATACTTTGTGCTTAGAAAATTCTCCAAGGATATTTTTTTTTCTGACACGCGTGTATGTTTATTTGTTTGTCATTCCAAAATACACACCACCAAAGACAGATATTAAATTTCAAATAATAATATTCATTCATCTTCATAAACTTGCCCCGGTAGATAAATTTTGGTATAAGAAGACAAATTTCCCGGCTTCTTTGTTTTTTGTTCTTTTTCACATATGTATGTATTTTCATACTGTCAAATGTCACCATTAATTCATCACAATAATCCACCGTAGAATATATATTATCTAATTTGGATTCTGTTTTTATATTAAAATAAAAAAAAAATAAAAAAATAAACATAGAATAGAGTACGATTATTTTCGAGTTGGGACGAAGCATAGAAATGTGAACATATTTAACACTCGTATATGATGTTAGACCATTAATCAGTTGTCCTTAGTTTTTACATAAATGTCACTTCTGGGATGAGGGTTTTTTTTTTTGGATTTATGAGCCAATGGCTCTAAGCCAAGTTAGAAACGAGCTGCTGGCTACTTAAATAGTGTGTCCGATATGCTCGAATTCTGAGTTTTTTTGACTTAACTTTTTTTTTGAATAAACAGCAAAATAAACTATTTAGATTGAGTAAGTTTATGATACCCACTTCAGTTAATGTGGGGGTTTAAGATTAATTAGCTTCATTGAGTAGAGTACTAGTTCTAGATCCAGTAATCAGTTTGGATACTTTTTTTAGGTTTTTTTTGGTCAAAATCTGTTTCTAGAATTAAGTGCTCATTGAATACGAATTACTGGCTGAACAGAATAGAATGACGGAACTGAAGCCGCAGACGGAACTGGAAGAGCTGTCAAAAAGTGTCGTACATTATTTTTTTTACATGTCCACAATGGAGCTGTACAGCTTTGAAAGTATTTTGAAGAAAAACAAAAGAATATTATTGTGTACAAGCTCAGAATTCACATTTTTTGTTTCCACTAATTTTCCTTTTAATAAATAATTTTTTTCGCAATACAAATAACCACAATATTTTTTTAGGACCCAAAAAGTTGTTTTTTGTCTTCATACAAATTGAAACGTCAAAAGTGCCGTACGTCAAAAGTTAAAAGTTGGTGAACTCTTCCGTCTGCGTCTGCATCTCCGTATGCGTCTACGTTCCGTTCTGTTCGCAACATTGAATTATGTCCCTCAAGTTAGCAGAGCAAGGTCAGCAGAACAAAGTTTTAATGATGTCATCATTAGGTGCTTAATAAGTGCTAATTAAGTACCCAACAACAAAATTAAGTGCTCCAGTACTTTTGGAAAAAATTAATGTTCTGCTAACTTGATTTCAAGTTAGCAGAGCAATTTTCGAAAACTGGTTAGAACGCATGGAAAAAAAATTGGTTTGCTCTCATAATTAGGTGCTATTTAAGTGCTCTACGAATCAAAAAAAAAAATTGAAAAAAATTATTTTTTACAAAAAAAAAAATATTTTAAAAATTTTGAAAAAAAAATAATTTTTTTTTTATTTGTTTCTACTTTTTTCGTCATAAATATACTTGAATAATTAAGACTTTATGTAATTAGAGTTAAGTACCCCATTTTCCGAAAGATTTTCCAAGATTTGAAGAAAAAAAAAATAATTCAATTTTCCATACAAAACCCTGCTCTGCTAACTTAAATTCGATTTTTCTCAAACAATTCAAGATTTTTTCACCCAAATCTTTTTGATTTATTAAAAGCTCATCAAACTCGAATTAAGTACCCTATTTTCCGGAAGATTTTCCAAGATTTGAAAAAAAAAAAAAAATAATAATCCAATTTTCCATACAAAACCCTGCTCTGCTAACTTAAATTCGATTTTTCTCAAACAATTCAAGATTTTTTCACCCAAATCTTTTTGATTTATTAAAAGCTCATCAAACTCGAATTAAGTACCCTATTTTCCGGAAGATTTTCCAAGATTTGAAAAAAAAATAATCCAATTTTCCATACAAAACCCTGCTCTGCTAACTTAAATTCGATTTTTCTCAAACAATTCAACTTTTTTTTCCCAAATCTTTTTGATTTATTAGAAGCTCATCAAACTCGAATTAAGTACCCTATTTTCCGGAAAATTTTCCAAGATTTGAAAAAAAAAAAAAAAAATAATCCAATTTTCCATACAAAACCCTGCTCTGCTAATTTAAATTCGATTTTTCTCAAACAATTCAACTTTTTTTCACCCAAATCTTTTTGATTTATTAGAAGCTCATCAAACTCGAATTAAGTACCCTATCTTCCGGAAGATTTTCCAAGATTTGAAAAAAAAAAAAAAATAATCCAATTTTCCATAAAAAAACCCTGCTCTGCTAACTTAAATTCGATTTTTCTCAAACAATTCAAGATTTTTTCACCCAAATCTTTTTGATTTATTAGAAGCTCATCAAACTCGAATTAAGTACCCCATTTTCCGAAAGATTTTCCAAGATTCTAAGAAAAATAAAATAATTCAATTTTCCATAGAAAACCCTGCTCTGCTAACTTAAATTCGAGTTTTCTCGAGCAATTCAACTTTTTTTCACCCAAATCTTTTTGATTTATTAGAAGCTCATCAAACTCGAATTAAGTACTCTATTTTCCGGAAGATTTTCCAAGATTTGAAAAAAAAAAAAAATAATTCAATTTTCCATACAAAACCCTGCTCTGCTAACTTAAATTCGAGTTTTCTCGAGCAATTCAACTTTTTTTCACCCAAATCTTTTTGATTTATTAGAAGCTCATCAAACTCGAATTAAGTACCCTATTTTCCGGAAGATTTTCCAAGATTTGAAAAAAAAAAAAAAATAATTCAATTTTCCATACAAAACCCTGCTCTGCTAACTTAAATTCGAGTTTTCTCGAGCAATTCAAGATTTTTTCACCCAAATCTTTTTGATTTATTAGAAGCTCATCAAACTCGAATTAAGTACCCCATTTTCCGGAAGATTTTCCAAGATTTGAAGAAAAAAAAAATAATTCAATTTTCCATACAAAACCCTGCTCTGCTAAATTAAATTCGAGTTTTCTCGAACAATTCAACTTTTTTTCACCCAAATCTTTTTGATTTATTAGAAGCTCATCAAACTCGAATTAAGTACCCAATTTTCCGAAAGATTTTCCCAGATTTGAAGAAAAAAAAAATAATTCAATTTTCCATACAAAACCCTGCTCTGCTAACTTAAATTCGAGTTTTCTCGAACAATTCAACTTTTTTTCACCCAAATCTTTTTGATTTATTAGAATCTCGTCAAACTCGAATTAAGTACCCTATTTTCCGGAAGATTTTCCAAGATTTGAAAAAAAAAAAAAAAATAATCCAATTTTCCATACAAAACCCTGCTCTGCTAACTTAAATTCGATTTTTCTCGAACAATTCAAGATCTTTTCACCCAAATCTTTTTGATTTATTAGAAGCTCATCAAACTCGAATTAAGTACCCTATTTTCCGGAAGATTTTCCAAGATTTGAAAAAAAAAAAAAATAATCCAATTTTCCATAGAAAAACCTGCTCTGATAACTTAAATTCGATTTTTCTTAATATTATATATTAGTTTTTTCTTAAAATCTTGGAAAATCTTCCGGAAAATAGGGTACTTAATTCGAGTTTGATGAGCTTCTAATAAATCAAAAAGATTTAGGTGAAAAAAAGTTGAATTATTCGAGAAATCTCGAATTTAAGTTAGCAGAGCAGGGTTTTGTATGGAAAATTGAATTATTTTTTTTTTCTTAAAATCTTGGAAAATCTTCCGGAAAATAGGGTACTTAATTCGAGTTTGATGAGCTTCTAATAAATCAAAAAGATTTAGGTGAAAAAAAGTTGAATTATTCGAGAAATCTCGAATTTAAGTTAGCAGAGCAGGGTTTTGTATGGAAAATTGAATTATTTTTTTTTTCTTAAAATCTTGGAAAATCTTCCGGAAAATAGGGTACTTAATTCGAGTTTGATGAGCTTCTAATAAATCAAAAAGATTTAGGTGAAAAAAAGTTGAATTATTCGAGAAATCTCGAATTTAAGTTAGCAGAGCAGGGTTTTGTATGGAAAATTGAATTATTTTATTTTTTTTTCAAATCTTGGAAAATCTTCCGGAAAATAGGGTACTTAATTCGAGTTTGACGAGATTCTAATAAATCAAAAAGATTTGGGTGAAAAAAAGTTAAATTGTTCGAGAAAACTCGAATTTAAGTTAGCAGAGCAGGGTTTTGTATGGAAAATTGAATTATTTTTTTTTTCTTCAAATCTTGGAAAATCTTCCGGAAAATGGGGTACTTAATTCGAGTTTGATGAGCTTCTAATAAATCAAAAAGATTTAGGTGAAAAAAAGTTGAATTATTCGAGAAAACTCGAATTTAATTTAGCAGAGCAGGGTTTTGTATGGAAAATTGAATTATTTTTTTTTTTTTTCAAATCTGGGAAAATCTTTCGGAAAATTGGGTACTTAATTCGAATTTGATGAGCTTCTAATAAATCAAAAAGATTTGGGTGAAAAAAAGTTGAATTGTTCGAGAAAACTCGAATTTAATTTAGCAGAGCAGGGTTTTGTATGGAAAATTGAATTATTTTTTTTTTCTTCAAATCTTGGAAAATCTTCCGGAAAATGGGGTACTTAATTCGAGTTTGATGAGCTTCTAATAAATCAAAAAGATTTGGGTGAAAAAATCTTGAATTGTTCGAGAAAAATCGAATTTAAGTTAGCAGAGCAGGGTTTTGTATGGAAAATTGGATTATTTTTTTTTTTTTCAAATCTTGGAAAATCTTCCGGAAAATAGGGTAATTAATTCGAGTTTGATGAGCTTCTAATAAATCAAAAAGATTTGGGTGAAAAGATCTTGAATTGTTCGAGAAAAATCGAATTTAAGTTAGCAGAGCAGGGTTTTGTATGGAAAATTGGATTATTTTTTTTTTTTTTTCAAATCTTGGAAAATCTTCCGGAAAATAGGGTACTTAATTCGAGTTTGACGAGATTCTAATAAATCAAAAAGATTTGGGTGAAAAAAAGTTGAATTGTTCGAGAAAACTCGAATTTAAGTTAGCAGAGCAGGGTTTTCTATGGAAAATTGAATTATTTTATTTTTCTTAGAATCTTGGAAAATCTTTCGGAAAATGGGGTACTTAATTCGAGTTTGATGAGCTTCTAATAAATCAAAAAGATTTGGGTGAAAAAATCTTGAATTGTTTGAGAAAAATCGAATTTAAGTTAGCAGAGCAGGGTTTTTTTATGGAAAATTGGATTATTTTTTTTTTTTTTCAAATCTTGGAAAATCTTCCGGAAAATAGGGTACTTAATTCGAGTTTGATGAGCTTCTAATAAATCAAAAAGATTTGGGTGAAAAAAAGTTGAATTGTTTGAGAAAAATCGAATTTAAGTTAGCAGAGCAGGGTTTTGTATGGAAAATTGGATTATTTTTTTTTTTTTTTTTTCAAATCTTGGAAAATCTTCCGGAAAATAGGGTACTTAATTCGAGTTTGATGAGCTTCTAATAAATCAAAAATATTTGGGTGAAAAAATCTTGAATTGTTTGAGAAAAATCGAATTTAAGTAAGCAGAGCAGGGTTTTTTTATGGAAAATTGGATTATTATTTTTTTTTTCTTCAAATCTTGGAAAATCTTCCGGAAAATAGGGTACTTAATTCGAGTTTGATGAGCTTCTAATAAATCAAAAAGATTTGGGTGAAAAAATCTTGAATTGTTTGAGAAAAATCGAATTTAAGTTAGCAGAGCAGGGTTTTGTATGGAAAATTGAATTATTTTTTTTTTCTTCAAATCTTGGAAAATCTTTCGGAAAATGGGGTACTTAACTCTAATTAGATAAAGTCTTAATTATTCAAGTATATTTATGACGAAAAAAGTAGAAACAAATAAAAAAAAATTATTTTTTTTTCAAAATTTTTAAAATATTTTTTTTTTGTAAAAAATAATTTTTTTCAATTTTTTTTTTTGATTCGTAGAGCACTTAAATAGCACCTAATTATGAGAGCAAACCAATTTTTTTTCCATGTGTTCTAACCAGTTTTCGAAAATTGCTCTGCTAACTTGAAATCAAGTTAGCAGAACATTAATTTTTTCCAAAAGTACTGGAGCACTTAATTTTGTTGTTGGGTACTTAATTAGCACTTATTAAGCACCTAATGATGACATCATTAAAACTTTGTTCTGCTGACCTTGCTCTGCTAACTTGAGGGACATCATTGAATTTGCGTGTATTCAATATTTTGACAGCTGTTCCAGCTCCGTCTCCGGTTCCGTCTGCGTCACCATTCTGTTCAGCCAGTAAAATGCTGCATTATTTCAAAAAAAAATTCCTTCTTCTGCTAAAGTCATCCACCTGTATGATGTAGGCAAAGATTTAAGTTGCACTCATAAACATTTTGTTGAGATAATGCAGCATCACACATTCTATCCCATTTGGGGGTTTGAGGTTATGGTGATTTTTTTTTGTATTCAAGTTTGGAAGCAAAATATGGAAGTCATTTTTTCACAAAAAATTGACAGTCGTAAGTAATTCTATCCACTTCTTTTCACATGTTGTGTTAATAATCGATGGGATAGTGTGGAAGGGCTTTTAGCAGAACATTATTGTAGTTTTTTTGAAAACCGTTATAGCATTTAATTTTTTTTTTGACATTTAATAAGCACTACATATTTATCTAATTATGCAATCTTAAAGCAAGAGATCGAAAATAAAACTCAACCATTTCAAAGGTCTTTAAATAACGCACATCTGTTTCGATTTTTAAAAATGGTCACTTAAAAACCATTTTACTTAAACTCAGTGATAACCTTCTATTACTATTTTCTTGAGGTTTTGGTCAACCACTAACCACTTATCTCTGGGAGAAAAAAATAAATCTCATTTCAAGATTTTTATTTGCTTTATAAAAATATGTTCTGGTGAAATTTCAGGCAATTGTTTAATTCGGCATTGTTTTAAATAAAATTCAGTGTTACGTGGAAATGGAGTGACTTTTTACGGCCATCAAAGCATAAGAAAAACCCACCAGACTTTAGAATTCTAAGCCAGGAGTCTGATACCTAGTACCTACAGGGTGATTTGCATTAGATGTGACAGAAAGCTAGAGAGTAAGTATAGTATGGGTCGATACAAGAAAAAAAAAAACCGTTTAGCCAGGAGGGGCAATTTTCTAAAAAATTGACTTAAAACAAAAAAAAAAATATTTAAAAACAACGGTAACACATAAAATGACATGCAATCCTTTTTTGTAAGGCTAGAAATCTTTTCTTTTATATGCTTTTTAAATAAAGTTATTTTATTGAACAGTTTTTGAAAAGTTAATTTTCAAACTCAAAATTTTGAAAACAAATTTTTTTTTTTTTAAATTGGGGTCAAACTGATTTTGTTCAAAACTTTATGTTATTAAGTATTTTTTTTGTTTTTAATATTCAATGCCTCTATTAATTTCTATTTAAACACTCAAAACTAGAGAAAATATGAAATAAAAGTAAGTCTTCCTTTAATTCGACTTCAATCCCTTATTTTTGTGCTCCAAATCCTATTTTCATTCCACTGAGAAAGAAGTAAAGTAGGTTTATTTTTTTATGGGTTTAATATTTTATCTGCCTTTCAAAAACTTGAAATTTTGTTCTAAAAGAAATCACCCTGATTTAATGTAGTTTTTTCTCTAATGTCTATTTTTCATTTTTCGACACTCAAAAGTTTGTGTGTTATTTGTTTTTTGGAGTTTTTGTTTATATTCCGACTTTCTTGCGTTTAAAAAAAAAATCAAATCCCTATCATTTTTGGTATAGAATATAGTCTTTTCGGTCTTTGACTTTGTTTATCCTAATTTACTCTAACAAAATCAAAATGTTGGACTTATATTTTCTTTTATACCATATTTTTTTTTTTAACCTACAAAATGAGTTGGTTTAGATATTTGAACTAATACTAGGTACATTTACATGTACATCGCAAGTAAAAAGTTAAATGATAAATCTCATCCAAAGACCTAAAAAAATATTTTTTTAAAAACAAATCTCAGACCAAGACCAAAATAAAATTTGCGATTTAAATATCTCTCAGTGAGAAAAGTGTTGAACATAAATGCCCGAGGGTTATTTTCAATGTCTACATAAAACTTTTGTTCTGTTGACTTTGTTTTGCTAACTTAACGGAACTTTTGATTTTTTCTTTTTAAAATGCACAAGTTGATAAAAAATTCCAGAATTTTGAAAATTTATATTCTTCAAAGATCCTCTTCTACAAGTTTGTAAGTGCTTGCTTGTTGGCTGGATCTAATAGAAGAAGCGATAAGTAACACTTTATTGAAATTTTTACCAAAAAAAAAAAAAATATTTTTAATAAAAAAGAATTTAAATAAATGTGTGTAACGACAAAATCTTCATACTGTTTTATTTTTTTTACTAATTCTGAAAATGTCCCTTTTCCTTTAAATTCTGACTTTGTATTAATAGACAATCGTAGAAAGAGAAGAAATACATACAAAATTGTTTAAATTTTGTTTTACTAACAAAAAGAATTGGGGATTATTCATGGCTTTTTTTTATTGAGTTCACTTTACATCGCATCGCATCGTGTTGTGTTTATTTTCCATCAAGTCTTTAATTCATCTCACAACAGTTTACAATTTATATTCGTTGATCATTAACTGACTTAAAAAAAAAAGGAATGCTTACATACTCAAATGTATACATATTTAAAAAATCGATCGAAAAACCAAAAAGAAACAAGTCAAATCGACCACCATGCAAGACCTACATTCACTTTATAAGCTTTCATTTTAATATTCGGATGTTATTCCAAATCTCATTAGACCCGATGAAAAGGGGAAACAGGCAAAGAACGGGTAGCTGTATATTTAAAGGGACTGCTTCTCTACTTGAGATCCAGACGATTTTGTGCAAAAAAAACCACGATGCTAACGCGCTGCTTTGGCATTAATGCCATTCCACACAACAACATCAGTCATATAGTATAAGAAACGTAAGTAGGATATTCAGAGGTAAGTAAGTACACTGTGGTGCAACTAAATAGATACAACTTTATTTAAACAAAATGCGGACCTTGTTTTTTTTTTAAACCAGCTTTTACCCCATGCGCTCCACTGCACATAATTTATTGAAAAACCTTATAATCGGATCATTATCTGTTTGAGATTTTAGCTATTTTTAAGATTTTAGTGTTTAGCGCGCCATCTATTGGTAAAAAAATTAAAACTTTTGATTTATTTGAACTTCTGCCACTAGAAGACAGAAAACCATCTGGATTTCAGTGTTCGATGACAAATTACTAGGAGTAATGATAACCAAAAGCCAGTTTAGTACATACATAGTTTAACAATTAAAAAAAATGAATAAAAACTTTAGTTTTCATTTTTTTCAAAATTTTGAGTTTTTAATTGAGCTAGAGCCTAAACGGGTGGGCCGATTTGCTTCAAATTTGGTATTAAGCAATTTTATATGATTCCATAGAAGGAATATTCGAATTTTTGATATACATCATATACGAATTTTTTTCAAGTTATTCGCGTATATCTTCTAAATGGGTCGACTGATTTTGTTTTAATTTTTGAATCTCATGTTTGAGTAGTTCAAACAATATTGCATTTAAAAGTTTTTTAAAACAAAACATATTTTCGTACTTTTAAACATTTTTTTTTTTTCGTTAAAGATATAAAATTATAGTTCTTAACTAAAAGAGAAAGTTCCAGTTATTTATATTTTTATTTTTGGTCACCTGAGTTATTTTACTCTCCCCCTTTTTTTAGAATGATCCCAAGAATCATCCTCGAAAATATCGTGCACGAAATAGGAGACACCCTTTGTCTGTAGTGTACACCTACAACCTACAGATAAATGTATTTATTTAATTATTTATTTTCGATAAGTTGCAATTTATCCAGGCCAAAATTTCGGCTATTAGGGAGATACAGATGATTTTCGATTTATAGAAGTTTAAATTTTTATTTTTAAGAAAACCGCTCCAACTTTTTTCTGCACAAATTTAAATTTTTTCAATAATTGAGATGGCGTTTTTCATTCTGAGATTAAAACATTTTAAGTACTTCTTTTATCAATTTAAAGAACGTGTTTCATGCTTTTTTTTCATATTCGAATTTCCATTCTTCAATTTATTAAATGGACAGATACATAATAATAATTATTTATTATGTACCTGTATTACACTTGGTCGATAGCCAAGCTTAAAACGTACAAGGCTGCTGGTGCGGATGGCCTGCCAGCCGAGCTATTCAAAGCAGGGGGAGATGACTTGCTAAGGAGTATACATCAGCTTATCTCCAAAATTTGGTCGGAAGAAAGTATGCCCTATGAATGTAACCTCGACATAGTGTGCCCCATCCACAAGAAAGGAGATGCTCTGACCTGTTCCAACTACAGAGGTATAAGTCTCTTCAACGTCGTATACAAAATCTTGTCATCTGTACTGTGTGATTGCATAAAACCGTTTGTCAATGATCTGATCGGCCACTATCAGTGTGGTTTTAGGCCCGGCAAATCAACCGTCGATCAAATGTTCACACTCCGACAGATTTTGGAAAAAACCCAGGAGTTTCAAATCGATACACACCACCTCTTTATCGATTTTAAAGTCGCATATGATAGCGTAGACAGAGACGAGCTATACAGAGCCATGGCGCATCTCGGCATCCCTGCCAAAATCGTCCGCTTGTGCAGGATGACGATGGAGAAATCTCGCTGCTCCGTGAAAGTCGGCAAGAACACCACCGAACCCTTTGATGTCGAGAAAGGTTCGAGGCAAGGCGACGCGTTATCATGCAACCTGTTTAACATCGTTCTTGAAGCAATTGTACGCAACTCGCAATTCAACAACAGAGGTACAATTTTTCAAAAGTCTGTTCAACTACTTGCTTATGCACATGATATTGACATCATTGGGAGAACGAAGCGAGCTGTTACCGGCGCGTTTGCAAGTATTGAATCGGAGGCGCCGAAAATGGGATTGGAAGTTAATGAGGACAAGACGAAGTATATGCTATCATCGAGAAAGGAATCTCAACATCGTCGAATCGGGCAAAACGTCACGATGGATAGATATAACTTCGAAGTCGTCAAGGACTTTGTCTACCTGGGCTTCACTATAACATCGCAAAATGACATCAGCGCAGAGATCAAACGAAGAATTACTCTTGCCAATCGCTGTTTCTTCGGGCTAAGAAGGCATTTGAGTAATAAAGCCCTCTCTCAGAGATGCAAGGAGACCTTATATAAGACCCTTATCATCCCGGTCCTGCTGTATGGGGCAGAAGCATGGACCCTGACAAAAACGGATGAGAATCTGCTTGGGTGCTTTAAAAGGAAGATTCTTCGGGTGATTTTTGGTCCAGTATGAATCGATGGAGTATGGAGGAGAAGATTTAACAACGAGCTTTACGGGCTTTACAGCGACGTCGACCTGGTCAAAAAGCTTAAAATACAGCGGCTAAGATGGCTGGGACACGTGGAGCGTATGGACACCGACGCACCAGCCCGACGAGTCTTCGAATCTACCCCTGACGGTCTGCGCAGCAGAGGAAGACCCCACTTTAGGTGGCACACACAAGTGGAGAACAACCTCAACCCAACTTGGAGTGCGTAGCTGGAGGCAGCTAGCTAGACCCCGAGCTGGCTGGAGGGGCTTGTTGGTTGAGGCCGTAGTCCATCCTGGGCTGTGAGCGCCATCTAAAGTAAAGTAAGTAAGTAAGTGTATTACACTCAATCTTTATAATTCGAAGAAACTTTTACTACAAGAGCAAGTTCGTGCGACCCAGTGGTGTATTTTATTTTAATAGTTATACAACTGTTTTTAATAAAAATAGGATGTTTTTCGATTGTTTTACTGCTCAAGAAGTGAGATACAGCTTTAGTTGTTACTAAAAACGTTCCCAAATACCTATTTCAAACTTCGCCTTAACTCAAAAAATCGACAAAAATGTTGGATACGCCATTTTCTCTTAACACGGCAGAGTTGTACCTATTTATTCAAAGTGTAGTGTAAGTATATATTAGTCTGTATTCCGAGAGGAGCAACAGCATCAGCATGGTTTAGTGGGACGGTATGGCGCCACATCGGAATCTTATTTATTTCACTTGGTTATTTTAATATTTTTTCGTCTTCCCTTGCTTTTCTCTTCTCTCTGCCATCGGTCCCAATCCCCTGACTATAACTGCCATTCTTGCTTCAATTCTCAATGAACGAAGAAAATTGTAGCAAAAATATTTGTTTCGTTCTGTCTAAGGTGATAGAATGGCAATAATGGCAAAACAACGGCACGGTGACAGCGCGCGGCGTCAACAAAACGACGCACAAGGACGGAAGCAATGATGTTCGGTTGTTGTTGTTGTTCAAGCTATTTTCATGTGGGGAATTCCACAATGACACACGCGTGTGTTTATCGGAAATAAAAAGTGAAACTGTTTTCTAAACACATATACAATATACAAACGTAAATTCAAAATAGTGATGATGATAATTATGATTCCCCAATGTCAAATGATATTTAAAGAAAAAAAAAAGGTATTTTAAAATGACAGATATATGTAAGTTTTTTTTTTGTGCTCGTTTTTTTTTAAGGTTCTTTGTTAGTGAAGTTTGTATTTTGCTTAGGTACGAGGTTCCTACACACAAATTGAGGACGCATGAGATTTATCTTCATTTAATTTGTTTTATAACGAAGCTGATTTTTTTATTTTCTCAATAGGGCAAGTAGGTATCTACCTTATACTCATTACTTGGAAAAAAGAATTCAAAGTTTTAATCAAAGATGAATGTAGGTATCAATGAGAAATTTGTCTGTGCTTATATGTTTACATCGAGCTAGAAACTCAACAGATCGATATTCGTCGTTTCATTTTTAAAGCAGAGAATTTTCATGTGAAAAAATTATCTATCGTGCAATTTTTAAATAAATAAATTGAATCGGTATGTAAGTGAAAAAAAAAAAATTGGCAAAAAAAAAATCGGGGGATTATTGATTCCACGGATATCAGACTCACTTTTTATTGTCTGTCACGTCAGCACTACCTTCCCCTTTAAAGTTTTAAGGATATAATAATTGGATTAACTGTGTGAATTTTTCGTCAGATTTTCGTGAAGGAAAAAAAATGTAGCGCTTGTTTTTATACAAGAAACATGTAGGTACCTACTTATGTAAAGAGTCAACCGTGAAAATTAATATCGGAAAAACTGTAAATTATGAGAGATTAATTATTACTGACTAAAATTCGATTGGCTAACTGGTCATGTTTTCAAAAAAGAAATAAATATTTTTTTTGCATTTTTGAAGTGCATTATGGTAGTGTTATGTTCACGGTACCACTGCCAGACCAATAAATTTCAATTTGGGCAGATACAAGTTATTTGTGAACCGAATTTGGATCGATTTGGAAAATTTTTATTTTTCGTTGCATTTTGAAAATGCATTTTGAAGGTGTTAGGGCCGCAGTATCGCTGCAAGATCAATGGAATTTAACTTGGACACATATAAGCATTATGCTCACAAAATTTTGGAGCGGTATAAAACACTGACTTCGTTCATTTCCTTGCAACAAAATTTTGAGCTGTTTGAAAAAACTTTTACGGCTATATTATTGACTTTCTTCAAAGCTAGTTTTACTGAGAAACTAGTTCTATAGGGGTTTCGAAATTTAAGTTTCTCAAAGAAAATTATTAATTTGCTTTAGATGTCAAACTATGTATGAATATTTTGATTTAGACGTCAAAGTAATTAAAATTTGTGACAAAATTGAAACTCGAAACCGCTATAAATCTAGTTTTTCGGTAAAACTAGTTTTGAAGAACGTCAAGAATATGGCCGTTAATGTTTTTTGCATTTTGAAAGTGTATTATGGTGGTCTTAGGGCCGCGATATCTCTGAAATGTTGATGGCATGTAGTTTACACTGGTACAAATGCCATGCTCACAAAGTTTGGAGCGGTATAAAACTCTTTGAGCAAATCGTTGACCAGCTCTCGGTCTATATTGCTGAGGAAGTGGGCGGATACCACACCCCCTATATGCAAAACCTTAAATTTGCGATGTTTTACTTTGTACCTACACGTTGGAATACCTACCGCTCTATCGAATGTCATCACTGTACAACAATCAAGAGTGGTCCATATAAATAATAACTATTTTGAGGAAAGTGCGTGTAGATGCCACACTCCCTGAATGATAAATTTCAAATTTATTTTTTTTTCATTTGCACTCATTTTAAGACCTACCGCTCTACGGAGTTGAAGAGAGTTAGAGGGAGTCGAAAATCACTTGAATTTGTTCCTTTTAAAAAGGGGAAGTGAAAAGAACAGGCAGACCTGGGACTTCTTTGTATCGACCGATTTAAAAAATAAAATCAAACGAAATGTGAGCGTCTTAAGTTATCCAAAGAGTAAAAGTTCCTCTCCTAAGTAAACTGCCTCTGCTACTTGGCTTAGTTTTTGTAAATAGTACATTGAAATGTTACAACATTTTGGCCGAACCTTGCATTTAGTGCAGGACAACTAGTTTTTTTGAAGGATCTTTAGTGTGAGTGTAAAAACGAGTTTTCGGGGTTTACGGGAGAGAATCATGGGTTTACTGTTAGGACTTTTTTTTTGAAAATGGCCGTTTTGTTATCCCCACGCAGAGAGCCTTCCGGCAGCACTTCAATATCCCTGTTGGGGGAAACGTCTCTGGCGGTAATGCAATTAAACGTTGGGCTCGGACATTGGAAAACACTGGTTGAACAGCAACTCCTTCGGTAACTGGTAGACCTAGAACTGTAAGAACTCCTGAAAATGTCATCTTGGCAAGAAATGCCGTTACTGTCACCGCTGAGCGCTATGTGACAATGTTGGAAGAGTTTTTTTAACCCGAGCTGGAAGAATTAAGTAAAGCAACTAATCTGGGAGACATCTGGTTCCAACAGGACGAGGCTACATCCCAGCCTGCTAGGATTTCAATGGCGAGATTGAAGCAAGTGTTTCCCCAACGCCTCGTCTCTTCGAGGGGTGACGTGGAATGGTCTGCGCGCTCACCAGATTTGAGCATTTGTGATTTTTTTTCTTTGGGGGTACATAAAGGAAAAAGTTTTTAAACTTCGTCCACATACCCTGGAAGAACTTAAGGACAGAATCAGAGAGGAAGTTACGGCAATACCCATCGAAATTGGCAGAAGAGCAGTTGAAAACTTCAGAATTCGCCTTCAAGAGTGCATCGCGGCTGACGGCCGCCACCTACGTGATATCATCTTTAAAACTTAATGTAAAAAACTAGATTCTGCACTGAATTAAACAATATATACATGATTTCGGTAAGTTGAATTGTTTTTGTTTTACATCCCTTTAAAATCGGTTCATACCTTTTGCCCCACCCTGTATATCCCCTTTAAGATTAGAGAATGCCTGCAACAATAAACAAATAAATTTTGCTGTTAATCAAGTAAAGGAGCTTTTCGCCATTTTAAGAAACGTAAATTAAATTATTTGTAAGGTTGTTTATAGTTTGTTTTCAATAAAAAAAAAATTACAATATAATTTTTATGTACCTACGTGTTTCAAAAATTAACAATTTAACTGCTATTTTTAAAGCACTTGAGTGATGAAACTATCCAAAACACACATAAAATTCAAATAGCCCTTTCGACCTAAGCATAAATTTACGTAAAAAAAAGCGAACTACACACTTGTAGAACATTAGCCAACACTTCGCTCTTGTAAAAGTGAGTGTTTGTGTGATATATTGTTCGCAGGTACTATGATATATTTTTTTTTTTTTGCATTTAGCTTATGTAAGCACCAATTTCAAGTTTCAAATAAACTAGAATTTATCATGAACGTGTTTCCAGGTAATTTAAATTACAAAAATAATAGGTAGGAATGAGTGTCGCACGTTTACCTACTTTGTTTTATGGTCGACTTTTAACGATAAATAGGTAAAAACTATAAACGAAAACAATTAAATTAAACGACATGACATTTAAATTGATAATTTTAAATAAATTATCACTTTTTTATATTAATTACGTAACCTCAAGAAAAGCCGGCCGTCCATCAATGGCAATTTGTTGTCAGCGCAATTTATTTTTAATAATAAAAAATTTAACTTTATGTTAAATGGCAGTTTATTGCTCCAACTATAGCTAACGGAAAATGTTTTTAAAGTTAAGTGAGTTCGTCTCGTGTTTATCAATTTTATTTACTTTTGTACTGAAATACACTTGTCAAAAAAAATTAAGGGAACAAAAAAAAAAATTCACATTTGTTTAGAGTTTTTGTCTCTGTGGAAAGTGGTCGTATTGAGATGAAACAAAAAGCATTTTAAAGCTTTATGTTTTTTGTATTGAGAAATTTTATAAAATGATTTTTTTTAAAGTACCGTTACTGCGCAATAGTAAGAAACATCAGTATCCAAAAATTTTTTTTTTTTTGAACATTTCTTTGAATTTTTTTTTTTGAACAAATTAAATTAACTGATTCGATAACTTGTTTGTTTAGCTTTAATGTTGTCTTTTTTCGTTGTTGTACTATTTTTTTTTTTTTTCAGAAGAAAATCTGACTTAGAATGAAAAAAGAGACTTTTGACTTTTGTTACCAATATCTCAGCAAGGAATGCAGACATGGAAAATTTAAGGGCAGTTTTAAAAATTGGATCTAATTTTCAACAAGATTCTTTTATATTTTAAATTTTATTACAATAATTTTTACTCACCGTAAGATTAAGAAAAGGTAAAAAAAAAACGACTTTTTAAAGACTTGGCCAAAAAAAATTCAAGAAAGTGGCCAAAATGGTCTATGAAGTTAGCAGAACACGGAAATTGAGTTTTTTAAATTTAGGTTTTTTGAAATCAGGAATTCAAAATTTTGTTGAAATAATGCATCATTAATTTTTACTAGCCCCTCACCGTAAGATTAAGAAAAGGTAAAAAAAACGACTTTTTTAAGACTTGGCCAAAAAAAATTCAAGAAAGTGGCCAAAATGGTCTATGAAGTTAGCAGAACACGGAAATTGAGTTTTTTAAATTTAGGTTTTTTGAAATCAGGAATACAAAATTTTGTTGAAATAATGCATCATTAGTTCGTATTCAACAAGCAAGTAAATGAAAAAGCAGATTTTGGCAAATTCAAGAATTTTTCTTTTTTTTTTTTTTTTATTTTTATTTTTTTTTTTTTTTTATTTTTTTTTTTTATTTTTTTTTTATTTTTTTTTTTTTATTTTTTTTTTATTTTTTTTTTTATTTTTTTTTTTTATTTTTTTTTTATTTTTTTTTTTTGTATTTAATTCGGGGAACAAATTTATATTCTTTATTTTAAATTTAATGTACTTTTGGGCAACTGTTCTACTAACTTCTTGTGAAGTTAGCAGGACATTAGTTTTTTTTGGAAAACCGTAAGAGCATTAGTTCAAGTTCAAATTTATTTGCAGTTTAAATTTTAGGTTATTTTACATTGATTAATTTAAGTTAAGAGTTACAGAACCTCATTCTTTACATCTATAATATAATTATTTTATAATAGAACTTTAGCATTAATACAACGAAAATATATTTAAGGGAAAATACTACAAGAAAAAAACCCTTACATAATACTTAAAAACTAAGATTGCACATAAACCCAATTTTACTGGAGCAGCAAAATTCAAAGACCAAGTATAAGTTCATTATCTGAGTAAGAACATCTTGCAAAGAAATTTTCTTGTTGTTTGTAAAGAACAAATTTAATTGGGTTGACATTTGCTCTACTGTGGAGCCGGGCAGTTGAATAGAACGATGGCTAGCTAAGCATAAGCTTAAGAATTTTATTTTGGCTAATTTGTAATTTTTTTATGTGGGTCTCAGCACAGTCAAACCATACTGGGGCCCCATACGTTAGCACCGGTTGGAAAACAGTTTTAAAAATTAAGATTTTATTATGTATGCTAAGTCTAGACCTTCTATTTATAAACGGATATAAAATTTTTACTAAAAGATTGATCTTATGAATTGTGGTTGATATATGTCTTTCAAAAGTCAATTTTTTGTCAAATATGACACCAAGGTATTTACATTGTTCCGACCATTGTATATCGGTGGAATTTATTTTAATCATAGATTGCGGGAGGAGACTTTGGTTTCTGCGTCGAGTGAACCACATAGCTTGACATTTGTCAGCATTAACTTTTATTTTCCACTTAATAAAGTAGTTCATAAGGGTATCTAGGGAACTTTGTAAACAAGCCAGTGCTTCTTGAGGGAGAACACTTGATGCAAAAAGCGCAGTATCATCTGCAAACATGGCGACTTCAGTATTATTTCCAAAACGGGGAAGGTCTGACATAAAAATATTGAAAAGGATAGGCCCAAGTACTGAGCCTTGTGGAACTCCAAAATTAATACCGTGCATGGAAGACTTCGCAATTCCGGTTGAAACGAAAAATTTTCGATTTTTCAAAAAACTCCAAACAATATTGATGAGGTAGTTAGGAAAATTAAACAGAATTAGTTTGAAGATAAGTCCTTCGTGCCATACTGTATCGAAGGCTTTTTCAATATCTAACAATACTAGACCAGTTGAACGTTTTGAATTAAGGCTGTTTTTTACGTACTTTTTAATTCTAAGTATTTGATGAGATGTGGAGTGACCTGCTCTGAAACCGAATTGCTCAATAGGGTATATATTTTTCTCCACGACATGCTTTAAGAGGCGATCCTTTAAGACCTTTTCAAATATTTTACTTAGGGTGCTTAATAAGCTTATAGGCCTATAGCTGTTTGGATTTTCTTTTGGCTTACCAGGCTTGCCAATTGGAATAACTTTGGCTATTTTCCACTGCTCTGGAAAATAAGAGTGCATAATAAAAAGATTGAACATAAACGTAAGGTAAGTTATACCTCGTTTGGGTAATGCTTTTAAAAGTCGATTATTGATGCCATCAAGGCCAGGTGATTTTTTAACTTTTAACTCTTTAATTAAATTCTTAACAAGACGGTTGTTTTTGATTAAAATATTTGTTTGGCTAACAGGAGTAACAGGAGGATTCCTCGCTTCCATTAGCTTATCACTCACAAGATTTTCAGTTTGAAGGTCACTCAAGTGTGCTGAAACTTGATGATTTTTACTAAATGTTTCTGCCAAAATATTTGCCTTTTCCTCCGGAGTTACATAAACATTATTTTGCACACGGAGGGGAGGGAGATTTGAGCCTTTTTTCTTTATTATCTTAGTGACTTTCCAAAAAGGTTTGGATCCTTTATCAAATCCAGATAGCAAATTGTTCCAGTTTGTATTACGGAAACTTAAATTTTTTTCTTTGGCATTTAATTAGCAACTAATTATGCAATCATAAAACCTTTGTTCTGCTGACTTTATTCTGCTAACTTCAGGGACATTTTAAAATGCCTTTATCATTTTTGGTCTAGAATATATGTACGAGCTAAAGCAAAATAGAAATCTGTATAATACTTTTAATATCTTCAATTTGTCAACCGTATTAATAATTTACATATCAAACAAATTTGCTTCATAAATTCCTCCACTTACCATTTCGTGTGTTAGATTATTGTCAACTTGTGTTGTCAATGTCAGTGCAACGAAACTAGATTACAATAAAACCATGAATAACCAGCTGGACAACACTACATAACTACCTACATACATGACAATAAAAGTCAGGAAAAAAAGTTGCCTTTGATATAAATCCAATAAGCTGTAACGATAGTTGTCTATCAACAAGATTTTTTTTTTCTTTAATCCACTCAACTCCACTCGACTTGAATATGCATTTTTATTTGTTCAGATTTTTTTTTTGTTGGTGAGTGCAGGGGCAGGCATCATCTGTCAACAGGGGAAGAATCTTCACAGATGTGGACTTGTGCCTCATTAATAAAATTATACGGTCGTTTTCTTCGATTATAATAATAATAAAATGAAATCACAATCAGGATTTTTGTTTCCTATTTTGGGTTTTTTTTTTTTTTGTTCGGCAATGCCGATTGATGTAAATGATATTTTTCGAATATCGTTGTCACTTCAAAGTCGAATTAAGTTGAGTTTGAATTTTTGAAAAGAGGTATTTTGTTCAAAGATTATGTTTTTTTTATCCCTTGGGTTTTTACGGATCAAGCATTTAATTACTGATGAGCTGTTTTAATTGATTGTATTTATAATTTTTCAGGTTTAATGAAATTTCATTAGCAGAATTAAATTAGTAATGAGATGGGGAAAACCCGTGGAAACATAGTATACTTTTTGGAATTAATATATTATTTTGTTTGACTCATTTCTATTGTGAAGGAAATGATGCGTGCGTATTAGAAACGGAAATGGAAACCACTCCATTTCTGATAAGAACTTTTGCTTTGTGGTTGATATGACTTATTTGCCATTAACAGATATAAAATTTAAATTTCATGCGCAGGTAACTTTTTCTTTTGCGGTATGTTCTTCCACGGCCGGCGCGGAGTATGATGAAGTATAGTTTAAGATAGTTTCTGATAGCCTACCAGGAGGAATTTCTATTGCAGAAACAGTTGTAAAAGCACTTTTATATGCTGATGATGTAGTGATTGCAACTTATGATAAACAGAGTATCAGATTTTTGTAAAAAGTGGGACCTCTTGATTAATATCCAAAAGTCAAAAATAGATATTTTTAGAAACGGTGGTGGCCGTTATAGTTCTGATGAAAAGTGGTTTTACAACAGAGAAGAAGTTGAAGTAGTTAAACAAATCAAGTACTTAGGGGTCACTATAAAATCAAATATGGATTTTAGCAAACATTTGCAAGATAAATGCAAGGTTGCATTGAGTCTTGTAAATGCAGCATGGAAAAATATAATGTCGAGTTACCATATTCTGCTTTCGACCAAATTCCAAGTATTAAATAGTGTTGTTAGATCATCCCTCTGTTACGTTGCACAGGTTTGGGGTTGTTATTTCTACGAAAACCTAGAAAAAGCGCTTCGTATTTTCATCAAAAAAATTTTCTGAATATGAAATGAGTCATACCCATTTCTGGGCTAAAGAATGGAAGCGTTTAGGGCAAATGTGTGGATGTGACCTGATTCTTAATCCAGTTAGTGATGATCTGAAAAATGCGTTCTCTACAATTATGGAAACACTTGATGAGATGCAAAGAATCGAATTTTATAAACCAAGCGAGAAATTCCTCTAGTAGAGTTCTGTATTCAGAACTCAATTATAACCTTTGTAGTATCAACTAGTATTGGTTTCTCGTAAATCGCGCCAAAACTGACTACATTTTTGTAGGAAAACTGCGTTTTAGGATTTTGCCAAAAAATTCACATTGCGGAAATAGGGTTTTGATGTTTTTTTTTTTTCAATAAAATTGCTTTTGCTTACGGCCATTTTATTGAATTTCTTCAAACCGGAAAAACTAGTTCAATAGGGGTTTCGAGTTTTGAGTTTTTTATTGCTTTGAAATCAAAATCAAAATATTTTCATACATATTTTGACATAATATGTAAATCAAATCAATAATTTGATAAACTTAAAACTCGAAACCACTATAAAACTAATATTTTCAGCAAAACTAGTTTTGAAGAAAGTCAATAATATGGCCGTTAGAGTTATTTACGTATACTTTTTCGACTGATTTTGTTATAATTTTTCAGTTTGGTGCTTCTAAGTATGGTGTAGTAAACTCTTTTCTTAAATTTCAAATAATGCTGAAAACATACCAGATCAGATAAGACGTTTTGGTTTCATAAGAAAACGTCTTTTGTTCCATCCAACACACACACCAACCGAAGCAGAATGTAACAAAAAAAAAACTCTGAAACTCTGAAGAAAAAAAAAATTGTTCAACGAAACTTAAACTTTGAAATCACTTAAAATTCCAGCTTAAATAAATAACAAAAACCATGAAATTTTTCTGTAAAAGAAAATTCCACCTATCGACAACAAAACATGTTTCTTCGGTCTTGATTTTGTTTCGAGATGTGTGCAGCGTATAAATAAGTTTTTAATAATCGACAATCAATGACGCTTATTCAATTGTAAAGGAAAATTTATTTTTGATTGATAAGATAAGATTGATAAGATTTTGAAAGTCAACCCATCTTAGCCGCCATTTTGAAAAAAGTTGTTTGTACTTTTCCCGCTATTATTTGTTTTTTCATCCTGTTAAGAAAAATTAGATTTCACGAATTTTTCATTATAGAATCCAAAAATTCGTATAACAATATTTTGACAGCAAAACTGACACATTTCGCTGAAGAATCCTCAGATCCTCAGATTCCATTTTCCTGAGCTTCTTTCTGCCTACATATTTCGATTAACCTTAATAATATTAAAGTTTAAATACTTACCATTTAATTTATATTAAAAATGTTTTCTAATACTGTTAATATTTTAGTTACCTGAAATGAGAAAAAAAATATAATTCATTATTAATTTAATTTAATTATTTTGTATTTTTTTTTTTTTTTTTGAAAATTAAATTTTTGCCAGTTATATTCCACTTTTGGTTTTTCGCTGTTTCAACATTGGTTATTTTTTTTTTTTTTTTTTTTTTTTTTAAATATTTCAAAAAACCTGAAATTGGGATTTTTCCATCAAGTTAGTTAAAAATACCCAAAAATTGAATTTGTCTATCAATATTGAAAAACCATGCAACTTCAAAATTTTGAAAATCCAATAATGAGATTAAATGTCGTGAATTTGTCGTGAAAGAAAAAAATTTGTCCCGCCGATAGTCCGATATTTTTTTTTTCTTTCAAGACAAATTTACGACAAATTCACGACATATAATGACGTACTCAAATTTTTTTGGAAATTAATTTGGGGAGGTGGTAATGCTAACTTAATTGTCAAGTTAGCATTACCAGATGTTAATTTAAAAAAAAAAAAACAAGTCCGATATTTTTTTTCTTTCACGACAAATTCACGACAATTAATGACTTACTCAAAATTTTTTTTGGAATTAATTTTGGGGGTTGGTAATGTTAACTTGACTGTCAAGTTAGCATTATACGCGCGACAAATTTTTTTCTTTCACGACAAATTCACGACAATTAATGCCAATTTTTTGTTTTTCTAAATTTTGAAGTGGTAATGCTAACTTGACGGACATAAGAAATTCATGTGGTTGGCATAGTTATTATATTTTTGATTAAACCTACATTATTTATCAGGTAGGTCCGATATAAAATTAAATAAAAAAAGGCCACCTTTACTTTCTTCATTGGAAGACACTGTGGTTAACTCTCTTTTTTAACTTGGCTACAAAGGAGAAAGTCCTTAATTTAATTTGACGACTTCTTCGGCAACCATAGATGTTAGCATTTTCAACACCTCATTTAGAATCCATAATTTCATTTCAATAATTAAATTCAGCCACTTATTGAGAGTTTATTAAATTTATGAGGATTTCTTTTCTATTTCTTTATACAAATCTTTTACCTAGATACATACATTATGTATGTATGTATGTATCTGCCACGTCGAAAAAGTTAAAAAAGTTATATAATTACATTTGAAAAACAGCACGACAACGAAAACGACAGTCGACAGGTGTAAATAAGTTGTGGCCCTGCGGTGGTGTATAACCAGGTGGGAATAGGGGGGTTAGAAGGACAACGTCAGCTTCAGAAATTTGGTTGGAGTTTTTTTTAGTAGAATTAAGAGATGATTTCGCAAAGTTAGATTTTTTTAAATTATTTTTAATAATTGAAAATAAGATGGAAATTTTAAAACTAAACCGAAAACTAGTTTGTAATTTTCTGCCTCACGATTAACTCCCTCCCTCTCCCCTAGCTTGAAATACAGAACTCTTTATAATGTCAAATTTTCATCTCTTTAGTCATTGCCAAGTTGTATAGACATTTAATGTTCCTTGCAAAAGATTTGTTTTTAATTTCAATATTAAATAGGGTAAAAGAGGATAAATTTGAGCAAGGGTCATAAAATTATTTTCTGAACAAAAGACATATCGAGTTGATTTGTATGTAGCCAAATAAAAAATAGAAAATTACCCAACATTTTTTTTTCAGAACGGATTTTTCAAAGCCACACACTTTTGATTAGGTCAATTTTTCGTTTTTTTTTTTTATTATTTTTAGTATAAAATTTATCTTCAAAAAAAATGTTAAGCGGAGAAAATTAGAAAGTACAATTATTATTATTATTGTACTATTTCCTATTTTCGTGACCTTTATTTTAAAAACATCAACATTTTACAATCTGAGAAAAATTATAACAAAAGAATGTTATTATAGAAATGTTGCATATCAAAGCAAAAAAATATAAAAAGAACAAAGACCTATAGCATGTCCGTTAAATTAGCATTACCACTTCAAAATTTAGAAAAACCAATAATGGGATTAATTGTCGTGAATTTGTCGTAAATTTATGTGACTGAATGTATTATATTAATTTTTCCTCAAAAATCGCTGTCATCGCTCATTTTGAAGATTAGGCTACGGTTTCGGTGGCAGCGATTTTCGTTCACGCGAGTAAGCGAATAAACCGATTGAAAACGATTGAAATTACGAGTTGTCTACAAAATGAGCGATGAGAGCGATTCTAAGCGATTGTTTAGGAAAAATCAATAATAATACTTTCGGTCACAAAAGTAAAGGCATTCTAGAACTAGTAGCACACCAGTTTGTAGAGTAAATTCACTTTTGTGACACATTGTAATTGTTGTGAAAACAAGTTCAAACAAACGTGTAGCATATAGCAACGGTTCATGGATTGCAACGGGGCACGACTGGGGTCGCGCGAATTCCCTTGAGCAATCAATCGCCTGAACTAGCTTACTCGCATGATTAGAAATCGCTGCCATCGAAACCGTAGCCCAACTCGAAATTTCAATCGCTTTATTCGCTTACTCGCGCGGGTGAAAAACGCTGGCATCGCTTACTCGCGCGAGATAAAAGCGCTGCCAGCAAAACAGTAGCCTTACTGAGGCATCGACTAACAGTTTTTAAAACAATACAAAAAAAAAAACAATTAGGAGACAAAATATAAAAAAATCATAACTATGGTAATTCTGGATTTATAAAAATATATTTTGACAATTTTATGAAAAATTTGCGACAGAAATTTACGCATTCTTTTTTCCTTTCTCTTAATTCGACCATTTTTTTAAGGGGTTTGTATACTAAATTTACTGTCAAGTTAGCATTACCAGACGCTTGGTATTTAAAAATAAAACTTTGGTTTTGGGAACAAAACGAACATAGAAAATTTCCAGTAAAAGAGTGAAATTTAGAATCTGCCAAATAAAAGTTCTACACCAAGATCTAGCTTTTACGGAATTTTATTGAGGTTTGGCACTTTTTTTGTCTAATTTTCGTGGGGTATTATTAAAATTCAAAGATGAGGCATTACGTTTTTCGAATTAATCTAATGTAAAATTTTTATTGGAAATTGACATCCGAAAACGATTAATCGAAGTCTAATCAACGAACAGACAACTCCAATACAATAATTGGTCCGCTCATTCTTGAAACAAAAAAAAAAGACGAATTCATTATGATTTTATTCTAATCCCTGAGGATTTATTATTTATTCAACTATATATCTTTATATCCATCAAAAAACCCCTCTCCAACACATACTAATTTGTATTCTCTTTTTCATTGTTTCATAATGATTATTGTATACCTATTCCTTATGGAGAATGAATGTCTTTACCTACTCCTCTACCGGTCAGTTGTGATGGTCTTTTATTTTAATATTCACCGACTGGATTATAATAGAAATAGCCTCACATGGGACCTTTTTTTCTTCTTCATTTAAGGCAAAATAAAAAAAAATCCTCCAAACTGGATCTTGATCTTGACCTTTTCTTCCTTAATTTCAAACTGGAATACTTAATTTCTTTAATTATAGCCAAGACGATGATTATATTGTACCGCCACTGAGATTTAACGAGATCATTATTTATAATTATGTAGTTTGTCATTGAGAAAAAACATGAACAAAAGAAAAGAAAAAAAAAATTGAAAGAAAAATAAATATCCGCCATTAACTCTTTTTTGTCATCATCAAATAACTCGGCGACCGGCCGGCGGCGGCAAACGGCGCGGCACGGCGCTGTCTCGAAATGTCATTTAGTCATCAGACACCCTCTAGCTAGTGGGTCTCCATTCCCAGAGTAGCAGCGTGCTAAAATCTTTCACATGTTTAATTAATTTCATCGTGAGACATAATGTCCCATAACTAGTATCAAATCCATGCATTGCTCAGGTAAAATAAAAACAAAACAAAAATACACAAACACAAACATGCAATGAGCGGACAAATAACTAAAAAGTCTTCAGACGTAAATAAAGACTTTTGTAGTATATCTCTCGTTCCCGCTGAGGCTTAAGAAGGCTCAGGGCAGCGATTAGTTTAGTTGGGGCCTTTAGATGTACGCCTGAGTGGTTGTGGATGACTTCAGGTTTTCAAAGAGAAATATTTTTGTTTCCCGATCAGCGTTGCCGCCCGAAATAAAATTAACATGCCATATTTTCTGAAAAAACGTGCCAATTTTCCTGCCACACAAAAAAACCACAAATACTTCTTCTATTTTATCAATTTTCTCAATTTTATTACGGGGTGTAATAAAATAAAAAAAAATCAATGGAAATCATTTGCTTTATTTGTAAATTGTCAAAAATTACGTGTTTCTGTCCACTTTTCTGGAATTTGGACCAATTTTCATTAAATTTTGTTGAAATTTGCTTCATTTTAAGTAAAAAAAACGTGCTATATGTATTGAACTTTTTCGTGCCAACGTTATTATTTATCCTGTCAAAAAAACACGATCGTGCCACTTCGGCAACACTGTCCCGATGCACTTAACAAAAAGGTGAACAAGTACAAGAAGTGGTAAAGCAAAAGGGCGCTATTAAGGTGAATTTCTGTAGGTTGTTATTGTTTTGTGAGTTTGGTCGTGCAAAGAATATAAACAAAAAACTAGTAATTCGGTGAGCATACAATTGTTGTTTAATATATTTCGGGTTGTTTAGATCTGATTGTTCTTGAGATGGTGTTATTTTGGCAGTGGTTTTAGCAGGAATTGTAATGATTGTACGCTATTTGATTCTGATTAAGAAGCACTACCGCGACTATGTGTGTCGTTGGTCAGATTGTCTAGGCTGATTTCTCTTCTAAGTTCAACTTCAGGACATTTTTTGACAGCAGTACCTAGTTAAGAGGCATTGTAAGGAAATGAAAACTCAGAGATTTCACGCCATCAAAAAATGAGCAAACAAATTCGATATTTTGATTTCTCATTATTTTAACAGAAAAAGGAACGAAATTTAACTGAGGAATCCTGTTTATTTAGGTAGTTGAGATTTCCGAGGCTTCTGAGATATTATTTTTCTGAACGGATTAGTTTGTTTTTAAGCTTAAACAGTACATGGTTTCTCTTGTATAACTTCAGCGGTCACTAAAAGTTTCCCGCAAGTGAACTTCTCAATTAAAAAGTTACGAATCTGTCAATGACGATGCTTTCACTTTAGCTATACTCAACTGATCAATGATTAATGTCGATTTTCATTCACCTAAAAAACAATCAATCCCTGATGGTTTTGGATATTTTTTGTTTTTATTATTAAAATTAATAAAGTGTTAGTGCATCGGACAATCACGCCAGATCTCAGAGGTCTGTTTCCATCCTCTCCCACCCAAGAAAAAAAAAAAATTTTCAGGGCTACTGCCTCTTGCGAGGAATTGACATAGCCGTTCGGATTAGGCAAGTAACTGTAGGTCTTCTTCATTCCTGCAAACATGCACATAGGAATGGTTGAGAATTGTAAGTCACTAAGGCTATTGTGCCAACAATCAAAATCCCTGCAAAAGGAAAACCACATAATTAAATTGAATTATAAGATCTGTTCGGTAACTGGAAACTTGTCAAAATGTTACATATTGCTTGCAAAAACCATAGGAAAATAAAACAATTGTGGGGAAACTTGTGGAAAGTTTCATATGACTCTAGAAATGTCATTTTATAACAGTTTGCTTATAAAAGTACTTTTTATACGACACCGCAGAGTCAGGGCCCTTTGCCTAATGACATACTCCGAGCACCCAAAGTTTATTTTCAATTCACGCGAAGCGTGCTAATACACACCATTTTTAATCGCGAGAAACTATTATAAATGTTATAAACTGGTATTTATGAAGTCTCGGCCATTTCATTTTGAACGAGACTAGATAAATTTAAATTTGTAACAGTTATAACAGTCTACAACAGTTATAACAGTTTATCGGTATTAAAAGTAGGTATAATTCAATGTGCTTCGGGCGACGACACCGCCAGAAGACTCTTGCCCTGCTACGGTGCATAAACAGTACCTTTATAAGCAAAACTGTTATACTTTCTTAGTCTGAATTCAGTGATCTTTAAACTTTCAGCATAAAGTATGACATATAAAAATTTCAGCGAATTTGACTGGAAAATACTTTCTATTTAGTGCGAGGTTCTTTGATAAAATTTTGTGTGGGGAACTTTTTGAAGAATAAAAGAGAACACAAACTTTGGAATAATTTTAATAAGCTAGACCATTATCGTTTGGTTTAAAACTAAGAAATATCTTTAGAGAAAGCGTCATGAATTCCACTTTTCGAAATAAAAGTCAAACCAAGTTTTTACTAGCCATTTTGATACCACAACTTGTGTGACCTATGCATTAAAACTGATTTTATAAAAGCGATTCGCAGGTCAAAATGCCAAGCTCGGCAAATTGTTGTCTTTAGAAATCTGTTGTACACTTGCTTGTGGTCTACCGAGTCCCGTGGGACCATGGTGCAGGAGCTGCCAAGTTCATCTTAGAGCCATTTCGTCGCATTGAGGAAAGAGCTCAAGTCTTTGATCTTCAGTTTGGAGAGTTCATTGAGGTCGTCAAAATAGGCCTTTCCATCCAAATGACTGTTCTCTCATTCCTACCAGAGTGGGACATTTACAGAGGAAATGAATTACGTTTCCTTTCCCTGCTAGTCTCCACAGCTACGGAAGTAAGTATTGTGAGGGATTTTCATCGACCATTGTCCAGAAAAGGTCGCAACGACACTGGCTATCTTTCGCCTGGGTCTGCATATCAGGTCAGTTGTGCCGGTTTTGAAATATCAGGGTAAAATCTTTCTAGATTATATAACGAAGTTTTCTCAACTGCACCACCTGCGGTTTGATTCAAGTAAGAAAAATAGAGAGTTATACTGCCCTCTCTCCGCAAGTGGGTTATGAAGGGTTGATCCTTACCTGGCCAGTTTGTTTGCCCTCTCGTTTTTCTCAATATCTAAATGACCTGGAACCCAGCTAAGGGAGACCCTGAAGTTACCATTTAGGGTGTTAAAATGATACATATGCATCGTGCGAAAGCCTATCTAGTCTCGTTAGTAACCCTTGTTAGCCCCTTGCTAGTTTCTGTCTATGTCTCATTACATTAAAAACTAGATTGTTTTTCAGGCAGATGTGATACAAATTGTGAGGACCTTTGAAAATTGCCATCAAATCTTAAGAAGAATTAGCATCCTAAAGTGGCGCTCAAATTGTTCTCATATCCCCGATTGCATAAACTCAATTTTTTTTAATGCAAAGTTATTTAAAATTAACATGAACTTAGTTTTTCATTGATCCCGCTATTTATATTAAAACCATTTCGTCAGTTAATACGTCCAAAGTGGGAGCTTTTAGAGAGAACGTGCAATTTTGGTAGCGAAAACAAAAGGCTTTACTTTGTTTATCTTTTTTATATTTTCTTCTTAATAAAAAAAAAAATATTATGAAATGTGTTGCTAGTGGTAAGTAAAATAATTGTGAATTTTTTTTTTTTTGAGATATTTCAAGTAATAGGCAGATTTTTTATTTGTCCAAAAAATTACTTTTGGGACTTCGTAAAATCGTACTTTTCTGTTTCATAAAGGAAAAGTTTGACTTCTGGGCATTTCTGAGCAATTAAATTAGGCTTTAAATTTACCTTGAAATATCTAGATTAAGAGTCAATCAAAAACCATTGCGACTTTTTAAGAAAATGGAAATTCAAGATATTAGGAATACCAAATATAAAAGTGTGTCCCATAAACTTTTAACTTTTTTTCCATAAATTTTTTGAGAAAAAGTGCTATTTTAGTTTTAATAATTAAATGCTTTATTGATTTTTAATCGAAAGCTAAAAACTAGATGGTACTATGTGTTCTAGTTTTTGAGAAAATATTATTTTTTTTTATTTTTAATTTGCTAATTTTTGTATTTTAACAAAATTTTACTAAAAATGTATATATAAAGCTATTTTCGACGAATTTCTGCAAAAGTAGACCAAAAAACACAATAAATAATTTTGGCATGTTTTCGAGAAATTTGACCAGTGTGTATTGCATACCTTATTCTTTTATACACAGAGACTCTAAATCGGTTGGTAAAATTCGCCTGCGTCAGTTTGGGGGGTTGGTGATGGTTGGTACTGGATAGGCATCAGTAGACGGCATCAAAGCAGTTTCAAAGTAAAGAAAACGCAAACCAAACTTGCTGTTTGTAGAGTCGCCTCGCAGATTCAATAATAATGAAAAACTAGTTTCTACATACATATATTTGGCGTATTTCTTTGTAGTCCTTTGGCTTTGACTGAATGGGTAATCCTGTGCTTGTTCTCTGACATAGAGTTTATTTCTTGTCTTTGTTTTGCTTCTTTTTTTTGTCGTTTGATTTTTTTTTTTTACCTAAGAATTGAAGAATGTAGCTGAGAAGTACACAAGACAAACCCTTCTTTTTCATCTTCTTCATAAGATGTGTGTTTGTTTGTTTGTTTTTTTTTTTTTTCCCATTCGATATTCCCTGTATGGGTTTTTTTCTGTTGTTTTTTTTTTCTTAACTACCTGTCGATGTGAAGCACTCAGGTTACATTCTCTTTTAAATGTTGATGATAGAGGTTGAAATAGTATATTATAGTGATGGGCCAATGGGGCTTGCTACTCTGAACCACCACATTTCACATTCACTCATTTTCTACACGTTGGAAATTAGAATTTCATAAAAGGCTCTTGATGATGATGATGATGATGATGATGATGATGACGACGACGATGATAATGATAATGCCCGACTTAATAGAGTATCGCATTGCCAGCCATTTCAAACGTTTCTCGTCTCCTTTGTTATTGTATAGTTTGCGATGTATGTACATAAATACATAGGTATAGGTAAGCTATAGGTATGTTTTCGTCCAGAACAAAGCGAACTAAAACTAATTACGTCAAAATGAATCCAAAGGCAAAACAGAGAAAGAAACTAGAAAGCACAGGAGCTGAGCTGAGGACGATAGCAAATAAAATATAACAACATTCACATAATGGTCGATGGCTGGGTTGGAGCTGTGGAACTGGCTGAAAAGATGGATGGTTGGTTTGGGGCGAGGCAATGACCGTGAAACCCGCTAAATTTTCCCATTAAAACAAACACAACACAGCCAGCAGAAGAGGAAAGACTCGACAAATATACAGATAGGGTACTATAGGGAGGGAGAACTGATTCTATGCTTGGTTAGGTCTAATTATGTACTTAAAGCGGTCAGAAAATTAAAAGTCATGATTTTTAGTTAAGAACACATCGAAACAAAACTAAGGGGTGTTATTTTTCTGTTGAGGTATTCCTATTCGGCAGCGGCTTTGAAATTAAAGTTTGTTAAATTTTATTTCACCTCTTGAATTTCTTCACTTGTTTCATACACTGTGTGTTTTTGTATTTAAAATATTGAATGTAGACACATACATATTATATAACTATTATAGAACTTTTAAATTTCAATTAAATTGACCTAAATTCTATCTTACAAAATATGGTTTGCCCGTTAAAAAAGTGATTTATAGTTTATCCAAGAAAGATAGTCAGTACAGGCCTTGTAGACCAAGAGCCCACAGCAATGATAGCAAAAATTTAATGATGTACTAAGAAAGGTCTTTACTTTCTATATGGAAACATGAAAGTCTTGCAAGCCGTGGTTGAGGCGTTGCTGCATTAGAAATGCATTGTTTTTCCAAAAGCCGAGATAAAAATTATATTAAATAAAAGAGAAATACCCTAGACATGAATAACGGGTTCCGAGACCTCTGGAGCTTTCTGTACGCAATATGCACTCAAAAAATGATTTCAATAGTGCATCTTTCATATAGAAAGCCCTATCTTAAAGGTCTTGGACCCCATACTCATGTCTAAGGTATTCAGTTCTTTTATTAAATTTAATTATTTAAGTGCTATACCTTTTACCAGGGCTTTCAGAAAAAAATGCATTCAGTGCAGCATATCTGCAAACGCCCCAACCACGGATTGCAGGACTTGCATATTTCCATATAGAAAGTAAAGACACTTGAAAATTGCTGAGCTTTTATATGTATGCGATAAACTTATGCAATACGCTGCAACCAAACTGAGATGCGAACGTTCTATCTTCCCTGTACTGACAATCTTTCTAAAACGGAGTATAGCAGTCAGAACGCAATTTCCAAATGCCAAGTCTTATCAAAGGATTAAGCAATATCTATAGAAATATACCAGAACATTTTTTTTTCACAACAACCATTTATGCATTGGTTTAACGTGAAATCTTTATTTCTAGATGCAAACCAATGGTTTGGTATAAGTCTTTTTCTTTTGTTTAGTTTATTTAACATTCGATCTGGGGTCTTAATCATTAGCAGTCTTAGTACTAGCCACTGGGCTGACTGCATGGCAAAATGGCAAGCTTTTGCCGAGTTTAGTCAAGGCCTTGGAAAGTTTTTAGTAGGGAAGATCTAAACGAGGAAAACTTGTCAAATACTAGGTAAGAACTTGTAGGGCAGGTTTTGCTATTCCATCAAAAAATTCTCACTTTATATCAAAAACTAAATTTTTAAAACCAACATACAATGTTTAAAAAAATTTTAAAACATAAAGAGTATTAATTTTCAACTGAGACTTGTAAGCAGAAGGTCCGAGGATCGAATTAGATACCAATAAACCAAATTTTTCTTTCTTTTTTGTCTCTCGAGGCAAAATGGTACATAACTGGCAAGGGCCTAGCTAATTTCTATAGTCAACCTTGCTAGTTCCTTGTAAGGATCAATGTAAAACACTCTATCTAGAGCCTCGGTAGAAACTAGATTATTATTTTTCCAGGTAGTTGCCGTTCTCTGAAAAAAAAAAATCACAAAACAAAATATCAGCTGACTTTGCTCTGTTTACTTGAGTAAGTTAGTTAAGTTTAGTTATAGTTATATTTTGTATCTGTGTGACGCCAGAACACCGACCTCAAAATTTGTTGACGAAATATGTCGCAATCGTTTGTTTATCGTTTGTCCAGGCAATAAATTTGTTGGTCCACCCTCATGAAAAAAATTATTAAGCTTTCTAATTTATAGCAAGTATACCAAAAACCAAAAACGCTTCTACTACCGACAATTTATAACTTAGACGGTTGGGGCCAATTGGATTCGTTTTTCCACAGGCTTCTTAAAATTGTGAACCAAAACTTTTCGTTTGTCCACCTTTAGTTCTAAAATTGGTCATAGTTTCTTTTTTAAAGCATGCAACAACATAAAAAATCGAAATTTCAGTTAGCGGAATGGAAAATAGCGCAATAGTTTGTCCACCGATTGTCGACGTTGGCCCAGAAGAAAAAAAAATTGTCCATGCTTGGTTTTAAAGTGATTCAACATTCCCTTTTTTAAGCACCACCCTCAAAAACACAAAAGTCATCTATCATCCCCAATTTATAACTTAGGAGAACGGACTGAATGATATATTTTTTTATTTTTCCGCAATATTTGCTCGATATTTTACAGTTTTTTTTTTTTTTTTTTTTTTTTTTTTTTTTTTTTTTAACTGACTCTTATCTTTTGCGGAATAAAAACTAGCCAAGATCACTTCTCGGGAAGTCCTCTAGCTGTATGTTATGTCCCATCAAAATCAGTAAATTAGTTTTGAAGATAATCCCGGACAAACAGACAGAAAAAACTGTTTTATACCATGGAAATAAACAAAAGAGCTAAATAAATAATCATTTCAAAAGACTAAAGATTTGATTTATTTATATAGTACATCTATATAAATGTATAGATTATATCAAAAATTCTGTCATATAAAAAACAAATCCCTTTCCAATATGTATTAACAGTTGCCAATAAAGTTAAAAAGACTTAAACGGGTTGCTTCTATAGATGCGGTCGATATGAGATTATACACACAGTGTCAAATTAAGGTTGTAGGTATAACACGCAAAGAAACACTTTGCTCCAAAAGAACAATAGGTATATTAAATTTCAAACATGTCCAAGCAGCTTAAAGTATTTACTTTGAGTTTATTCGCCTTTTCTATATTTACAATGCGGGAACTTTCGTGGCTCCAGGAAAGAATTATAGTATATTGTCATTTGATCTCATTAGCTGTTAAGCTTGAGGCTTAATCAGTGTTAAAAGCACCATTGCTTCGGGTTTTATGTTTTGCAAAGGGTTCGGTATAGCTTTATCAAATGTAGAGAAAAGTCTACTTAATGTGCAATTATAATTTATCTGTATTTTGCAGACAAAAAAAATGTAACTGAAATTCCTAGAAATTCGTATAGTGCGTGAAAACACTTATAGGTACATGTGTTTTTGTTTTACTATTGAAATCAGTTTAAAAAACAAAACCTCTTGAATTAATTCGAATTTAAGAACATTTTAATTTTTTTTTACGTAAAAATCATGATTTAGCATCATCTCGTACAAGTTCATCATGTTAAGTAGAGCATTAAATTGTTTGACCAAAGTCATTCGACTGTTAGTTTTCTTTTAGATTTCTGCCCTCATTGACAATTGGACTTAACCTTGCAGCATAATATTGATGGTTGGCTCTTTTTTTTTCTCCTTGCATATCCTGCTTTTGCAATATCTTATTGCCTCAGTAAATCATTTAAATTGTACAGCATTTCAATGGCGAAACAAATTTATTCAATGGAAATAGTTTTTTTTTGTCGTAAGCTCTTTCAAAAAAGTTCACATAGTTTGTAATTGAAAAATAATCCACTGTTCTTGTTATTATTTGTGGTTTGTAATAAGAACAAATTTCATTACAAAATCAAAAATACAAAATTATTAAAATAGCAACAGTTTTATGACGTAAAGTTTATTTTTGTTATTTCGCGCTAAGTCAGCTTATATACATACAGCTACTTGAAACTTGAATTGAACTTATTGAAAATCTTGCAATTTTAATGTTGAACAAAATAGGGCAATTAGCAAACAAGAACATGGTATATAATTTGCAAAAATATCGATCTTCACATACATAAAAATAAAAATACAGATACAAGCAGGGTGTTTCGCATAAGAAGTGACAGCAATAGTATTTGTCAATTTGAAAGAGCAGGAGAACTAAATATAAAAAATATATTTCACAAATAAAAGGCTGTCCCAAACCAACGCGATTATTCGCCGCGACAATAGAAAACAATAACAACAACACGTGGTTGTCAAACAAAACAACACGTTGTTGTTATTGTTTTCTTTTGTCGCGGCGATTAATCGCGTTGGTTTGAGAGAGCCTAAAAACACTCACTATTATCTTTCTTCTTTTTGTGATAGAAAATAATTAAGCAAACTGACGTTGTGCTGAGTTGTGGCTTTTTGTCCAAAGTAATTTCTTGGATAAAAAAATCACAGATAGGGGAAATGTTTTATTTTCTCGAGGGCGGCGTTCTCTTTTGTACTAAAAATCTCACAAATGCACAAAAAATCACAGAATTTCAAAGTAAAGGAACGCACTATGTCTGTCAAGTTAGCATTTATCACTTCAAAGTTGTGAAAAACCAATAATAAGATGAATTGCCGCTAATTTTGCCGTAAATTTGCTGTGAAAGGAAAAAAAATGTACTAGTTTTTTAAAAAATCACACTCTTGACAGTTAATATTACCACAACCCAAAGTTCAAAAAAAAATTTAAGTACGTCAGTATCGTGAATTTGTCGATATAGGAAAATAAATATTAAAAAAAAAAAAAACTTAAAATAGAATTTTTAATGAACCTAGCATTAACACAAGTGCAAATTGCTATAACTTTTTCCTTAAAAAAGTTGGTGCCAACAAAAAAATGTTCGAGCATTTTCTTTAAAAAAAAAAAAAATCAATTATTTAATACGAAAAAAATAATGAAAAATTCCATTTTTTCATATTTGATAGATTTTTTTTTTGGAAAAAAAGGCGCGACAATTTTTTTGATGGCACAGCATATTTAAAGACATCGAGCGAAAATTTCTTAAAAATACTTCATGACAAAAAAGCTTCTAGGAAAAAAGTTATAGAAATTTGAGCTTGTAGGAATGCTAGATTCATTGAAATATTTAATTTTACGGTTTTTTGATTTTTTTTTTTAAATTCTAATTTTTGTATTGATTTTTCAAAATTTTCAAGTAGTAATGCTAACTTGACAGACATGAAGGAACTCCATTTTCCGCGAAGCAAAACATTTCGAAGAGGTAATTTGGCTCGCGTGATTGAATCATATTATAACACATAACAAAAAAGTTTTAAGTTTAATTTTTAAATTAAGGTGTTTCCTATGTTTTAGTTTCGTTAACAGCAATTCGTACACAGCTTTTATCTAAAATAAAATATATGGAACAAATCTAGTTTTAACTAATCAGGGCTTAGGCAGGATTAAACTGACGAAGCAAAATCGTATATAACTGGCGAGGGCCTAGTGGATGCCGATAATAACTTGTTAGTAACTATGAAAAACTTGACAGCGCCTCATTAAAAACTACATACATTCTTTTTTTTGGTGGGTACCCACCTGGAAAATAAATCTAGTTTTGAATAAGGCCCTGGCAAGTTTTTCATAGTTACTAAGAAGGGCTCTCACTAGTTATGAACCTTTTTGGCTTGTCTGTTAAGTTCTGCCTACACCCTGACTAGTAACTTCTGTTGCTTATTGGGAGATTAGGAAGTTTTTGAAAACATGTTTTTTCTTGATAAAAATAGTTAAAGTATAAATATTCATTTATTAACCGCGAATCCATTTTATTTAATTTTTTTATTTTTATTTTATTATAAAAGACCGACCACTTAAAATTTCTTGTGCATGCAAAATTAAATATTCAATCTGAACTGACGTTTAGTTAAATGTCATTTGCTTTCTGTGCGTGCAAGTATGAGCCTGATTACACGAATCATTTTTTCTTTCGTCATTTTGACAGACATAGTGAGAGTGTAGAAACGTAGATGAATACATTTTTACACTTTTCACCCGATCTGTCAAAAAGACGAAAGACGAAACTATCAAAAAAAGAATCGTGTAATCAGGTTCTATGTGTGAAGCCTGTAGGTATGTTCAGTGAGGCTGTCCGAAACAGTTTCGAACAAAAACTAACAAATTTTTGCTGTTGGGTGAGAAATGTTCTGTTATAAACTCTTCTGACTTGCTGTTTAGTAAATCTGTCAACATTTTTGGCTGAATGGAAAGTTAAATCTGGCAAAAGATCAAGTTGACCCCAGCTTTCATTGTCTTTACATAAAAGATTTTCATATTTATCTGCAACTAAGATTTTACTATTTGACACACCAATTCAATTTAATTAAGTATGTATTTTGCACAGGTAATTAACAACAACACATACATTTTTATTACGATTTAATAAGACCCCCCTTTTATTAATTTTTATAAAATCACTTCACTATACTCACATGGTTAGTTAACTACTATCAAGAGCAGACCAGTATTTTACTAAATAAATATTCTCAGCGAGGCACTAATAGGGGACTGTCATGTTGTCCTCGTCTAGTTTTTCCTTACCAAAATCTTGCCAGGACCTTGCCTAAACTTGGCAAGAACTTGCCATTTTTCCAGGCGGGTAATAATGTAAATAATATTTTCCTTTTTTCACTCAAAGTTTGAAAATTTCCATTGCAAATAATGGGTTATCGCGAATAAAAATGTTCGTAAATGATGCCTTAAAGTTTCTCTCGGATTTTATTGGTATGGGGAATAAATTTCCCAGGCGAATGACTGTCATTGCATTATATATTTTTTTTTTTTCGGGGGAAATTGATTCCGTGGGAGATTCACGATAGCCGAAAAATTGTCATGGGAATAAAATACTCCGTGGAAAACAAAATTCCCGATAGGGCCCAGTACGTTAAATGTTATTTTTGAAATAAATACCTCAGTTTTTAAAAATGCTATGCTTTAAATGAATTAAAACGATGAATAAAATGTATTTATTATAAGTCAAAATCAAGTGAAATAATCTCACTCACAATATAGTTAAAAACTGTTCAAAGAAGCTTTGTAAGGGTACTAAGATAAGACAAAAGTAATCTAAGTTCCTTTAAAAACAAAAAAAGTAACATGTTATTCATTTCTACGCAATGTATGTATGTATGTATACCTACCATTGCTATCATTACCAACAAGGTAATTCACTCTTCAATTCTTAACGTTACTTTGTTTCTTCTTTAATTGCATAATAAGGCACTTCACTGGTGTCATTTTATATTCGTACAGAATGTGACTTTTTTGGCACATGGCTTTATGCTTACGTACCTACTCGTATTCAAAATAAAAATTCACTTTTTATAGGTCTGCGATAAGGTGTATTATTTTTTCTTTTGTGCCTGATTGTTATGTGAGGGGAAATGTTTACGTTTTATGTGTTTTGTCATTCATGTGTGTTGTTTCTTCAAAGAATTGTTAATTTGACTTTTAAAGCTCGAAATTTAAATGAAATTGTACGTAGGTACTTCAAAAAAAGACTTACAAAGTATGTGAGGTTATGTGTGTATCTTAATACATTGAGTAACATTAATTTATTGAGCTTTTATTTGAATTACTTTGCGGAATAATGACTCATCAATGAAAATTTTGTGATAAAAAACTTAATTTTTGATATTTGCAGCAAACCATTTTGATCACCTTTGCCATCTTATCATTTTTGTCAACATATAAATTATTTGCAGAATAAACAAAGAATTTGATAGTCAGCTGTGTGACGCCAGAACCCCGACCTCAAAATTTTTTGACGAAACATGTCGCATTCGTTTGTCCATCGTTTGTCCACGTTTGTCCAGGCAAAAAAATCGTTTGTCCACCCTCAGGAAAAAAGTTATTAAGCTTTTCTTTTTTATAGCAAGTACCCCAAAATTAAAAAACGCCTCTACTGCCCACAATTTTGAACTTAGGAGGTCCGGACCAATTGCAATCGTTTGTCCACCGGCTCCTTATCATTGTCCACCAAAAATTTTCGTTTGTCCACCCTTAGTTCAAAAATTATTCAACTTTTCTGTTTTATAGCACAGGGCATAAAAAATTAAATTTTTTTTTTGCGGAATGGAACTAATTGCAATCGTTTGTCCACCGATTGTCCATGTTAGTCCAGAAAGAAAAAAATTTTTTCGACCCTTAGTTCAAAAGTTATTCAACATTTCTTTTTTATAGCAACACCCCCAAAAACAAAAAGTCCCCTAAAATCCCCAATTTTTAACTTAGGTGGCCCGGACCAATTGCAATCGTTTGTCCACCGGCTCCTCATCATTGTCCACCCAAAATTTTCGTTTGTCCACCCTTAGTTCAAAAATTATTGAACTTTTCTGTTTTATAGCACCCAACATTAAAAATTAAAATTTTACTTAATAGAATGGAATATATTCACAGATATTCATTGTAGGCCCAGAAAAAAAATGTTCGACCCTTATTTTTTTAAGTCAACAGTGCCGTAAAGTTACTAGAAAGATATTTTATTAATACTTTGAAAATAAGGCATTTATCTTCACTCCTTTTTTGTTTTATTTAGCGAAACTAAAATCCCTATATAGCTTCAAATTTGAATCTTTGCTGTTGTTAAGTTTAAAGCTTTGATTACTTAATTACGAAATTTAATTTACTAAGGGCCACTTGCTCCAAACGAACGGATAAATATATAAAACTCAGGATAACTATCCTAGTTTAAATAAATAAATAAGAATTTATCGTTTTTTAATTGCGCGAACGGAAAATAAATAACAAGCGGATAAGAATATTTTTTCAGAATCACCAACACAACACACACAAAACACATTGGAAAATAAACAAACTTTAACGCCTTTACTTGCTTTCTCGTAAGAAATTCTATAATTTGACGTGAGAGCTATCCAGAGTTTAAATATTTATCCAGAGAACGAGGAGAAGATAACTTTTTAAACTTAAAATAGAGAAAGAATATTTTGCTACAACATGATTTGATTCAAATCAGTCAGATAATTTAATTTATTTATAAATCAGGAGTTACTGCTGTCAAAAAAACTTCTGTGCAAGTGGCCCTAAATATGTTTATTATAATAACTATGTTTTGCAGATTTTCATAGTTGGGAAATGAGTAATATAAATATATGTATGTTTTAAAATTAATAACGTTCAAGTTTTTGGTATTTAAAAATCTTTTGCTATTGTTTCTTACAAATTGATTCCAATTTTTCTTTTGTTTTATTTATTAAAATTATATAAAATAAGAATTTTTATTTTAATAGATTGTAATGTTAAATTTTGGAAAATTCATTTCGGCAGACGTCATTAGCCACGCTGTTATTCTTTTAATTTATCTTAAATTAAATATAGAACTGGATTTTAGCATGAATAAACGAGTGAAGCATCATGTTTTCTAATTTATCAAAGATAAAATCATCAGCGTAAAATTTTGAAAATTTTTTGTCATTATTTTTTCAAAAATTTGAGTTTGAAAATTAATTTTTAAAAACTGTTCTCTGAAATATTTTGACTTAAACATAATAAACGAATGGTTTCTAGATTTAAAAAGAAAGTCCTCTAACATTGTCAGTGTTTGCCGTTGTTTTTTAATGGTTTACTTTTATTGTAAGGTGATCTTTTGGAAAATTTGACCCCCCCCGCCTAAGGGAATCACCCTGTATAATCTATGCATTGTACATATCGTATGAAATCTGTCATTTTCTGCTAATTTCTTTTAATTAAATGAAATGGTTAGGAGCCATGCTAATAAAAAGGGGGATTTTTTCTTAATTTAGAGGTATATCAATTTTTTGTTGGTGGTCGATCATAAATGAGCAAAAGACAAACGAAACCTTTTGGCATCATCATCCCAGGTTTGCCAATGGTTGCCATATGAGGGCAGTAGACGACTTTTGTTTTCTGGGACTGTTGCTATATAAAAGACATTTTGAATATTTTTTTAACAAAGGGGGGACAGACGAAATTTTTCGGTGAACTTTTTTGTTTTTGGGGAAGTTGCTATAAAAAAGGAATGTTGAATAACTTTTGAACTAAGGGTGGACAAACGAAAATTTTGGGTGGACAATGATAAGAAGCCGGTGGACAAACGATTGCAATTGGTCCGGGCCACCTAAGTTAAAAATTGGGGATTTTAGGGGACTTTTTGTTTTTGGGGGTGTTGCTATAAAAAAGAAATGTTGAATAACTTTTGAACTAAGGGTCGAAAAAATTTTTTTCTTTCTGGACTAACATGGACAATCGGTGGACAAACGATTGCAATTGGTTCCATTCCGCAAAAAAAAAATTTAATTTTTTATGCCCTGTGCTATAAAACAGAAAAGTTGAATAATTTTTGAACTAAGGGTGGACAAACGAAAATTTTGGGTGGACAATGATGAGGAGCCGGTGGACAAACGATTGCAATTGGTCCGGGCCACCTAAGTTAAAAATTGGGGATTTTAGGGGACTTTTTGTTTTTGGGGGTGTTGCTATAAAAAAGAAATGTTGAATAACTTTTGAACTAAGGGTCGAAAAAAATTTTTTCTTTCTGGACTAACATGGACAATCGGTGGACAAACGATTGCAATTGGTTCCATTCCGCAAAAAAAAAATTTAATTTTTTATGCCCTGTGCTATAAAACAGAAAAGTTGAATAATTTTTGAACTAAGGGTGGACAAACGAAAATTTTGGGTGGACAATGATGAGGAGCCGGTGGACAAACGATTGCAATTGGTCCGGGCCACCTAAGTTAAAAATTGGGGATTTTAGGGGACTTTTTGTTTTTGGGGGTGTTGCTATAAAAAAGAAATGTTGAATAACTTTTGAACTAAGGGTCGAAAAAAATTTTTTCTTTCTGGACTAACATGGACAATCGGTGGACAAACGATTGCAATTGGTTCCATTCCGCAAAAAAAAAATTTAATTTTTTATGCCCTGTGCTATAAAACAGAAAAGTTCAATAATTTTTGAACTAAGGGTGGACAAACGAAAATTTTTGGTGGACAATGATAAGGAGCCGGTGGACAAACGATTGCAATTGGTCCGGGCCACCTAAGTTAAAAATTGGGGATTTTAGGGGACTTTTTGTTTTTGGGGGTGTTGCTATAAAAAAGAAATGTTGAATAACTTTTGAACTAAGGGTCGAAAAAAATTTTTTCTTTTTGGACTAACATGGACAATCGGTGGACAAACGATTGCAATTGGTTCGATTCCGCAAAAAAAAATTTTAATTTTTTAGGCCCTGTGCTATAAAACAAAAAAGTTGAATAATTTTTGAACTAAGGGTGGACAAACGAAAATTTTTGGTGGACAATGATAAGGAGCCGGTGGACAAACGATTGCAATTGGTCCGGGCCACCTTAGTTAAAAATTGGGGATTTTAGGGGACTTTTTGTTTTTGGGGGTGTTGCTATAAAAAAGAAATGTTGAATAACTTTTGAACTAAGGGTCGAAAAAATTTTTTTCTTTCTGGACTAACATGGACAATCGGTGGACAAACGATTGCAATTGGTTCGATTCCGCAAAAAAAAATTTTAATTTTTTAGGCCCTGTGCTATAAAACAGAAAAGTTGAATAATTTTTGAACTAAGGGTGGACAAACGAAAATTTTTGGTGGACAATGATAAGGAGCCGGTGGACAAACGATTGCAATTGGTCCGGGCCACCTAAGTTAAAAATTGGGGATTTTAGGGGACTTTTTGTTTTTGGGGGTGTTGCTATAAAAAAGAAATGTTGAATAACTTTTGAACTAAGGGTCGAAAAAAATTTTTTCTTTCTGGACTAACATGGACAATCGGTGGACAAACGATTGCAATTGGTTCCATTCCGCAAAAAAAAAATTTAATTTTTTATGCCCTGTGCTATAAAACAGAAAAGTTGAATAATTTTTGAACTAAGGGTGGACAAACGAAAATTTTGGGTGGACAATGATGAGGAGCCGGTGGACAAACGATTGCAATTGGTCCGGGCCACCTAAGTTAAAAATTGGGGATTTTAGGGGACTTTTTGTTTTTGGGGGTGTTGCTATAAAAAAGAAATGTTGAATAACTTTTGAACTAAGGGTCGAAAAAATTTTTTTCTTTCTGGACTAACATGGACAATCGGTGGACAAACGATTGCAATTAGTTCCATTCCGCAAAAAAAAAATTTAATTTTTTATGCCCTGTGCTATAAAACAGAAAAGTTGAATAATTTTTGAACTAAGGGTGGACAAACGAAAATTTTTGGTGGACAATGATAAGGAGCCGGTGGACAAACGATTGCAATTGGTCCGGACCTCCTAAGTTCAAAATTGTGGGCAGTAGAGGCGTTTTTTAATTTTGGGGTACTTGCTATAAAAAAGAAAAGCTTAATAACTTTTTTCCTGAGGGTGGACAAACGATTTTTTTGCCTGGACAAACGTGGACAAACGATGGACAAACGAATGCGACATGTTTCGTCAAAAAATTTTGAGGTCGGGGTTCTGGCGTCACACAGCTTTGATAGTCATGAGTCAAATGAGAGATATTACCGCTTGTATCGTGGTCCGGGCTTCCGATATCCGGGGGCCTCCAAATCCAATTCTTAATTAACTTTTCATCGAATAATGAAACAAAATGTGTGTAAAATGAAAAATAATTATAATATTTTTTGTCATATCGTTTCTCTTCAACCATGAAGCAAAATTTATGGGCCCCCCGAACCGTCATTTTCTAAAAATTTATTTAACATGAATATGTGTATTTGAAAAACAACGGCAGCATTATATTTTTAAAGAATTTAGATAAATCTAAAAATATTCAGTCAGGAATTTTGATACCCATTCGATAATTTTCTGTCTTAATCGAATTGTTATATTATAATTATGTTGGGTGCTATAAAAAAGAAAAGTTCAATAATTTTTGAACTAAGGGTGGACAAACGAAAATTTTTGGTGGACAATGATAAGGAGCCGGTGGACAAACGATTGCTATTGGTCCGGGCCACCTAAGTTAAAAATTGGGGATTTTAGAGGACTTTTTGTTTTTGGGGGTGTTGCTATAAAAAAGAAATGTTGAATAACTTTTGAACTAAGGGTCGAAAAAATTTTTTTCTTTCTGGACTAACATGGACAATCGGTGGACAAACGATTGCAATTGGTTCCATTCCGCAAAAAAAAAATTTATTTTTTATGTCCTGTGCTATAAAACAGAAAAGTTGAATAATTTTTGAACTAAGGGTGAACAAACGAAAATTTTTGGTGGGCAATGATAAGGAGCCGGTGGACAAACGATTGCAATTGGTCCGGGCCACCTAAGTTAAAAATTGGAGATTTTAGGGGACTTTTTGTTTTTGGGGGTGTTGCTATAAAAAAGAAATGTTGAATAACTTTTGAACTAAGGGTCGAAAACATTTTTTTCTTTCTGGACTAACATGGACAATCGGTGGACAAACGATTGCAATTGGTTCGATTCCGCAAAAAAAAATTTTAATTTTTTAGGCCCTGTGCTATAAAACAGAAAAGTTGAATAATTTTTGAACTAAGTGTGGACAAACGAAAATTTTTGGTGGACAATGATAAGGAGCCGGTGGACAAACGATTGCAATTGGTCCGGACCTCCTAAGTTCAAAATTGTGGGCAGTAGAGGCGTTTTTTAATTTTGGGGTACTTGCTATAAAAAAGAAAAGCTTAATAACTTTTTTCCTGAGGGTGGACAAACGATTTTTTTGCCTGGACAAACGTGGACAAACGATGGACAAACGAATGCGACATGTTTCGTCAAAAAATTTTGAGGTCGGGGTTCTGGCGTCACACAGCTGAGTTTTTGAAGCATTAAATTTTACGCGGTTTTTGATTTTTATTGGACAATGCTTTCAAGGTCAGAATTTAATGAGCTTATCATACGCTGCCGTTGAAGTTCCATATATGAAGGACAAGGTCTTGAATCTTGAAACGAATATGAAAAGCTGAGGGTGCTGTCGTCAGCGAAACAGTATAATGGGCACGAGTACCTACGATAAATTTGGCGCTAAAAATTTATAACGGTTCTTTGTAGAAGAGTCAAAAACAAACATTTTTTACAATGGGGCGCAATTTTTGGCGCCAAAGTTATCGTACTCTCCCCGTTTAATGGATTAGAAGTTTCATACAAAAGCTCGTTTATCAATATAAGGAAGAGAGTCGTAGACAAAACGCAGCCCTGCGGCACACCAGCATTTATTTTGTGGGTTTCAGACATACAACTTGTATTGAACGATCCGAAAGGTAATTTCTAATCCAACGAAGAGGAGATTGATCGATACCATGCCTTTTCGATAAGAGGGCTTGATACCAATCTCTATCAAATGCTTTTGAAATAGCAAGTGCAATAATCTTACTTTCTCCAAAACGATGTAAAGATTTGTGCCACTGTTCGGTGAGATATACCATCAGATCACCAGTGGACCTATTGCTACAAAAGCCGTACTGCCGGTCATTAAGAAGCTTTCGTTCTTCAAGATATTTCTTGAACTGATGATTTATCAGCGTTTCCATGACCTTGGAAAGAAGGGACGTAAGAGCAATTGGACGAAAGTTAGAGGGGGAAGAAGATTCTCCCTTTTTAAGGGACAGGCTGGACAAATGCTGTTTTCCATTCACTTGGAAAGAAACCAGTATAGCAGGACCGATGGAAAAGCTTACGCAGTGGTTTTGACAGCGATGAAGAACACCTCTTCAGAGCGATATTATCCAGACCAGCGAATTTGTGTACATCGAGATCTTTTATTACTCTTGCAGCAACACGAGCGCGAAAGAAGATATGTCCCATAGAATCGTTTACGCTCTCAAGTACCGGAGGAGTTATGATACTTTCTGGCGGCCTCGAATTAATAGCAAAGTACCTATGCTGCAAGAAAATTGGCTTTCGCTTCAGAGCTGACAAAAGGAGTGTCATTGAAGACGAGCGTAGGAACCGAAGACGAAGAAGTATGTTGTATATTTTTTTTTACAAATGATCAAAAATTTTCACTACCTTTGGGGCATTTTTTGCCTTAATTTTTGGTCATGCAAAAATTTGGTTCATCGAATATGAGCGTTGCAGGTCTTTCTAGCTTTTTACCGTTTTCCTCTTACTTCTCTAACCTTGATAAACTCTTTACAGCTCGAATCAAACCATGAATTCTCTTTCGGTTTGATAGATTTTCGTCAGTAATTTTAGTAGTCTCGTCAACATGCTGAGTTGCTCATAAATAAAACATGTGTGAATGATGCGCTTATGTACGGTGAATTTAAACAACATAAAATTAAAGTTTGTATTTATACACGGGCCATATTGTGGCTATAACCATGTAGGCTGAATTCTGAGTGAAAACCACCTGGGTTTCCCTAAGTGTCAAAACAGCTGGCCTATTTTCCGCAGTACAGACATACCTACACAGCACAAAAGTTTTTTCTTAGCCTCCGAATGTTTCTATAACTGATATAAGTTTTAAAAATATCACTTTGCCTATGCGTTTTGAAAAAGAATTCCCTATGTCTATAGGTAGGTATATTTATGTATGAATAGCTCAAATAAGAAATCTCATTTTCAATTATTAGTTATCAAAGTTAATCTACAACAATAATTATTTATGTAAATAATTCTTCAAACTTAAATCACCTTAGAAATATGTCAGTATGATGGGCTTTATAAAATAGATACTTACCGAGATATAAAAAATAAACAAAAAACCTTTGATATCCTAATTTGATAATCAACTTTTTCACCTACCTGTTTTTTATTTTTTTTTTCACTTCGTTGTTCTTCTTAATTTCTCCGTTGATTCCAGATTCCAGACAATTTAATAGGTATTACCTATGTTTCTTTGTTTTTCTTCTTTTGTTTTTTTTTTTTTTTTTTATATTATTTCACATTCATCAGAGACGAGACGATCCAATGGTATACAAGATCAAGGTGATGACGGGTCGAATAAAAAGGAAATATAAAAACAAGAATAAAACGAAACTGTAAGGCAAAGATACTCGCACACACTGAATAATAATAATAAGAAACGAAAATAACAACGTTGCAAGTAAACACAATAAATTGATGATTAAACAAACTCGATGCACGGCACTGACACTGGCGCCAACAATTTTTAAATTGACTTATTGGCGATCTTTTTGACCCGCCGAAGATTCCGTCCCGATACCGTGACCGCACTTGACCGAGCGAATTCTTGGGATATTTTCAACAAAATTCCGCGAATCACAATTCAAAAAATTCACTTGCCACTAGACTGGTTGTTGTTGAAATTCTGTAAATGAACTTTACTGTTGCTTTCGAGTCGAGCACTAGAACGACGGACGTGTGAACTTGGCTGCTGGCTATAAATGACGACACACAAGACCAAGAGACAAGACAATCGAAATGTGAGTAAACAGAACAGGCGAACAATTTTGAGGAAAACGGGAATTTTTCTTGTTTCCGTATTCTTTTTTAAATTTCTTTTTGTTGTTGTTTTCCAACTTACGCAAAATTTGGAGACCAAAAAGAATTCGCGATAGTTGAGCCAGAAAAACAAAATACACTTGTTTTGCTGTAATGCAGTAGTGTGCGTGAGAGGTCGTCTGAGATGAGGCGAATTCAAGTTTAAAAAAAAAACAGGCGAAAAGAAAAAGAAACGGGAATTACGAAATGTCAGGTTGCAGGAGTAAATTTATTTTTTTTATAATTCATGTCCTGTAGCGGGGACAATTTGAAATCAATTTAGTTTGGACGAATTTAATACAAATATTAACAAGCATTCGAATACATTTACATTTACAAGGGCGCGATATGGCTGAATTTCCTTTACCGAATTACGGTCACGCATACAAAAACCACAACCGTGGGAGAATCTGTCTCCGTTTTTTTTTTGGTTTTTCTTTTGCACTATTTTGTGGTTATTTTCAGATTTTTATTTTCTTTTGGGGCACAAAATTAACAGATTTCGTAAAATGCTTACTTTTATGTAATTATTTATAACTATTGTTGAATTTGTTCTCGTTTGGATAGAATTCGAAAAAAAATAAAAAGCAAAGACGAACAATTTTTTTTATTGAGACTACGGTAGAAAACGAACACCAACCGAACACGGTGACGTTTCCTGAACAACTGATTTTTACTGAAATTAATATGACATACATTCAAAGGAAAACTGTGTGTGTTTAAGAAGAATTTGTATAAATACAGTAAAATAGGATTAAAGAGTGCGAAATCGATGTGCACGTATACGGTCATTTGATAAAAGTATTGGAGGAATGTAAAGTGAAATGAAAATTAAGAAGGTATGTGTGTGGTTGGTTGCTCCATTGAATTCGCCGCAAAAGGTTGCATTTTGACAGCATCCATTTAAGGTTAAGATTAAACGGTACGAATTTTTAGTCAAAAATTTATTAATAAAATTAAATAATGTAGGTAGGTAAGAAAAAATATATGTAGGTACCTAGTTTATATTTATTACTTGTTTGCATTTGTATAAAATTACGCAATACTTTTATGAACACCCCCAAATGGAATCCATTTAAAGTGGAACCCATTTAGGGGCCAGTTATAGCTATCATTGATATTAATCATTGAAAATTTTAATGATGTATTTTAAGACGTTTAGGATGCAAAATCTGTGATTATTTTGATTCCAAAATAAAGCTTATGACTTAATTAATATATCTGGTCACAAAAAAAATTCATTTTGACCCAACCGTTCTCATGAAATGGCTTTTATTTTTTTAATGATCATTGATAAGGTAAAGTAATCATTGAAATAATTAAAGTCGATTTATATGAAAGGTTGGGCTCAAATGAAATTTTTTTGGCAATAAATATTAATAGAGTCGTCAGCTTCATATTGGGATCATTATAAATACTAATTTTGCTTTTTAAATGCCTCAAAACTCAAATTAAAAAATTTCAATGATGAATTTCAATGAAAGCTATAACTGGCCCCTTAAAATGACAGAATTCAATCGATTGACAGTCTGGCCGTTAAACAAAATTAGGAACTTTGAAATGTGAACACTTTTTTTGTAATTTGCCAAATTACCTTATTTCAGCTCTAAGGAAAACGCAGTATTAAACAAAAATTTTTAAACTTCACCAAAAAAGTAAATAAAATAAAAATATTAACGCGATTATTCGCTGCGACAAAATAAAACAACAATAACAACACGTGGTTGTCAAACAAAACAACACGTTGTTATTTTTTTCTTTTGTCGCGGCGATTAACCGCGTTGGTTTGGGAGAGCCTTTAATAAGGAATTTAATTGAATACAGTTCCTTTTTTATTTAGCTTCATTATATTATAAAGCCAGGTACGCAGTTCAAGCTAAACTAAATTTTATCTCTACAATCGTTTGCTAAAAGCACAAATGTCAAAATTTATCTGTGAAAGAATGCGCTCTCCAATATATAAGCTAATGTAATTGGATTGGGAGCAGCAAAAAGTTGCCTAGTGGGCGATGGGCCTTATAGTCTGAAAATACAGAAAATCTTCCTAGTTTTTGTTTCTTCATGTGATTATTAATATTCCCCAATTTTTGGCATTACCACCGAATTCGCCGCAACCAGCTGATTTCTGCACAACCCAACACAAACGTACGTCACCCTTGTTAAGTCTGCAATGTTGCTATTGTTCCTGTTTTTCTTGATTTATTTTTTTAATAAAAGTTTTATTATATATCTCAATTAACTTAATATATTTATTTCAACTGTGAAACTATGATATAAATCCCTACGCACAATAAATCCCACTTAAATGGATCAAACTATCAACAAAAAGCTACAAGGCTTCCAACTGATTGCCCAAGAAAAACTCCAATCAATTCTGTGTTCAATACCAAATAAAAAAGACCTTATTTTAGATGCATCTCTTATTAAACCTCTAGAGCATATATGTGCAGCATCATGGTTAAAGTAAGTTTCAAGTGTTCCTAGCCTAATGGTAGGATTATTAACATACGTAATGTTTTCTATTCATAGGTTAAAGGGTATCCAACGCATCTACAAGCTTGATCCCGAGAACACAATAGCAAGGCAAGATAATGTCCAAGTTTTTATGATAGCCAATACTCTATCTACCTTTGGAAAAGTTCTTAATCAAATTCACGCTCATGAAAGTTCGAATCCTTCGGATAAGAACAGTGGCTTCAAGAGTTTCCATATAATTTGTGTTCCTAATTGTTACATGAGTTTCCAGACATTACTCGAAGAAGAAGGATTATTTGGCATTGCGCAGCTGCATCGATTCAATTGGGACTTGATTTGCCTCGATGATGGTGTGCTTAGCATGGAAGTTCCTCAAGTAAGTTTACATAATCATGTTTTGTAAGTCATGATTTATTAAAAACACCAATTTAAGGTTTACAAGAGCGTTTTCATCCACCATGACACATCCATTCTACCGTCCATCGCTCAAACTCTGCGAATCTTCTTCATGATCTGCGGTAAACCAGAGCTAATCTTATCTTACGGCCAACATTCAGCGGAGATTCTTCAAATGATAGACAATTTAGGACCTTGGCCATCGTCTGCCAGTCGATCTGGCCACAGTGATTTCTCATCAATGATCATAGTCGATCGGGATAAGGATTATCCTTCCAGTCTTCTTACACCAGCCATTTATTCGGGGCTGTTACTTGAGGTTTTAAAATACCGCGCAGGAGAAGTTGAAATTCAAGCTAATTCTAATAAAATATCTGTTCAGAAGCTGAAAATTTTTGAAATTCCCCACGAACAGGTGCAGCCCCAAGATAGCGGTAAAGAAAAAACTCCAATTATTCGACTTTGTTCGGCTACAGATGAAATCTATGCCGAGAATCGGTATAGACACTTCTCCAAAGCAAGCAGTATGATTAAGGCTCAAGCCAAAGCAATCGGCGTTGAAGTTCAGAATCTCAATAAAATGAAAATAGACGAGATGCAGGATTATGTGTCTAGAAAGCTGCCTAAAGTAACAGAATTAAAAACGAAAGTTCTCAGACACTTGCAAGCAAGCGAAAAAGTCATTGCCGAAATGGGTGGATCATTTCAACAGGTTCAATCTCTCGAAGAGGATATTCTCAACAATACCAATCGGAAAAAGCTTCTTACAGAAATTGATGAGGCCTTAACAACCAATGGTCAAAAGTACAATAGCATTCGCCTTATGTGTCTTGCCCATTTATCGATGGGGTTCAGTTCTGAAGAATTGGCGACTTTTATTCGGAACTACTGTAACTATTTTGGTTATCGATACATCCATGTGTTCCACTATTTAGCTAAATCTGGTCTTTTGCCTCCGCTCGAGGAAGAGAAGGTGGGCAAATCAAAGATACTCTCGAATTTACCACTTGGCAAATTCCAACAGACCGAATTCCAGGCAAATGCAAATCGCCTGAGGCTTCTAGTATCGACAGCTGGGGCGGAAGCCAGCTATTCTCGAGACAACGAAGGCGGAATCAATTGTCCAAGTTATGTCTTCAATGGACTTTATATCCCACTAATTGCTCAGTTGGCTTCGATTTTGGTTAAGGCCACTGGAATCGACGATCTGGCTTTGAAATTGGGAATGGTTGAGAAAATGCAGTTACATTTGTCATCCCTACCTGGTGTTAGTAGCATAAAACAAGTCCAAGCAACACTTAAGAAAGGCGAAGTTAATAGTGTGCTTCCGATGAAATCAAAGAAGGTTTTTGTTTTTGTTGTCGGTGGTGTAACTTATGCGGAAATTGCTGCTTGCGAGCTAATTGGGCAGCTAACTTCTTCAAAAATCGTTGTTGCTTCGAATTATATAATTTCTGGATCAGATGTGATAGCTTCTGCCTTTTAGATCAATATGCCTTTTTATATTTTTCTTTACAATTTTGAGTCTCTCTTGGAACAAATCGAATATATTTGTAATATATCTATTTTTTGCTTAAATATAAAAAAAAATTGCAACTTTTTTATTTTATAAAGGGATTTTTGTTAACACGTCAAGTTAAAAAATCTCAATTCTTATTATTAAGGTCCAGGAAGAACTGAACAAAAATATTTCCTTATATTGAATTCAAATGAAACCGAGAGTTTCAAATAACTCAATCAAGATGAAGCAATAATGGAGTAAAACTTTTGTGTTGCAGTCCAAGAGAATATGTGGAAAAGAAAATTGTGTCAATCGAAAGCCAAGGAGTATTAACGGGAAGACATGGACATTATTTTTTATAAATTTGGCAAACATTGAAACTCATAAGCGTACAAAATTCGAACAATTTATTTAATTTTCTTTTAAACACAATAAAATAGTTAACAAAAAACAAAAACAAACAAAAATAATATTGAACAAAGTTAATTGGCATTTAAATCATTTATAATACTAAATATGACCTTACGATCAACTTTTCGTTCCACGCCTAATCGCAAGAGATCCTCTTCACAAAGAGAAAGGAATTTTCCAAAATCCATCTGAAAAATAAAATGTACCTGTTAAGAAAACGTTCATATAAAGGATTGTACTGACGGCTTTAGGATCACCAGCTATTGAAACTCTACACTTAACATTTTAATTTCTAATTTTGAGACAATAAAAGTACAATAAGTAAGTACTTTTTTTGAATTTGAATATTCTATGTGGAAGAACCCAAAGAAAAAAGATACTTTTAAGATAGTATCAATGAAACGCTAGAAGAGGCAGAGGGCCAGTTTGTACACAGTACGTTAAATCTTTAATAAGAAACCAAAATCGCCTGTTTAGCTATGTGTTTTATTTGGTATCACAAGTCAGGTAGGTGTGGCTGCGGCAGCCCCATAAAAAATAATAAAATTAAACTGATCTCAGAGAAGCTGAAATTTTGTGGAGATGTTTATGGTGTCGTAGGCAAGCCAAATAACATAAGGAGCATAACTTTGAATTTGGGGTTATGTCCCTCTTCTCATGTCGAATTTGAAAATAAGCTTATTTCAGGAAAGATGAAACTTGGTATAGTCCTCAGTCCTATCAGGAAATCTATTGTAATCGGAAACTTGAATAACTATACAAAAAAAAAAAAACTTTAAGCGATGGAAAAGGCCTCAGCTTTTGAGTTGAAGATGACAGCCATCTCAGTGCGCGTAATAGCTAATAAAAGCACCTAAAAGAAAAAAAATAGTCCATTATAATTTTAGCGGTGGAAAAAGTAAGTAACTTTTGAGTTGAAGATGCAGCCCCATACAATTAAAACAAAAAAAGTATAGCGCATCCAATATATGTATGTACAGGGTGTCCATTAAATATTTTGGGGGATGATTCCTTGGATCATTTTAGAAAGAAATGAAAAATTCTATCACTAGCCCCTGAAGTTGGAACAGGGCAATTTCTAAATAACTGACTTAAAATAAAAAAAATTAGCTATTTAAATTTCAATGAGAGCACATAGAATGATATGCTAAAGCTTTTTTGTTATTTGTTTTTTAAATCAAGTTCTTTAAATTTAAAATACAAATGTACGTAGTTTTGAAATTAAAATTCAGAGTCAACATTTTCGAAAAAAAAAATTGTGATTTTGATTTTTTTTCAAAATAGTGCGTAATTAATTTCCAATGTTTTTGCAAATAATTTATCAATTTTTAGTCAAAAACCAGATGTGGTGAAAATCTTTTTTTGTTTTTGAAAAATAAAAAAAAACGATGACGCAAAATTTTAAAAACAAACTTAAATAAAAATTCACAATTTTTTTCAAAATGTTTGAATTTGAAACTATTCATTTAAGGAACTTGATTTAAAAAGTATATAAGACAATGGAATATAGGTATACTTTCACAAAAGTTATTTAGATCACCCTATATACAGGGTGATCCAAATAAGGTGTGACAAAAAGCGATAGCGTGTAGGTTGGGTCGAGATAAGAAAAAAATCGTATGCGAGGGGGTCTAATTTCCGTTCAAAGGCTATCCTAATCCTTAAAATAAACTAATGCGAAACATTCGGAACGACGACGAAACATTCGCCTTTGTAAATTAATTTACATGGTGATTAATGATAATCACCACACCCACACTGGTGCGATGCGAATCTGGTAGCATTGTTCGGTCGTCACAGATTCGCATCGAATGTTAGTTTGGTATGAATATTTTGTTTTACCAGTTTTAAAGATTGCCGTACGTAAACCAAATGGTATAGCAAGAGTAAATTTAATAATACCTTTTCCTTATCAAAAGCTTCAATATATTGCTGCATGCCGGCGTTCTTCAAAATCAGACGAACTTCCAATTTATGATTTAAATACCCATGCGAAGCCGATTTATCTAGATTTTGGGTTTGATTCAGATCTTCAGATTGATTTTCTCCTCCGTGACGACGATGATGATCAACAGGCCTAGCTGGAGTTGTACCTTCATTGGGTTTCTTATGATTTTTTTTTTTTTATATAATTAACAATTAACAAAATTAATAAACCTATTTAAAATAATGTAATAAATACTTTAAATACTTACAAATAATGATGTCGGAACTTTGAATTCAATTGGGGTAAGCGATTGCTCAAGAACTTTGTACTCTCCCGGAGTAAGCGATTGTTCAAGAACTGACGAATCACTTGCACTTGGTTGACAAAGTTCTGGCGTTTGCTGCCGATTGTTCGTCACATCTATTGGCGACACATCGGGGGTGCGTAAATACAAGGCGTCTTTAACAGGAGTAAAACTACGGCTTCGCCGCTGATTTACTTTTAGATTAGACACATCTTTGAATTGCTCCGTGTTGATGGAAATTGGACGATTCCGGCCATGTGGTGAGTTAGTACGTTCAAATTCTAATCCAGATGTTGATCGGCTCATTGTGAACATCATGGTTGGGGGTGTTCGACCATCGTTTATTTCTATGTAGAAATTCTTTTCTATTTAAATTTTTTCTTTTAAATTGAATTTTGTACTTACCAAATGGCATTTTATTAGCAAATCTTTAAAAATTAAACAATGAAAAAATAAAATTATTGGTTGCAAAATTATAAAAAAAACCAAAATTAACGGATAACGGGCAGGTAAATGCCGGTTTTTTTGCAGCGAAACTTAAAGTCGTATACGATATGAGAAATCAGATACCCGACATCTACTGGTAAATAGATAAATCTGTTGTACTACGGAGAAAAAAAAATGTATAAGTATCGTTTTACAAGAGGAAAGTGTTTTGCAATATTTTTTTCATTTTTGTCGAGAAGAGCACGAAATAAGAGGACAGGTCAACAAAATCTCCATGGGACCAATTGGCCAATTTATATTTCATAGATCTCTGAGGAATCCGTATTCTAAGAAATATAAACACAATTTCCTAATGTCGAATTCCTAAAAAAATCGATTTGTTTAGAAGAAAAAAATCGATTTTTCTGGACAAATTCCTTGTATTGAAAGAAAAAAATGGAGTCTGTTTAGAAAAAAAATCGATTATTTTTGGTAAAAGGAATACGACATAACAAAACTTCCTCAGTTTTGATGTCAAAATCTGAGGAAGTTTTTTTTTGGATTCGTTGCTCAATTATTTTCTGTTGCAGTTCGGCGTTCGGGCAGAGGCACGTACATGCAAATAAATAGTTTGGTTTCGATTTTGAGCACAATGGGCTTATATGGGAGTGCGCACCGGTTTATGAGCGCGGTTGCATGTGCGCGCCCTGACCAACCCAGTTGCTCCATAGGCAATAAATTGCTTCCCTTATCGTCATTGCCTTGCATATTGCCCATGGAGGCAATGGCAATATTCACCGAAAAGTGAAAGGTAATTATTGATTTCCATCAACGAAGCAATAATTTTTGACGTTTCGTCAAATACAAATACAAAATTCTTGTCCTACGCATAAAAAATGTCCAGATTTTTGTTTCTTCGTGTGAAATTTTACTGCATTGAACGTTTCGAGGATAAAGGCTTAACTACATTCAAGACTTTTTGCAAAAAGTAGGGCAAAAAGTGAAAATGTGGTGAGCAAAAATATGCATAGAGATGCCTGTGTGCAAAAAAATTGTGTTTTGTGTGTAGTATGAATCTAATATGACATTTCAAACTTTATTTTCGCAGGCTTTTTCGCACACAGGCATTTCTAGCGCCTGTTTTAATTTCTCACTTTTGTACTTTTTGCAAAAAGTCTTGAATGTAGTTAAGGCTTAAGGCTCTCCCAAACCAACGCGATTATACGGCGCAACGAACGAAAACAACAATAACAATACGTGGTTGTCAAACAAAACAACACGTTGTTGTTATTGTTTTCGTTTTTCGCGGCGAATAATCGCGTTGGTTTGGGAGAGCCTATATACTTCTGTTTGGTAACGTGAAATTTTCAACAAGTTTCCCACAATTGGGTTTTTTAGCTATGGGCTTTTTCAGAAAATTTGTACCAATTTTACGGCTTTCACACCTTGCAATATACTCTTGCAATTTCGTCGTTCCTTCTCTTTTCTACCCCGGCCACCCACTGATCTCTATAATACACTGGATAGCGCATCCATACAAGAAAGTTGATGCCATTTGAGAATTGTTATAATGTTGAGTTGCCTATTTTTTTGTATAACGGTATAACTGTATAACATAATGAAATGCAATTTTTTTTACAAAATTGCAACTAAAATATTTTTAATTCATTTTTACAATTATTTTAAATTACAAAAAATCAAATTTACAAACAAGTGATTGTTCTTTTGCTGTTTTTTCTTAGAAATTCCACTTTGGTTTTTGCCCCTCTTCGGTTGTAGTAAAATTTTTAAGATCTCAGCAACTTGAACGGGCCTTCTCAGCCTCAAAGAACATACCTAAATTGTTGAGTTGCCTCACTGAACATACCTAAAGTGTTGAGTTGCCTACGTACTTGTCATCTTCAATTGGAAGTAGAAAAACTGTTATACTTTGTAGGGAATCCACTATCCAGTGTATTATAGAGATCAGTGCGGCCACCCCAAAGGTCCCACGCCAACGTTTTTCAAAATTCCAGGAAATATTGCAAGGTGTGAAAGCCATTTTTGTAAGATATTTCACAATACAAAACAAAATATACTAAATCTGTGAACACACCCTTTCAATTCGCTCTTCTTGAAAAATGACAGCTAACTTCAAAATAAATGCACTTCACTTGTTTTTGGTTTTAGTTTTGAGAGTATAAAATTATTATTTACCTTTATTAATTATAGGGTTCTTTATAATTAACAATTAAATTTCTAATAGTATAATTTTATTTACAATGGGGAAATTCAAAAAAGAAGATGACGGTAATTTTAGTTGAATTTTTATTACAAATAAAAATGTTATTAAAAATATACGAATCTCTAGATTCGAAATCTGATGACAAGAAGCTGTCTTCAAAGAGCTCTCAAAATGAGTTTCCGATTGAGCAAAGAATAATTAGGACTCGCAATGGCACCTATCGCAAAGATCTTCACAAACGGTAGGAGTGAATTTTTGCATTCTTCCATAATATTGAACTACCTTTCATATTCAATTTCTAGACTGAAAAAATCTGTCCAGGTAAAAGTTAAAAGAAATTTGAAACCTTATAAGCAAATCACAAAGTCATCATCCTCATCTAAAGTGTCTGAAAACGAGTCCACTGTTTTGAAAGGAATTCCAAAAGAACATGATGCTGATTCTAATCCTTACACTGACTTAGAGCCAAAGTCTGATATAGAAGAAGATGAATGCATACCTAATGGTTCTAAGTCTATTGAATGCTTCATTTGCAGTTGTAGATTAAGCAAGATCTATAATCTGAGGACGCACATGGCGACACATTTGCACTTGGACTCTTATGATCTAGAAACTTTTGAAAAATCTGAAATATTCAACATTCTTAATCCACATAAGCGAAATATAGATTCAAAAACAATTCAAAAGTTTGTGATTCAGGTAAGTTCTAAGCTGATTTACAGATATTCTTTTTAAAAATCATCTGTAATCAAAGGGATTATAATTTTACATTGAAACAATAGGCTAAGCAACTTAAAACAGTCGCTTAAGGCATTGTATATACAATTGACAATGCTAAAACTCAACAAAATTATTTCATCGACCAATCCCAGCCCTAGAAACTTTACGTCCACTCCACTAGTCTTTATACATAATAAATGACGACCAATAATGCTTTACGACTTAAACATGGTAATAATTGGAAAGGGCCATTCTCGTATTTAAGCATAAGTTGACCGACATTAAAACAGACCATAAGGGAACTCATATCACTTTCTCTAAGAATGTGTCAGAGTAGCTGGGTGCTATCTCTAATATGCAAGTAATATCCAGTTGAACCCCATAACACATAATTTAATGCTCACACCCATCTCGCTCTTCTCCTTTTGCCGGCTTTACTTAAATCCTGGGGAGCGCAATTGATACCTTAAAGTTTGAGTAAGTTAATAATGTAATTCGTCTTGGTGTATACGCGTGTCCCATCTCGCAATATTATTAAAACTCACTCGCGGCAATAGCTGCAATATCGTGGGTTAGACTGGCCAACTTCATTTACCATAAATAAAATAAATAAATTTGGTGGCACAACTGGTCATGAAGAATCAGGGCCTAGTGGCTTACAACTCTCAACCATTCCTGTGTGCGTGTCTACAGGAATGGAGGGGGCCGAATCTGAACGGCTAAGGTGAGCGGCAATTTTATATGACAAGAGATACTCTTGGAGAATTTGTCACTTCCTCGCAAGAGGCAGTAGCCCGGAAAAAAAGCGGCTGGTATTGAACCCAGACCGCTGGCATGACAGTCCATCGCACTAACCATTACGCTACGGGCTACTACAATAAAGTTTAAATTTTGGAATCTGCTCGCAAAACACGTCTGCAACGCATCTCCCTTGCATACGCTGAACAGATTGTCTGTACTTGAACTATTAGGCCAGGCGCGCACATGCAACTAAACAGTTTGGTTTCGATTTTGAGCACAATGCGCTTATATGGGAGTGCGCGCCGGTTTATGTGTGCGGACTCTCATATAATCCTATAGTTCTCAAAATCGAAACCAAACTGTTTAGTTGCATGTGTGCGCCTGGCCTTACAATACCGTTTTTGAAAGCAATCGCCTTTGTGGTTTTCATAACCTTTTTTTTTTTTTTTTTGAAACATATACATAAACTCTAGATTCTAATCTTATGTGTTTGTCAGATGCTAAAATTACAATCGAAATTTCTTTTAAATTTAATAGTAATAGGGTTTGTAAAATTTGCTATGAAAATTTTAAATAAAGTTTTTTTTTTTTTTTTAATTTTACTTTAGGAAATCCAAGCTAAACGTTATTCCCAGTTTTACTGCATTCTTAACGAGGCAGCAGTTGAGCTACATATTAGTGATTCGGAAACAGATTCCGACGGAGCTGGTGATGCTATACCTCGCAACAACTATCGCTGCGAGATGTGCAAAAAGAACTTTGATCGCCGTTACAAGGCATTGTTTCATCAAAAAACCGCTCACACTAAAAAAGACTTGGTTTTTGAGTGCGACTATTGTCTAAAAAAATTTGTTTGCATGAATCTTCTAATTCGCCATTTAAAAACACAATGTGAAAGTGATGAAAAACCAGTGCCATGCACGGAACGCTTCATGAAATTCCTTCTTAAAGTAAATTTGGAATACTATGCAAACCTAGCCGAGGCTAGGGAACAAAGAAAACTACAAAAAGTGAATGAATCACCTAAGGCGTACACTTGCAAAATTTGTAAAAAAACATTTACACGTCAGGAGCATTTAAATCGGCATAGTGCTGTGCATCTTCCCGATGAGATGAAATTTGAGTGCTCTGTGTGTGATCGACGGTTCAATCGAAAAGACAACATGCGATCACATATGAAGACACACACTGAAGAAGGAACACGAAATGCTGAGTCAAAAAAAATTCTATGTTCCTATTGCGGACGAAGTTTTAGCAGCAAATCTAACTACGTAGTGCATATGCGTCGTCACACAGGTGAGAAACCCTACAAATGCGATGTTTGTGGCAAAGGATTCCCAAAATCTACAGATTTGAACTCACACAAGATCACGCACACAGGAGAGAAAAATTTTATTTGTACAATTTGCAATAAGGCATTCGCTAGATCGGCAGTGCTTTCGAAACACATGAAAATTCATAGCGGACCCTATCCGTGTACGTCTTGTGATAAGAAATTCCCGAAACCCAGTGCTTTGACTATCCATTTGAAAACGCACATTAGTGGGAGGTTGTATGAGTGCTTGGTGTGTAAAAAATCCTTTCCCTCAAAAAATGAACTAGATTTGCATTTTGCTGAAACAGGACATAACAATGAACCCAAAAGAGTGATAGTAATTAGGGAACCTGCACCCGTTGTGATGATAGATAAATCAAGAGAAAATGTTTCTATATCACCAACAACAGAACTAGCATCTGATGTAGAAAACAAAACAAGTGATGATCCATTGGAAATCGATGAAGAAGAATGGCGGACAACAAAAGTTAAAGTGCCTGTTAACGAAATTATTCAAAGCGTTTTGCAGAAGTCAACAACTACAGTCGATCAAGAGGTCGTTAAGGAAGAAACTAAAGAAAGTGATAATATAATGCCTCCATTCTCTCCCATAGATAATGATTTTGACGATGATGATGATGATGCTCGATACGATTGGTAGCACACATAAGATAATTTTTGTTTTAATTTTAGGTTTTTCGAATAATGTCTGATCATAGTATTTGGCACAACATGATTATATTTATTTTATAAACTACAAGAAAAGATAAATATAATTTTTTTAATCAAATCTACTTGCCTGATTTATTTAAGTAATATATAAAATTTGTTTTATAAGAACCTAAGGACTTTAATAAAAGCATAATTTCTACTTGCGATATATGTAGGTACTACAGTGCAAGTTTTGGATTCGTGCGAAAAATCGAATTCGATATTAAAATAAAATTTGACATTACGGTGATAAAGAACACGAAAAAGTGAGTCCCGCAACTCCGTCTGTCTATCTGTATGTCTGCCGTCAATAGCCTACAGCCTATGCCAATGAAGTGATTTTCTTCAAACTTGAAGTATAAGATTTTTGGGTGATTCCCTAGTGGGAAAATCGACATTTTTTTAGCTCAAAAAATAACGGTCCTTGCCATACAACCGCTTTAAATAAAAGTTATTTATCTCAAAATCGGCTCTAATGATCTTTTTTTAATTTTTGTGTGTACTAGTGGTGGTATGATCTACAAAAATTAACAAAAACTGTTATTAACTGTACATGCTATAGAACCGTTTATTTTATTTTCATTGTTCTCGTTAACCGATTTTGATCAACATTTTTACTCTGAAAGTCCTATCAAGTGTGAATAATACTGCATACATATATTTTGAAAAAAGTATTTTTTGGATTAAAAAAAAAAAGTTCCTTTTTTTTTTGAAAACGGGTTGATGATTTTTTTAAGTTATGGTTTAAATTGTATGTTATTATATTCTTTAAAACGGCTTTCCATTTTTCTTGTTTTCAAAAAAGTTTCAAGATATTTTATATATAAAAAATTTTTTTTTTAAGAAAACTGCTCCAACGATTTTTAACATTTTTTCTGCCTAAATTCACATTTTTTCGAGTAACTTGTAACTTGAACAATGGATTCCCTTGATTTGATACTATTACAAGATAGGTATGTAAATAAGTTTATATAGGTAGGTACATACATACATTTATTTTTCCATTAAAGTAAAGTTTTTAACTTATTTTTTAAGGGCCCTACCAATAATCAAATTTAGTTAGGACTTAAATATTTCAGTGAAATGGACCATAATGGAATGGGCTCTAAATAATAAACCATGTATGATATTACCTAAATATTTACGTGGACTATAAATAATGAACCATACATCGAATCGACTCCAAAAAATTGAGAATATAATGAATGGTTGATTATTTAGGACACATAACGTTTTGGTTTAATTGAGTGCAATATTTAAGTCATAACTAAATTTGATTATTGGTAGGGCCCTAAATGTTTATTTATAAAGAGGTTTGGGTCAGAATAGTTACAAAAAGATGGGTTTCCTACAGAGCTTCTTGCAAATGGTATCATTTTTCTTGTCCTGGAGAAGCTAATATTAAGGAATATGGAACCAAATATGCTCGCGTTGCAATCCAGTTAAGCTCCGTGCCTATTATACCCCACATTTGCCCATAAAGGCTCTCCCAAACCAACTCGATTATTCGGCGCGACGAACGAAAACAACAATAACAGCACGTTTTTGTTATTGTTTTCGTTTGTCGCGGCGAATAATCGCGTTGGTTTGGGAGAGCCTTAATTCCTCAGCATCGGGGCATGTTGGGCAAATTGAATTACTTTTTAAAGCAAAAAAACTATACTAAATAATTTATTTTTAAGAAACTATCTTCCTTATAGGTACCTACCTACTTATTAATCCTTAATAAATTTTCTTTTAGCTTTCCGTGTGTTTTTGTTTTTTGTTTTTGCAATTGCTGAAACTTTACATGGATATTTTCCCAGTGTGTATTCATATTTCGTAAGCGTTTCGATATCAAATATGGCTTTGCCAAAAGCGCAAAAGATAAATCTACTCCAATCGGATTTAATTCCGATCACTATACAATCTAAAGGTACTTTATTCATTGTGTGCTCACCCAAGGTCTGTTTACTTTTTGTATTTAAACAATTTGGAAAAGAGAAAAAGGATATTTAAAAAAAACTAGATTTCACTCACTCTTCGTTGTTCAAAACCTATAGAATTATATTCTTCTCACTTTGGCTTTCACATTCAAATGAAAAACAACAATAATATAAAAATAGAGTGTATCTCTTTTGCGGTAGAAAAAAGATTGAAAGAAAAGAACAATTTTTTCTTTTTCATTTCACATTTCAATTTCATTTCAATTTCAGTCAGTCTTAAAAAAAATCTTATGGGTGTAGGTTGTAGTAGAAAATTCTCAAAGCCTAATTTTTTAAATTAATTATTATTAATTTGTTCGCATACGCAACGCATTATTTGTAAAAAGCTTTTTTTCTCATTTTACTTTTAAATGTGTCGAATAAAATAAATGATGGAAACCTATTTCAGCCAAATGTAAGTTAAAATTCTATGCTCTTGTGAAGAAGCTTTGTCTTATATTTTCCTTTTTTTTTTTGGTTGGAATCGAAGGTGAAAATTTTCTTGTTTAGCTTGCAAATCAAAGTGAAAAAGTTAAATTGTGATTTTCTCTTCCTATTTCCATAAACTTATTGAAGTCGGAAAATTAAAATTTTGCAATCGAATTTTAAGTTTAAGTGACTACCATTAATTCCATCAGCAGCAGCAGCAGCAGACGACGACGGACGGCGACATGTATATCCATGTACATATAAAGAATATTTTTTCCTCATTAGAAAAAAATTATACATATTCCATTCCATATTTTATAAATTGTGTGCACCCCGAAAAAAAAGCGAGTGAAGATGTTCTAGCAGCCTACCCTCCCTCAACCCCATATTCTTCTCAACAAAATTGATTGGGGGACGGTAGTTTTCAGCTTAGCTATGAAGTAATGAAGATGGTATGCAGCATGAATTAGCTCCCAGTGTTTCTGTTAAGTGAGTTGTGATGTGAGTTCATCATATTCATGCTCCTCCTTGGCTCACACTAAATGTTGGTATAGATACTAGTAGTCTTTCTGAATTCTGAAATACATCGACCTATTTTACGGCAGATTATAGCTTTCTGACTTCTTTCTTTTGAATTCACAGCTATGAATTCTAGCCCGAGGCGATTATGTGTTTATTTTTGAATATATGCGTACCCCGAGACTATGGAGTTATATTTTACAGTCGATTCTCTCTTTTGACTTTGTTCAAAACATAAATATTAAAAAAAAAAAATCTAATAATATTTGGTGGAACCTGTTAAATACTAGATAGGTATACCTAGTTATTTTGGAAAACAATCTTACTGTTTTGGTAGTCTAGGGAAATACTGGTTTTGAGTTAAATAAAGCAGTTATTGCAAAATGTTAATTGAATTTAGTACGATGTTAAAGTGTTTTAGTATCAAAATCGGATTTTGCAAATTTCGTTTTAGGAAGAAGAGAATTAACAAAAACAAAAGAAAATTATTTTTGTTATTGTTTTAGCGGAAGATTTTTTTTGCGACCTTTAGTCCAATGCGTTTCACCCAGCCACGACAATCGGTATTCATCGACCAAAAAGTTGCGTCTTAGAAAGGTACGACAGCATCTAACTGATGAGCACAACTGTCGTGCCTGGGCGAAACGCATTGGACTAAAGGTCGCAAAAAATCTTCCATTTGAATTTCATTTTAGTGTCGTAGGTACTATGTTTATTTTTTAACATTGTTCAAATGCCGATTTTATCTATTTTTTGGATCGTCAAGATTTAGGTGCTTGGACTTGGGAAAATAACAGAGTTTTATTTATTTATAAAAGCTCTAAAAAAAAAATCATTGTTTTCATGATCCCCGTCCCCAATCCCCTGGGCAATATCTGATTGCGTACCTATTTATTTTGCTGTATTTCATAAAAAAAGAGACGATGCATGCAAAAATACAAAACTAATATATTTTTAAAGATTTTCTGCTGCGGTCCTTAAGTTCAATAGTGGTTGGTTTTTTGCCTTTGAAAAAACCAAAAATCAATTATTGTAGGTATGAATTTGAGCTTTTATTTTGTTCCATTAATAGGTACAATTTTCCCAAAAAGTTCGATAAATTTTATATGGTTGGAAAGCCACAATTGCAGAGATGTGCAGAATATACTTGAGATACACATTTACGCACTTAAGGTCATTTTTAATTTTGTACTATCGAACACGCGTATTTAAAAAAAAAAATGTTTTTTCCTTCAATATTTTCAAACAAATTTTTTGCGTCAGTTTTTGCTGGCCGAATTTCGGCCGGTGGGCGATACTAGTAAGAGGAATTGTCTTATCGTATGTATGTTTGTTTACACATTTGTTGAGCAGTGTGTTTGTATTTGAATGTAAGGTATTTGGCTATTATTTAGCCAGTTCACGTTTCTGAGATCTCACTGAACAAGCTCCGTCAACTCCACTGAGCAGGAGGAACAACCTGAATAAAATTTCTCCGCTAGAATTCAAAACCAATTTCCATCTATTTTTTATTAATTAATCAACTGCGACAAAAACAATAGTGAGGAATCTCACTTCGTAATTACGTTCTGATTTCTGAGGTCTCTGAGATCTCAGGGAGATTACACACAATTTTGCACCACCTTTCTTAACTCCATGTGCGATTGAAGCAAAAACTACCTAAGGATAAGTCTGCTTCTGTTTCAAAATTTACCCAGTGTGAAATGGCCTTCTAACTCTAATTTTTGAACTTTCAGCCCATAGACAGTTGAATTATGACATAATAAAATATCAGCCAATTTGACCAGTAAACATTTTTCATAAATTTAGTTGGGGGTTCTTTAAATTAATCGGAAGATAATATATTAAAGGTTTGTTTCACAATATCTGATTCAAGTTTCAATTAAGCTAATCGGAATTTATTCTCCAATTAACAATAACCTCATTTACGTTTCACAATATCTGATAAGGTCTAAGTGACAGTTAAAAGTTCTAAACTTTACTGGTCAGCTGAAGTAAGCCACTTCAAAAATCAAAATTTAAGAATTATAAGTACTTAATTATTTGTTTTTGAATAATTTCCATCAGTCAATATTTTTTGAAAAACTAAAATAACTGACAACTAGCTAATTGAAACACAAATTTATGATTTTTGAAAATTTTCAAACGCAAAGTTTTTTAATAAGAGGTTTTAAGTTGCGGATAAATTACAGTCGGATAGTTATTGGGAACTTTATTCAGACAATGTGAAATAAACCCTAGAAAAAAAAACTTAAAATAAAATTCGGATGGAATGATATTCGGTTGAAAGGTGAAGTGAGTTTTTTCACACAGTTTCAGTTTTTGAAAATTCAGCTCTGTTAATAATCAAAAAAAAATCACGTGATTATTTACATGGCTTTCTAGGCTGGATTTTCAAAAACTTTAGTGAGTATTGAACATTTTCAAAAATCAGTTTTTTGCAGAGATTTCTACGCCAAATTTGTTATAATTTTTTTCACAAAAATCTGTATTTTTAAAATCCATTTATTAAAATTTATTTTTAAAAATTTTGCTTTTAAGCAAATAATTGTAAAATCCTAATCTTTATTCAGTTTAAAACTGAATAGAAAATAAATGTTCACAACTTTAAAAAAAAATAAAATAAGACCCGACCCGACGGCCTTATTTCAAAGCAATTATTGAAGTAACACGACTCGTGCGGCCTTATTTCTATTTAGTAGAAAAATATCCATTTAAAATAACTAAAACATGGAATTTAGGAATCGATAATTCTTAAAGTTTCAAGTGGGAAAGTATTCCACAAAATTTCAGGTGTAAGTCCCCTTTCACACAAGGCAACTGAGTTGCCGGCAACAATTAGTTCATAGGCGAAAAGGGCAGGAAGAAAGAGGGGGAAACGAAATCTCCCCGGTCAACAAATACAGGAGATTTTTTTGACGTTTTTCTTCACGCTACGTTTGTGTGCGTTCAACCAAGGTAGTTTAAAAGGAAAATAACTAATTATCACTCGGTGGAAATCAGCTCCACTTTGAAAAGTACAACAGATTCCCACTAAGAGTGGAATAAATTCCCAGTTGGAGCAGATTCCCGTGGAATAAATTCCCTTCACCAGTTGAAACTCAAGGCTGTATGTATAAATCCTGATTTACATATTTGTAGCGATTCTTTAAAATATTTCATTGAAATTTAATTTTATTGGAAATATTTTTCAACTTCAATTTTTTTTTTTTAATTTGAGGGATTCGACTGTAATATATTCATGCTTTGTCTCTCTTAAAACAAAAAAGAAACGTATGACTTATGTGCTCGTTTGCTTGAATTTTATAATCACTCTTGGAACGATGACTTAAAGAAACTTGAGGAATATGTTTAAATGTTTATTATGTCCGTGCCCAGCAGAGGTGGAATGAATTCAATTCAAATTATTTCATGGTAGAGCTAGCACTTATATGTATGTGGATGCAACTGCAATCAGAGAAGACAGAGCAGTGTTGTTCTGGTCACTTATTCAAATTTTTTTTCATTTAAATGTGTAATATCATACTTAAAATTGGAAGGGATTGGTTAGAGGTAATTTTGAAGCATGTCATGTGGAACAAGTTTTGTATTAAGTAACTTTTTTTGTTTTTGTTGCTTCGAGTGTTGGAAAATTGACTATAATATGTTATTAATAGTTATAAACATTTTTTATTTGTTCATTAATTTGAATTAGTTATTCTTCTTTTTTCTGATACGAATTGTTATAATATTTGGATAAAAATGTGAGTAAAGTGGTGACACTTTATAAACATACATTTGTGATATCTTTATTCTGACCTTTACATTTGTGAATAACCTATTTTTTTAAACAGTGGATACAATACTTCCCCAATATTGTAAATTGATGAAAATAATTGATCCTGTGGGAGATTAGGAGTAACTCACATAGAAGTTCTCTAATCAATAAAAAACTATGGTTGTCAAAATGGACCATTGTAGATATACCTTGCATGTAAACTACTTACCCAAACCAAAAAACCTATAACTTTGTAAAATTTTCGATGTTACCAAACGGACCGCATATCGATAACACGCTCTATCTTAATTTTTCGAAGTAACTACTCACTGTTTCACCTTATCTTTAAAGCTGCTTGGTAATTCGTATTTCTTATGAACTCCAAAGTGCTATTTTGAGTTGCCCTAATTTTATAAAAATTCACCTTGATAATATCCCTTTCCTGCGGTAAAGCTATTCAAAAATAGTCATTAGAAAATGTATTGATAAGCATTAAGTAAACAAATATTTATTTAATAGAATACATTAGTTCAGCCTTGCAACCATTTTACTATGTAAACTGTAATGGCGAGTTTTACATGCCCGGTATCTTATAATTGGTAATATAGGGTCTAAGTAAGAAAGATAATCCAAATAGTTTGCACCTAAAAATTTAAGCTAAAGTTATTTATCAAACTTTTAACAAACAAGACTTGATTACTAAACCATTCTCTAAAGCATTATAGACCCAATAAACCCTAATTTCGTCTTTAATCTATCATAAGCATCAGGATTATAAAGCTACGTAGCTTTAGGATGCTGTTACCCATTAAGTAACTTTCTTGGATATAATACATTCGTGGTCGTAAAGTCGTGTTTTAGAACCAGTTATTAGTACGAGATTATTCAGCTCAGAAACAGGAAGGATCTCGCGCTCAAAAACAGTCCGTAAGAATTTATCGCTGTAGAAGAAAAGGGTAAATTAATTCACACCCAATTTTGTTATTTAAATTAACATTACATTTAATCTTCGGACGTATAACAATATTTCTTCTTTGCCGCCCAATCGAATCGGGAAATTCTTCCATCTCCGTGTTTCCTATAGTTGTGATATTCTGAACTTTTTTATGTCCCAATTGAATGGCATGATCGTGGAAGAGATAAGGTCCCCGAATGATAGCGCTACGTGTCATTCAGCAAACGAAATAATCAATTTATCAAAGACTTATTGTTTATTCCAATTTTTTTTTACAGAAAAATTCAATCGAAGACGGGTTGAGAAGCTCTCTAATCATGTCGCCCAAATGTGAACCATAAGGGATAATCTTAAACATTAATTGGAATCTCATCGCTCAACTAGATTAGTACAAACACATTGTTTTATCAAAATGATGCAAATGGAACATCATTCCTCGGGCAATCACCATGCACGCCCACTATGCTTGGCTGGGCCTGAACGTGAGCCTATTAATTTTTTGGTAAATTTAGTTGGAGCTCCGCCCGACGTTGAGCAATTAGTTGAACATATAAAACTAGTTGCCGAACAGTTTCTCTACCACTGGAAGACTTTTCCAATTTGTAAGTAGAAACGAGAAAAATTTTCCCGAATAGACTCATTAACATTTGAATATTTTAACAGCTCTCCCACAACCTCTGGCTGCAACATCTTACATCCAAGCAGCTGGAAATCAATTGACTAACCGAAAAAAGAATCCAATAAACCTGCGAGATTTATTTATTTCGCCGCCATTTGATGAATTAGATGCAGTCGCTTCAGACGGTTCGGGTGAACCAAGGCGCTTGACCAACTCACAACTTAAAGCACTACGTGAACGCGGGTAAGTTTGTTTTTAAAATTTTTGTTCACTCGTATGTTTATTAAGGTTTTTTTCTTTGTTTTTTTTTTTTTTTTTTTTTTCTGGTAAATTTCTTTGCCTTTCCATTTTGTTTTGTTTTGATTTGGGTGTGATTATCATGATCATGAAATTATTTTGCAAACAAAGCGGATATGTTAATTAAGTAACAGTTGTTTCTTCTTTTTCATTAATTATACTTTATATATATATATGTAAATGTATATGCCTACTCATATTCTTTTCGTTTAATCGAAGACAAAAATGAGTTGCTTTTGAGAAGTTGGATTATTCTTTTTGTTGTTTTTGTTTAAGATATTTATATTCGAGACAAGGGTACTTAATTGTTTTGCAGTTTGTGCACTTGACAAACTATAAAGATCATTATTGCATTTATTACACTTCACTTATTCAAAAAGAGTATTGTACACATTAACCTTGATGCTTCCTTATTTCATTGCATCTACTTTGCTTTTTAAGTGCAAATTTTTGTATATTCATATTGAAAAAGATTTGTTGGATAAATTTAACGGGAAAAGAGTTGATCAATATGGGAATCAATGCTATTTATATAAAATTAACATGTCACTTTTCTAATTTACGTAGGAGTTCAAATCGACTTTTGATTATTTTTTAACGGTGGATTTAATATCAAGATCCTGTCGTTTATTGCCAAAAGAAATTTTTGTTGATGAGTTCTTTGACCAAGTTGTTCAGTTTATATCCATTCAAAGAACGCTCAGAATTATTACAAGGTGACCAAATGTATGAACTTCAATTATGATTTTAAAACGTTGCCACTGAGCTGGAATGTTAGGAAAAATTTTAGAACAAATAGTTCTTAATTGACGGAAAATACTTAACAAGAAGAAAGGTTTTTAAAATTTTTAAGTTAATTTTGAAGATAAAGATTAGTGTTTTGAAATTAAGTCATCAAATTAATGCTTTATCTAGCCTATTATAAATGTTGGAATGCCCATTCCTCCTCGTTTTAGATAAAAGACGGTCTTCAACGTTCGGGCTTGTTTTTGAAATTATATTACGAAAAAAATAAACAACATGATAACTACTAGAAACGGTTTTGTGGTTTTTATCTATTCCGAGCTCATGTTATAATTTGTTTCAACATAATTTATAACGATTTCCGAAATTTATAATTTTCTTCTTTAAAATTCTATTTAAATCACTCCGATATCTCTTTTCTTCTCCGGAAAGTGCAAATAAGACCTATTGATTAATATTCAGATTATCACCCCTGTTCTGATTTTCGCTTCAGTTTTAAAAACATACATAGGTGTTTTTTACTCAATTATTTTGAAGTTTTCAATACGATTTAAATTTTAAATCCGTACGAAAATCAATTACGTTAACGAATTCAATTCGGAACGAAAATCAGAACAGGGGTGTATGTATTTCTGTTAAAGCACTTTCCAATGAGATATCTATCAATCACGTCCGTGGCTCTTGTATTTTCGGAGTAATGGCAAACGACATGATATAAATTCTGAAAATTAAGCTATAATTTTTTTCAAACGCTATGTGTTCGAGTGGATTACCCTTTTGACGTATTGTGTTTTGGTCTTCCCAATCTTGACGATTTAAAATTCAATCACTTACGATTGGTGTCTTGGATTAAATTTATTTCTTTATTTTAGTTACTAGTAGTTAGGTAGGTTTTTATTCTTTTATAATTTTTATTAGGTAATTTGGTCGGAATGGTGGCGGTGGTGACTGAGTGGTTGACGGCGGTGAAAAAAACGAAAGAAAAAAAGAAAATGATAGATCGTGCATTCGGACCGGGAGGAAGTGAAACAAACAAATTGATCCCACAAAAATATCCCATCAAGGGGTTTGTTCGGAAAGTAAACTTGATTTAAGGGTGCGTGTGTTTCATCCTCCTCCGCGGTCTTCCTGGCGAACTTATTGCGAACTAAATGCGATATATGCGCATTATGAATTATTATGAATTGAACATTACCGCCCGCCTTGCAACCTTGTTTGCAATAAATAGAACCCACGAGACCACCAACACACCAAAAGAAATACATAGTTAAATTACATTATTTATTTAAATACTCGAAATTCAAATTAATAAATTCAAAGGTAGACATTGTTAAATGAATATATGTATAGTACAAATCTTATTATCTTCTCAAAATTTTAAAGGTACTAGGTACAAAGTTTTATCCATTTGCTTGAATATTCAAACTGAAATTGAGATATCTATCAATCACGTCCGTGGCTCTTGTATTTTCGGAGTAATGGCAAACGACATGATATAAATTCTGAAAATTAAGCTATAATTTTTTTCAAACGCTATGTGTTCGAGTGGATTACCCTTTTGACGTATTGTGTTTTGGTCTTCCCAATCTTGACGATTTAAAATTCAATCACTTACGATTGGTGTCTTGGATTAAATTTATTTCTTTATTTTAGTTACTAGTAGTTAGGTAGGTTTTTATTCTTTTATAATTTTTATTAGGTAATTTGGTCGGAATGGTGGCGGTGGTGACTGAGTGGTTGACGGCGGTGAAAAAAACGAAAGAAAAAAAGAAAATGATAGATCGTGCATTCGGACCGGGAGGAAGTGAAACAAACAAATTGATCCCACAAAAATATCCCATCAAGGGGTTTGTTCGGAAAGTAAACTTGATTTAAGGGTGCGTGTGTTTCATCCTCCTCCGCGGTCTTCCTGGCGAACTTATTGCGAACTAAATGCGATATATGCGCATTATGAATTATTATGAATTGAACATTACCGCCCGCCTTGCAACCTTGTTTGCAATAAATAGAACCCACGAGACCACCAACACACCAAAAGAAATACATAGTTAAATTACATTATTTATTTAAATACTCGAAATTCAAATTAATAAATTCAAAGGTAGACATTGTTAAATGAATATATGTATAGTACAAATCTTATTATCTTCTCAAAATTTTAAAGGTACTAGGTACAAAGTTTTATCCATTTGCTTGAATATTCAAACTGAAATTATTACTACTTATAAATAAATTCGTGTTCATTTACAAACATTCGGTATGTTTATTTTTTTTTTTTTTTTTTTTTTTTTTTTTTTAAATGATGATAAGCAGTTTGCTTTCTTTTCGCGAGTTTGTGTTAATATTTTTCACACATTATCGAAGAAGAAGAGACGATTTCATTTTACTTCTGAGGTAGAAGGATACAGAGTTTGGCAATAGACCGCGTGACGATTCCCTTTTCGGTTCGAATTTCCGCGACGCGAATTTTGTTATCATGCCCGGCGTGCACGTTGATGACTCTCCCAAGGCGCCACTCGTTGGGTGGCAAATTTTCATTGCGAAGGATAACGAGATCGTCGATTTGAATATTTCTTTGTGGATATTTCCATTTATACCGTTTATGAAGCTCCTTTAAATATTCTTCCTTCCAACGAGCACTTAATTGATGATGAAGAATTTGCAATTTTCTCCACCGATTCATGATACTTAGCGACGAATCATCTATATATGATGGTTCTGGCAAACTTGTTAATAATCCTCCGGTGAGGAAATGACCAGGGGTCAAAGGAACAATATCTGACACATTTTCAGACATCGGGGATAATGGTCGCGAATTTAAAGTACACTCAATTCGTGTGAGCAAAGTGGTGAATTCCTCAAAAGTGAATTTTTCATTTCCTGCAACTTTTTTGAAATGCCGTTTAAAACTTTTTACTCCCGCTTCCCACAATCCACCCATATGAGGTGATCCGGGGGGAATAAAATTCCACTTTAAATGTGAAAAATTGTGGGCGGCTGCCGTAGGACAATGTAACAGCGATTTGTGAAAGTCTGAGAGGAGAACTTTAGAAGCACCAACGAAATTCGTTCCGTGATCGGAAAACATTTTTGTCGGAGTTCCTCGACGAGAAATAAAACGCGTAAATGAAGCAAGAAATGCTGGTGTCGTTAGGTCACTAACGAGTTCTAAATGTATAGCACGAGTTGCAAAACACACAAAGATACATACGTACCCTTTGTCTAAACGGCTTTTTCGACCGTAGTACGTTTTGATCATAAAGGGTCCAGCAAAATCCACTCCCGTATTCGTAAAAGGACGACTTATTACGGTTCTCTCTAGAGGTAGTGCACCCATTAGTTGCGTTTGAACATGATTTTTGTACCGAGTACAGACTGTACATTCAAAAATACATTTTTTCACCAGTTTTTTAATATTAGGTACCCAATATTCGGATCTTATCATGCGCATCATTAGCTGAATTTCACCATGCAATGAAAGCTTATGGACATAATCTACAAAGAGTCGAATAAAAAGACATTTGGATGGCAGAAGAACTGGGAATTTTTCATTATACGATAAAGTTGATTGCGCTAACCTACCGTTTGAACGCATGATACCTTTATCATCAATTATCGGGTTGAACTTTCCCAACCAACTTTTCGCAGCTAATTGTTTACCCTGTGCTAAATCGCAATATTCCTTGTGAAAATACTTTTTTTGTGTGAGTATTATTAATGTCTGTTTTGCTAAGCTAATTTCTTCGTATGAAAGTTCTGGAGATGAGTATTTCGCGCCTCCGCGCTTTTTAAAAGAATGATAAAACCTCTTAATGTAGGCAAACACACACACAGCCTTGTGCCAATCGGAAAATTTGGCTAGGTCCTCCTCAAAATCATGTACAAGTTGATTATTAAATAATTGAACGGATTTGGACTCCAAAATTGACTCATCAACTGGATCATGGTTTGATCGTGGCCATTGTGAATGAGGTTTTAACAACCAGTGGGGACCGTTCCACCACAAAGAACTTTCCTTTAATTCAACCGGGGATACTCCTCTCGTGGCTAAATCAGAAGGGTTTTCGGCTGAAATTACATGAGACCAATTTTCAACTTTTGTATTTTTCAAGATATCCGCTGTTCTGTTGGCCACGAAAGTTTTCCAGGAACTTTGATGTTTTTGAAGCCATGCTAATACGATTGTGGAATCTGTCCACAAATTGACTGACGAAATGTTTTGAATTTGAAGAGAACTTGACAGTAAATTTATCATTCTGGATAACAAAACAGCACCTTGTAGCTCTAACCTTGGTAGCGATACAGTATTTACTGGTGCAACTTTCGATTTCGCCAACAACAGATGAGAAGTAATTTTATTGTGGTGTTGCACCCGCAAATAAATGCACGCCGCATAGGCCTTTTCCGATGCGTCACAGAACCCGTGTATCTGTGAAACCGCATGCGGAGTGTAATCCACCCATCGTGGAATACGAATGTCTGCAACTTCGGGCAAATTTGCAACAAAAACTTTCCATCTCTGTTCTGTCGCGGGAAAAAGACAACTATCTCAATCGGTCTTGTCCTTCCAAATTTGTTGCATCAGTATTTTCGCTGTGATCACAATAGGAGCCAACCACCCTATGGGATCATACAATTTTGCAATCACTGATAGAACTGAACGTTTTGTAATAGAGTTTGACTGAGGAACTGCTTGAACCGAAAAAGAAAATGTATCCACGGTAGCCTTCCATTTTATACCAAGCATTTTGACCGAACTTTTATCATCGATATTTAGAAAATCTTCGTTAAGAAGTGAAGTCTTAGGGAGAGGTCTCAGCAACTCCTTTGCATTCGATGTCCACTTTCTCAAATTGAAACCGGCAGATTGTAAAACCTCAATTAATTCGGATTGAGCTTGCAATGCAGTGAACATGTCATGCGCACCTGATAAAACGTCATCTACAAACAACTCTCTAAGAAGAATACTTGACGCTAAAGGATGAGAACTCTTGACTTCACTAGCTAACTGGTGCAACGAACGAATTGCTAAATACGGCGAACAGGAAACACCAAATGTAAGTGTCAACATTTCGAAAACGCTTAAAGGATCTTTTGGGTCTTCACGAAACAAAATTTTTTGAAAGGGAGTCTGATCGGGATAAACTTTTATTTGCCGATACATCTTCTCGATATCACTATTGAACACGTACTTATAAAGCCGCCAATTTAACATCAAGAGCGTAATATCGGTTTGGAGTGCAGGGCCTGGATACAAAATATCATTCAAACTCTTCCCGCTTGAAGAAGCAAATGATGCGTTGAAAACAACGCGAACTTTTGTTGTTAGGCTTTCCGGTTTTATCACTGCATGATGTGGCATAACATATGATAATCCATTTTCAAAAAATGTATCAGCCGAATCACTTGGCTTCATATGCCCTAAGTCAATATATTCTGACAACACCGAATCGTACTCATTTTTTAAATTGGGATTGCTTAAAAGACGCTTTTCGTTTCGTAGAAATTGTCGTTTCGCAATTTCATACGAATTTCCTAACATTGAACTGTGCAGAGAATCTTCTTTAAACGGTAGCTTTACAACATACCGACCCGTTTTATCACGGTATGTCGTCTCTTCAAAGAGATTTGCACAATGTTGTTCTGCGGCTGTTAATACTGGGATCTGTGGAAGCTCTTCCAGCTGCCAAAACTTTTGAATTTCATCGTTTAACGTTACTTCATTGAAAAAAGACAATGATCTGGTAAAGTGGGAATTAAAATGAGAGGTGCGATTTTCTAACGGACCCAGTAACACCCATCCGAATACTGTGTTTTGAGCCATAATTCTCTGAAACACATTATGTTTTAATCCATCCCGAATAATAAATGGATATAAATCCGCACCGATTAACAAATCAATCTTCGAACTTTGATTGAAATGGGGGTCCGCAAGGGGAAACTCAAACGCATTTTGAATATTCCCCACTTCGACGGAAATGGAAGGCAAACTGTCTAAAACCGTTTTGAGAACAAGTGCCTGAGCGAAAAGAGTAAATTTTTTATCGAATTTCGATCTGAGGGTGAATGAACACATTTCGGATGAAGTGGCCGTCACCGAAGAATTGACGCCTGCAACCGTTGCTCTCACCGATCGAACGGGTAACTTTAACCTTTTTTGAACTTCTTCGGAAATAAATGAGATTTCCGAACCCGGATCAATAAGCGCCCGCCACTCAAAATCAGTTTGATTTTGACGAATTCGAACTATCGCGGTAGCTAAAAGAGCTGTCCGTTGTGTTTTTGCAAAGAATGCTTTGGCATTAACATTAGGGTTTTCATCCTTACTTGAAAACTTGAAATTTGTACTGTCCCTTGGTACAGCATATTGAACCCCGGAATGTTCAATAGAGAATGATTGCTGTGAATTTTGACTTGTACTTGGAGCTGAAGTTTGAGTGGACTGTATATTAGAAGCTAAGCTCCCCGAAGCACTTTGATCAATATGTAATAATGAGTGATGCTTTCCCTTACAATGAAAGCACGTACTCTCACTCTGGCAAGCCGTTACCAAGTGATTGAACGCTAGACAATTGTAGCAATACTTTAATTTTCGAATCGTATTTCTCCGTTGAGAAACGTTCATTTTCAAAAAATCTGGGCAAACACGTAATGCGTGAGCCCCCTTACAAACTTTACATTGCGAATTAACTTGAGCGTGGTGTGTGCGAACCCGAGGAATTGTACTTGAAGACTGCTGTTTAGAAACCGAAACTTTTGATAATATATTTTCCTTGTGCATATCGGACACATTGTCTAGAACCCGGTACCTATTCGTGAGAAAACTATTCATTTTTTCCCATGTTTGAATTTCCATTGGATTTTCAAGCGATTCTTCCCAAAGGGATAAAGTCTGTTGAGGCAGACGAGTCGCACACACGTAGGTTATTAACGCGTCCCACTTATTCACCTCAATACTATACGACCGTAAAGCTATGACTGCTTCATTAATATTGCTCTGCAATTCCTTTAATGCAGCTGCCGATTCAACCGTTATACGTGACTGACCAAGCAAAACACTAAGATGATTATTTACTAAAACTCTTTTATTCTCGTAGTGTTCTTTGAGAGCTGCCCACGCAGCCTCGAAATTATCATCCGTTATTTCAAATTTAGAGACAATGCTTAAGGCATGATCTTTAGTCCGAGCACGCAAGTGGAAAAGTTTTTGAACGGGATTTAACTTTGCGTGTCGGATGTAAAGTGCCGTAAACATGTCCCTAAATGCTGGCCATTTGATAAAATTGCCACAAAATATTTCCGTTTCACACGGCGGAAGATGCATATTATGGTTTAATGCGTGACTGTCAATCTTTTCGTCATTCAATTTTACTTTACCCTCACTTGGCCGCGTTGCCTCTAGAATATCGCTAAGGAATTCTATATAAGTGTCCGATGACTTCTTATACTTTGCCTTAACCTCACCGAGTGACGCCATGAGATCGTCATCGTCGGCTGCCGCAATGATAACTTCATTATACGCTTTTTTAACATCAAGCCAAAGAGCTTGAAGTTCTACCCGATATGCTTCAAAAGCCGATTTTTTTAGCGTTTTACCGGGTTTTTCTTTAAAAGATGCGTGAAAATCAACGAGCGCATCGCACGCCAAAATTAAAACCTCCAAACTCATTTCAAATGAAATTAGAAAACCGCGTTCTATTTTACAAAAAAAAGGAAAAATGCTTACCACCCAAGCGTACCAATTTTACCGCCGAAATCTGTATATAAAAACGTACCAATTTTACCGTTTATATATATCCCACACAGTATATATGTATATAACGTCTCAATTTTTACCGTTTATATACGTATATAACCTTTTACTTGTTATTTTTATGACTGCACCGAATTTTCGCAATAAACACTTTCATTTAATTATATGTCAATCAATTTTATTTAAATTTTATCAAAAAACTCAAGCAAAGAGTAAAAAATTGCAAATGTACCTGTACAAATCCAAAATTTATGATGGCTGCAGCGATGCTGATTTCTATATTGATGACGATGAAACTGCTAATGACGAAAATGATGATGACTTGGAGATGCTGGCGACGAAGATGATGATGATGATTTCTGGTGACGACGAAGGTGCTGACTTGAAGCTACAGATGTTGAGTACGAGGGCGATAGCTCTATTGACGTCGATTTGATGAAAAATGACGACTGTACTTATGACGTCATGTACTCTAACGCCCCTGCGTTAAAATTAACGGGATGCCGTTTTCTGCTTCACTGGCTAATGCCTGTTAGATTCTAACGGGAGGGCCGATAATATATATTGTCCACAGAACACCTTAACGGGACAACAAAACAGCCTGATGGATCACCGTCTCCAGAAAATGTGCTCTGGGTAGTCTCATACAGACCACCGATACCAGCAACACAACGAGTCTCTTATATTTTTTTGATAACCACACACCGCACCGCAATTTCCAAATTCTTCGATTTTCCACAGATTTTTGGAAATTTAATACTGAGCTGGCGATGAACACTTTGCAACAATTCCGAATGTGGTGTTGAAGCTCTTCGCGCAGTTGCAAAAACCCAAAAACGCCTTTTGCACAATATGCAAATTTTCAGAAAATGGCATCCGGCCGAATGGACCAAATGTTCGAGTGGATTACCCTTTTGACGTATTGTGTTTTGGTCTTCCCAATCTTGACGATTTAAAATTCAATCACTTACGATTGGTGTCTTGGATTAAATTTATTTCTTTATTTTAGTTACTAGTAGTTAGGTAGGTTTTTATTCTTTTATAATTTTTATTAGGTAATTTGGTCGGAATGGTGGCGGTGGTGACTGAGTGGTTGACGGCGGTGAAAAAAACGAAAGAAAAAAAGAAAATGATAGATCGTGCATTCGGACCGGGAGGAAGTGAAACAAACAAATTGATCCCACAAAAATATCCCATCAAGGGGTTTGTTCGGAAAGTAAACTTGATTTAAGGGTGCGTGTGTTTCATCCTCCTCCGCGGTCTTCCTGGCGAACTTATTGCGAACTAAATGCGATATATGCGCATTATGAATTATTATGAATTGAACACTATGACTTAGTATTCGCTGTCAAGTGCCCTATTATGTATTACGTAACGCAAGTAAACGAAACTGTTTAACTGTCTGACCAAGCAATCTGTCTTTTAAAAATATAAAAAACAAATTGATCCAATACTCTACATACTTTTAGTAGAATTCTTGTAAAAACAGTTTGAAAAATACGAAGCGGTCAAGGACACTCCAAGGCGCAGTGGAAGTAGTGCTTGAGTGCTAACTTGGATGTGTGGGTTCGAGCCCCAGTCTAGGCAGCATTCTTTTCTATATTCCCTCAACTGAACGCCACCCCTGGGATTTAATGAGATAATCAAAACCTTATTTCTCAGTCCACTGGGCTAACAAAAATCTATCCTATCCTTCTATTCCTTCTAACATTGCCTAATTTATAAGACCCTAGGTCTTACTGGCATATATGTATATGTTTGTGTTGTTTTCTTTTTTTCTTTTTAATACTTTGAAAGTCAATGGATGTATGAATAAAAAACAAAAAAACGGTTCTAATTATCAAGTGATTTATCCAGTTTCGCAATAGAGATCCTCTTTCACTTACATGCGCCACTTGATTCGCGAACTATCTCTACTGCTCCGTCACACGTGGTTGGATTCTTAATTAAAAATGTATCTGTATACTTTTACTTGCGATGTATTTATGTAGGTACGATAATGCAAAATACGCAAAAAGTGACACCCGAAATTCTGTCTACTTGCGTTTGATTTGACAAACTAATGTTCGGATTAAAAATCGATTCCTTTTGTTTTAAGTTCGATGTTTTGAAAGCGGGCATAAATTAATTCACATTTAACTCAAGAGACATGCGGAAGGAGCTAACAGGACACTCTTGTGGCACCTACCGAACATGGATTACATGTCTTATGTGCTAAAACGTGAATTAACGATATGGGAAATACATTTGCGGAAGGGATGCCCTTTTTAAACCCTTTTGAATGAGACATCAATGACGTCAGTGGCATTTATATATCCGAAGAAGTTAAGCTCAAATTAATTTGAGTACTCCTAATTTATTTGCAGTGTACCCCAAACGCGAGGACTCATCACTTGAAACTATGAGGCGATAGCTATAAAACAATTCCTCTATAATCTTTGCGCAATCTTCATTTATCAATTCGTATATGTAGGATGTCTGTAGTGCAAACAGTCACTGAGCAGTAGGGCGCGAGCGGTACATGTTTTCGTGACGGTCCTCTTTCGCTACATACCACCAAAGAATATGAAGTTACCAAGAATGCGCATCTCATACAAATTTTTTAATGAACATTTTTATATGGCGGGTTCCAATATTGCGACCTGCTCCCAGAGATTTTGCTTTTTGTGGCTTTTTAAGGACAAAAAAACAGATTGTTTCAATGTGTGTGGTATCTCATTTTAAAAGCCCTGAGAGAATTATTGAAAAGCCCTTAAAAAACCCAAAGTGCGGGTTTCAACATTGGAACCCGCCATTTTCAGTAGAAAATTTGTATGAGGATGCGTCTTCTTGGTAACTTTATATTCTTTGATACCACCCAGCCCTCCGAAAAAGACATGTAATCCATGACAAAAAGGTATAAGGCACTTTTTTTTTGGTATCATTAAAAAACAACATTCAGCACCTTAAAAGGTTAATTGTGTACAATACGAAATTTTCTTCTGACAAATTTAGTTTAGCGCTTCTTCTTGGACTACTTTCTGTTCTCTTTCTGTTTTGTCACTTATTACTTTCTATCATCCATCATTTCTTTTAAAACTAAAAAAAAAAAAATTTAAAATTGAGATTAAACAAAAACGAATCAAATGCATATAAACAAATATTTCTGTAAAGCTTGCAAAAGGATAAATATGGAAAACCGAAGAAATTAACTTTGGAACAATTGGAAACAATTCGAAATAATGGGTAAATAAAACAAAAAAAAAATACAAACTTGGAGCACCGTGTCTTGACAAAGACTTAGCTTCTGTGAAACAAGAGAATGAATTTTAAAAGAAAAAAATTCAATATTTAGCTGTCGTATTAGATGTTATTTTTATTTTTTTCAATGTAATTTTTATATGTTAAACGAATTAAAAAATGTTAATTACAGTTTTAAATTTTAAACCGTTCACAAAGCTCCCAATTTAGTTTACACACACACACAATTTGAAATCGTGTTTTTATCCATTGTTTCTGTTTATATTTAACGTGAATTTTATTGGTGTATCTAATCTTAAGTTCTTTTATTACATAATGATATCCCTATTTATATTCTGGTTATCAATACTCACACATAATGTCTGTTTCCCTATATAGATTGCATGGTTGTTAAACATGAGATTTTATTATTAGCGATACATTTGATTTGAAAGATATTTATAACTACAGAGATTAGGTTTATCTGAATTATGTCCTTTATACAATTGTCTGATAAAAAAAATGTATTTCAACAGCAGTCAATAAACATGTTGTTATGGTTGATAATGGTTTGTTTGGCTGATATTCAAGTTCACTGTCAAATACCCATATGTCTGCAAAAACCTTGTAGCTGATTGATTTTTGAGATTGGCAAAATTTGTAGCTCTGTAACTGAGAATGATAACAAATTATAAAATAACTGTTTAATATAGAATGAAAGAACAATAACTTGAGTGTTCTACAACCAAGTTTTATGGGCTTGAGTTTCCAAGTCGATTATATCTAATTGGATTTGAAAATAGACGGTTCGTCTTCCACTGGGTATTGCTGTACCGAATATAACTATTGTTATTTCAGTACAAAAAGTAAATAAAACAAAACCGTGTGGAAAAGAATTTGATTAAGGAATTTTTGGATGTTAATTTCATATTTCCAATTTTTTCTAAAGTAAGAGGGCGGGTCATAACCCTCTTACTTTAGAAAAAAATGCAAAAACAAATAGCGATATAACCTCAAATTCAACACTTTGTTTGTCAATAAAACGCTTTTAAAAGAAAGTACCCAAATTTTTAGACAGATTTGTGAAATAGTTTTGTTGTGAGAGCCATTTCATACAGACGCCTACGAGCATTTTTCTAAAAAATGAAAAAAGGAGAATTTCAACGTGTGCTCAAATATTATGGGGACTCTTTACATACGATAAGGACCATTCACCACTGGTTTACTCAATTTCTGGGGATCGTACGAGCAAAAGTGTTATCGAACGTGCAGCAAATTGAGGTCTGCAACCAGAAATGGTAGAAAAAAATCCATAGTTTGATATTGGACGTGAAGATGCGTGAATTTAAAGAGACTACAGGCTTATCACATGGATCAGTGATATAAATTCTGCTTAAATATTTGGACATGAAAAAGCTTTCGCAAAATGGGAGCCGCGTTCACTCACAAAAGACAAAACACGAATCGCTTCACAACATCAGGAGTTTATTATGTTCAATCAAAATCCGGACGAGTTTTTGCGTTATTTCATTATCGTGGATTCATGAAAATATACTAGAAACCAAAGAACTGTCCATACAATGGACTTTTCTAAGTGAATCGGGGCCGACTGTTTTATTTTCTTGTTCGTTTGATTTTCAACTAAAGCTTTGAACTCAATGAATTTTTCCATTACTTCTGACTTGTTTCTCAGAACGTAAACAAAGACTTTATGTGAAAAATCATCTAAAAACGTAAGAATGTAATGGGCACCTCCAAGCGACTTCTGCTCCATTGGTCCACAAATATCCGAGTGTATTAATTCCAATACCTCACTTGATTTTGTCTCTGACTGTGGAAAAGACTTTCTTGAATGCTTACCTTCGATGCATTTAAGACATTTTTCATTTTGTAAATCTTCAAATTCCACTCCGATCACAGATCCTCGCATCATCTCAATCAAAGCTTTATGACTTGCATGACCCAACCTCCGATGCCACAACTCGTACGGTATTCTTTTATCAGCAAGCATGTTAATCGCATTGGGCGTTTGCCTAGGAACGTCTAATTTAAAGAGCTTACCATTTACTCGATTTCCAGTTGCTATTAAAATTTTCTTATTCGAAATTGTACATTTATCATATTTAAACTCAACGACTAGGCCGTTTTTTGTCATTTGGCTGACTGACAATAAATTTGCACACAATTTTGGAATATAAAGCACATTTTTAACGGTAATAATTTTCAACTTGCCCTTTACAAAAAATTCCAAATCAACGTCTCCTTTAGCTTCCACATCCAGATTATAATTATCAGCAACAGTCACCTCTTCTTTTTTGACTAAAGTGAAATTTTGTATCCAATCCTTTCTGTTGGTCATATGCTCTGAAGCTCCTGAGTCGATGAACCATTCATTGCTATTTGCAGAACCCGCACTTGCAATGAGCGATGTAAAAAGCACCTGTCTTTCTTGACGATCTGACGATTTACGTTTGTTGGGACAATTTTTTGCAAAATGTCCTTTTTGCTTGCACTCAAAACATTTGAACTCGGCTACACGTCTTTGATTGCCTTTACGATATGATCCTTTACCAGAATGTTTTCCAAATAAAGCAACTCTATCACCACCAGATTCGTAGCAGTCATCCTTGATATCCTGTAGCAATTTTGTTTTTATTGAGTCTGACGTAATTTTGATCCCAGAACTTTCTAATCCCATAATCATGGGTTTGTACTCCTCGCCAAGACCAGCCAACAATAACGATCCTATCCATTTTTCGGATACTATCATTCCAATTGAATTCAATTTATGTGCGGTCGTAATAACTTTGTTTACATAAGATTCCACAGAATCACAGGACTTCAAGTTGGTACTCAATAACGACTTCAACAAACCAACGCGTCTAGTAAGACCATTATCTGCAAATGCTGCTTCTAAACAATCCCAAACGTCTTTCGCTGTTCTTGCCGTTCGAACATGTACAAAATTAATCGGTTCGATTAATAAAATTATCTTGGACTTTGCTTTAGAAATTTTCTTTTCATCTTTTTCTGTTCCTAGCACACTCTGCCACAGATCTTCGTGAACCAGAAAATTTTCAACTGCGAATTTCCAGTCCTCATAATTTTCCCGTCCTTTTAATTTTTCAATGGCTGGAATTGATGACATGATCTTGAGTTAATTATTTTCTTTTACTAATTTTTCTTTTTGAGCGATTCTGGGCCCATAACCTATTGGGAAAATTCTAGAAAATAATGTGTCCTCAATCTTAAAAGAAACAACTTATCTTGAAAGAGTTTGAAACAGGAATGAATAATTTTAGTAAAAGAAAATAATATAAATAATGACACTACAATCAATAGCAAACAGAACATTAGATTCTAACGAACAAGTAGATTAATGAACAAGTAGATTCTTTTGTACTTCCAACACGAAGAAGTCCAAGGTAGGTCTGTGCGCAAAAAGGTTATTGCCAGCGTTTTTCGGGATGCACGCGTTGGCAGTCACCACATCCGATACTCTGAAAATGATAAAACCATGATAAAACGATCACCGACGCATATAACGCAAAGATCTTGGATCGATTCTACACCGATTCGAATAAAAAGCTGAGTTTTTGTTTTACCAGCTGTTTTTTCACAAGGGATTGCAACTACACAATCACATATTGAATACAATCCTGAATGAGGCCAATCTTTTTGAAATGGAACGCTTTGAGTTTCAAGCATGCATTGTGTCTTCTTACATAGTGGCAAGTAAACCATCTTGGGGATCCTCTGATGCGACATCCACCCAGTTCTTGAAGCCAAAACGAAAAGAATTCGTCCTTATGAAATGTTTTGTAGAATGATGACCAAAATATTTGATCATGGCTTTATCAATACATAACTTTTTTTCCATAAAAGGCTCCTAAGAGGTTTTAGTTTAGCCGTTTTATCTCGAGCGTTATATGAATATTTCCGGAATACACTTCTTGATAAAAAAAAATATATATATATATATTTCTTGACATGTTGCTCATAACAATTGGATTCTTGTATCCTCGCCAATACATGATTAAATGATTGATTAACCACTGTAAAAGAGCATTTCCAAAAAAAATTGCAGATGTTCCTTCGTAAAATCAAAGTTATCGTACGGTTATGCTGAGCAGCTAAGAAACGAGTTTCATCCAAAATCAATTTCCTCACTTCGATTTTATTGCATAGCAGTTATTATAATACATATCTCTGAGTCTTTTAGACCAGCATGGTTGGCGTTGAGATTGTCCGAAAATTGAGGCTGTGATCATTTATAAAGGAACTTCGGCCGTGCCCTCGTACTCCTCATGCATGATAAAGTTCAATGTTACTTGGGACGTCATTGTAAAAATTGTATACATCTATCCCAAGACGAAGAAATGAATGGTATAAAATCCATTCTAAAAAAAAAAAGTCTTTAGATTTTCGCCTTGTACCCAAATATTTGTTGCAAAACATAAAACAATCTCCAAAAAACAGTGAAAGTTGATACTTGCTTCTTAGCCGAAAGGTTTGGCGTTCGATCCCTACTTGCAAAAAGTTTTTTTTTTTTTTTTTATTCATATAATTTTTATTTTTCTCTAATTTTTGTTGTCATTTTGCAAAATAAGTACATTATTTTACTCATTTAACTATAGTCGTGTACAAACTTACATACAACCATGAAAACAAATGCGAAACGATACCTCTTTAGGTATCGTCCAAAAGCCATCGTTTTGACGATAGCGTTTTAATGATAATCGACTTACGTGAAGCAAATATTTGATTGTCAAAACGTGATCGTCCAGACGATAGTCATTTATTGGGTTACGTGAAGCAGGACTATCGTCGAAACGTTATCGTCGGGTGATAATCGTTTTACGGAATGAGTCCCCAGGTTTTCTTGACAACCCCAATAGTTGTTAAAAAACGTGGGTTTTCGATTCTCAAAAAAGAATTTCTGTACCCGGATAATTTAAACTTAAAATAAGATTGAACAAATGAATAAAAACAACTTTAAACGTTTCCATTTTGATTTCCTATTTAATTTTATTCAATTAGTGTACTATTTTATCTAATTTCCATTTTAAAAACAAACAATCACGAATTTTCAACAAAATAAATGCCTTACAACGTATGTCACTCTGGCAGTTTATTCGTTCGACCGAGCAAAAAACATAGATCTAGGGGCGAGTTCAGAGCGACCCCAGATTTTAAAAAACAGAGAATTTGATTGTCAGGGTGAGTTCAGGGTTTTCAAAAAACGCTTTGGGGCGACCCCAGGGCGACTTCAGGGCTTAACGAACAAACCTTATGTTGTCAGGATGTCAAGTGACAAAAATAAGTCAAATCTAATTAAAAAAATTGAGATATGAATCAACTTTTTATCTTAAACAAAAAAAATAATGATGCAGTTTGATAGCACATGTAGAGACGTTTATAAAAAGGTATAAACCATTCCTATCACGCCAGTAATTTGGCAGAGACGCTTCAAAATGATTTCCAGATTTTTGATTTTTCCACCAAGAGCATACAAGAGCAAAGAATGAAATTTACTATGAATATGTAGTTAAATTTAACTATGCAAGTCAATGTAACCATTGAACAACAAGAATGGCACCCTAAATATTGTCACTATTGGCTTCGTTGTTTAAGCTGCTAACTTTGGCTGAGCTTTCCAATAAAACACGACTTCAGTGGTTTGAATTTATAAATGACTTACCTTGTTCTTTTAAGATCAATACATCATAACATGTATGTTTGTAGATGATTGAATCGATTACGCATTAAAATCCCTTAATGCTACCTTTGAATATCTTAAGAAATATTCATATGAGAACGACCAATGATCGTCACAAATAGTTACAAACTCTCAAATTCTCTTCGCGTTCTACATACCATTCACACTGCAACGAAAAAATTTTTCGCATGCGCCAAAAACAAAGACAATCCATATTAAGATCGCAAAGAATACAAAAAAAAACACCATGTAAATGAAATGCCAAAAAGGACGAATGTTCGTTCATTCGTTATCGCTCTTGCGTGTTCGGCTCTCTTTTTTTCGGTAAAATTCGTTCATCAAATAACCTACACAATCATTAAAGGAAGGGATTTTGAAAAATGTAATAAGAACCTGGTTGTTGAGTAAATCCTTATCTTACCATTTACTCTCCATTGCATGCCATAAGAAGCAGATTTTTTTAACCGTTCATTTGGAGAAAAAAATTGATTTTGTCATCAAGTTATAAAAATTATACATAAATTACAAATAACAATCTTCAAGTTTTACAGGAATGTAAAAAAATTTCTCGACTGTAATCAGAAAGCAATATAAACTCCCATTTTCTATTTATTTTTATATCGCACGCAAAATGTTTGATAAGATAGAAATCTAATAATTGCATGTTAACCCAAATTAAGCATAATAATCAAAAACATGAATAAATGTTTTTTTTTTTTTTTATTTTTTTTTTTAAAGTAAATAATCCATTTTTTTTATATAACAGAGAATTCGATGTGCCTAGTTTAAATTTTCCTGGACAAGTACACAAGTGGCGTTTGTCATTGCTCCTACAAAAAGGAACATATCGGGCACATGATTCGTTTCTTAGTGATTTGGCTCTGGCAGCTAGATTTGTGGTGGTCACAGCACGAGGCCGATTGCTATCGCATTTTTTCTCCCTTGCTCATGCAGTTCGTGCTCTATTCCATGGACTCGTCAACCTGCTGGATATGGCTGTGGGTGGGTATTGAAAATGGAAAGTATTTGTGGTAATCATTGCATGTAAGGACTAAACTCGTAGGTGTTCCATCGTTATTGGCTCATGACCTAGACTATAAGATCCAAGAGGAACGATGTCGCTTCTTGGTTGCGGAATTAGTCTGCAGGGTGAGTTATAGTTTAAGAAAAAAAAAACACTCATTTTTGTAAGAATTGTAATAAAATTGTAATTTTTTTTTTTTTTTTGTATTTTCAGGCTGAATTTGAGGATTGTCTGTATTCCCTTTGCTCCTTTGTTCGGAAACAAATGCGGCGGGCGATTGTAGAGAAAATAGACGTGAAAAACTGTGAAACAGCCCAACCAGTTCCGTATCTGTTTCTGACACCAAAGGGGCAAGAGATTGACTTGAGACTCTTCTCACGTGATATCATGCGCAAGGCGCTGCCAATTCTCGTCGGAATACTAGAGCGTGAAACTAGGGGTTGGTTTTTACATTTTCGCGAGCGACTAATTGCCGAACTAAGAGAGAAGAAGCTAACTGACAAAGAAATTGAAGAGGTTTTTTGTTTTTTTGACATACACATGAATTATCTATGTTAAAGCTGATTTATAATTTAGGAAGTCAACGATGCTGTGATGAAAGAGTACCTTCAGCGAGTTTACACTTCTATTCTCTCAAACACTCAACTGGCCGAATTCGGTGATGGAATACCACGTTTGCTTGTTCAACAAGCTCAATCTGTTGTTATAATGCATAAAGCTGTAGATAAAGTCCAAAAAGAATTAAAGCGAACACGCGAAGATCACCAAAAGTGTCTAACCAACGATCATTCAGTCCTGTCGCGTATAGCTCCCTGGTTGAGGTCTAAACTGAGAGCAGCTGAAGCCACAAAGCTGTATAAATCAACTTGGGCTGCCCACGAAGAAGCATTACGTATGTGTAGCAAGCATGACCTCAGCCAGACGTCGTATTTTCTAAATCGTGATATGGCTTTCATGAAGGAACGCGAGCCAGTGCTACTGAAAGAGTTAAAAAATGCAAAAACTCCAACACGAACATTCCATTGGACTGTGCGTATTTGGTCACCGAGTTCTTGGATAGTTCAACGAGAGTTTCAGGGCCAGTCGGAGATTATTCCGACTGTGATAAGCCAACAAGCAACATCAATAGTTACTCCTCGCTCCGATCCAAGTCAGCCGGTTTTTATGGTAGAAAAGGAGATTACGCGTACCACAAGTACGCGATGGCCATTTTGGCGAATTGTAAATTTAGTGCAAAGATCATGGACTTGGACATGGAATGTGATATTTTTCTTAGGCATTTTTGTGCCGTGGTTTAGTCCTTTAGGTCTGCGAGCGTTGTGTTGTATGGAACCGTTCATGTCTGATCTAGAATTATCTCAAATAAATGGAACTTTATTTCCAAAAAAAAGTAGTATGACACAAACACTGGCGTCGAGGCTGATTGATTTATGGCGCAATGTTTCGAAATCGAGAACCCACTTTGAAACCGAACCAGACACAGGTGAGTGATTATGCTCTTCTTTACAAAGTAATCTGGTTGATGTTACGTTTTATGTGCATTTGCAGGCTTCATTGGAAAAGGCTTTACCAGAAACATGAACCGTGTGTGGAATTACTTTGTCAAAGGATTTCTTGGCACTGTGACTATTCTTCTAGTGTTTCCATTAGTTTCGCTTACAGCAAGTTTATTAAGCATTTTGTTAGCGCTCACAGCATTTATATGGGTGCCAATGTTAACAGCAGGATTGCACGTCTTGATGGTTTTAATCTATGATTTGGATTGTCCTGATATTTCACGCAATCGTTATTGTATTCTATTAGAGGCTGTTGTTTGGAATATAATTATCCAGGGATGCATTCAACCAATTGCAGCCATATTCGTTTCGATGGTTTTGTGCCCTTTAGCTTCCGTTTTGGTTTTAGTTGGTAAGAAAAATTGTTGTTTTTAAAGTTAAGTGCAATATTGTATTGTTTTCGAATGAAATGTTCGAACTTTTTCAGTTTATACAGTTTATATATATTTTTAAATGGTTAAATTTGTTTTACAGTTGGGGCCGCGCGATATTCATTGAGACTGCTCTGGGATTCTTTGACATTCCATCTATTCATTAAGAAATGTGGTCGAGTACCCGCTTCTGACAGTCTAGCTGTCCGTCGTATTGCTGGTCCCGGCTTAGCTCTAGATTACTACTTCATCATTATACCTGAACAGGCATTGGCAGCATTTGAAGCTAAAATGGAGCTGGATGAACTGCAGGCCTATCAACAAGCTATTGAAAGAGTCATTATGCAACCACAAAAAGACTATAGGCAGTTTATTGAGGCTTGCTTTGGTCCGTTTTCTGCGCAGTTGGCTAAGAATGGGCCCTTTTTGCGATTGGATCGTGAAGCTCAAGATCTGATGGGTACGCTGCATGAAAAACTAGAGAAGAGGCGATGGGAACTTCAAACTGGGTTGGTGGCAGCTGTCAAAACGAGAATAAAGTTGAATACGTTAGAACTAAAGGTAGATTTTATTTTTTTCTTCTAATCAAGCATAAACAATTTATTTTTTATAGATTGCAATTCAATTAGCCGCCCATATGCTTGAAAAGTACTATCCCGGTCATGTGATATCAAGACTTACCATCACAGAAGACGAGTTCTGGGATAATAAAGTAGGATTTAATTAATTTTTTGTTTAAGTTATTAAAGTTTTATGTCAATTTTAAGGGCCTCTCACCAAACGACTGGCCCGGATTAGCCGGCCTTATGTATACAGAAATCTTCAGCTTAGACTTCCTAACGCCACTTTCCGAAACAGACACATATTTCAAACTGGAACCTCATTCACAGTTGGATCTATCTCGTTACACACAAATGGTACAAAATGCAACCGATGTTATCGGTGCGAATGGTCCAGATTTATTGGGAAATGTATACGCTCCGCGGGGTAATGTTCAAGTGCACTTACCATTTTTGGAAGTGACGGCCTTTAATCCAAGATCAAAGATAACTTTGACATTTAGAAAACCACAAAAGCGGTATGAATATTTTAATTTTCATATTTTTTTCAAATAAAATTAATAAATAATTATGTTTTAATTTGATAGAGACATGACAGTTGGTCTTACAACACCTCGTGTACGAGCACTACGTGCTGCTTTACAATCAAAATTAGATGATCAACAACCGAATAAACCTTGGCGTCCGTGGAAAAGGAAAACACAAGATAAGACAGCTTCTGATAAGTTGCTTATTCCTCTGCCCATTCCACATCCTGTACATATCGCTATAGCAATACACAATCGTGATACGGAACAACCAATTCCATTAGATTCGGAATTGTGTTGGGAAATTCTGAAAGCAATCGAAGATTGCCAGGGCGATATTATGGTAAAATATGAAGTAATTTGCTAGAGTTTACAAAGACTAAATATTTCTTTTATTTTCTAAGACTGTTCAATCGGTTGCACGTTACCGTGGTGGTGGCGGGGGCTCCAGTTTCGATTCACTGGATTCTGATACGAGTATTGGAACTCGAGACTCTACAGCCGCTGCTGGAGGAACAGAGACATTGCCTTGTGGGACAAGAGAGGTAAGTTATTATTATATTAATAATTGGATAGACAGACTTAATTAGAAATGGGGTATTGTATGATTCTGCACACAATCGAATCATCTGAATCTGAAAGCAGTTGGCATCTGCCTTAGTTATTCCAAAACCCGGGGTCCCGCGAAGAGTTTTCATAAAATTTGAAAACTGGCAACACATTTTGCAAGGGTCTTTGAAATAGTTGGTAAAATGCTACAACTTCTGAAGATTATAGCTTTAAGCCGACTGGGTCCCGTTTCCATTGTTTCTTGAATTTGAGTTTGTGGTTTTTGAATCACAGTCAAACTTTATTTTTCTTACAAATTTAACAACAATTATTGTTGGATTTGTGATTGCGATCAATAGCATGGGTATTTAGGATTACGTAAAAAAAAGACCGCAAAATTTGGAAATTTGTGACCACAGTACCTAAAAATTCGGCCTAGGGTATCGATTTTCATTATTAACTTCCCATTGGAAGTTATTGTAATTGGTCTGATTTGTCGAATTGAAAATTTTAAACGATCCCATCGTTTTTAGAAAGATGTCTATTCGACGTATACTTTCTGTAGAAAGATGTGTGTACGAACGTTAGGGAGGTTTTATTTGCCGACGCCGACGATATCTCGAGAACGAATAGAGATATCGACTTCTAATAAATTTTATTTATTATGTCTCGAGAACAAACAATCATATCAACTCTATGTTAATTTTAGTCTACACACAATGCCATTATTAGTAAATTGGTAAGGTTTTTAAAAAAATTTAATTGACTTATTTTTCTAGGCCAACAAAACTGCTAAAAACTGTTGAAATTTTTCGTGTCGCATATATTTAGAGCAAACAGCCCAACTTTGGTCTTCTCTTGTTGCAAAACTGATAAAGTTTTCGAAGATTTTTAATTGGTAATTTTCTTATAGAAAATAATATCAAGTGTCGAGTTTCAAAGGGAACCAATGGGAAGTTTTTATTGTGGGTCACACCCAGCCTCTTTTTTTTTATTAATATTACTATTATTACTTAACGAGGCGAAATGGATTTTTTTTCTTATTTTTACCAGTATGGGTATACCCTACAGCCTACACTATCACCTGGTACCCGCTTGACGTTGAGTTTCGGGACGCCCTTTGTATTTTCTTACTTAATTTAGATGGCGCTTACAGCTCAGGATGAACTACGGCTTCAACCACCAAGCCCCTCCAGCCAGCTTGGTCTCTAGCTAGCTACCTCCAGTTACGCACTCCAAGTTCGTTGAGGTCGTTTTCCACTTGTGTGCGCCACCGAAGGTGGGGTCTTCACCTGCTGCGCAGACCGTCAAGGGTAGATTCGAAGACTCGTCGGGCTGGTGCATTGGTGTCCATACGCTCCACGTGTCCCAGCCATCTCAGCCGCTATATTTTCAGCTTTTTGATCAGGTCAACGTCGCTGTAAAGCCCTTAAAGTTCGTTATTGAATTTTCTCCTCCATACTCCATCAATACAGACTGGATCGAAAATCACCCGAAGAATCTTCCTTTCAAAGCACCCAAGCAGATTCTCGTCCGATTTTGACAGGGTCCATGCTTCTGCCCCATATAGCAGGACTGGGATGATTAGGGTCATATATAAGGTCTCCTTGGTTCTTTGAGAGAGGGCTTTATTACTCAAATGCCTTCTTAGCCCGAAGAAGTACCGATTGGCAAGAGTAATTCTTCCTTTGATCTCTGCACTGATGTCATTTTGCGATGTTATAGTGGAGCCCAGGTCGACAATGTCCTTGACGACTTCGAAGTTTGTATCTATCCATCGGGGCGTTTTGCCCGAGTCGACGATGTTGAGATTCCATTCTCGATGATAGCATATACTTCGTCTTGGCCTCATTAACAGCCAAACCCATTTTCGCCGCCTCCGATTCGATACTTGCAAACGCGCCGGTAACAGATCGCTGTGTATTTTCTACTTAAGTTTGACAACTGGATGATCTGGTTGAAAGTTGTGAGGTTAGAAAACGAAAACCTCACTTTTAGATTAATAGGTGCGTTTTATTATAACCCATATGGTTCACCCCGAAAAAAATAAAACGATACAGATCCAATTGACAACAGTATTGTATATCCACCTCTTTTTTCCTTATGCCTGTTTATTTTTCATGTATTTACCTGTCTCTTTTATTTACACTTAATTTTAAACTACCTTATCATTTGCAAAAGGCACAACGCCATCTACCCGCAACATTAGAACTATTTTTTGGGTCTGTGAATGAAACTCCGATAGAAACCTAGATCTTGTGTTGTGTTTGTTCTACGTGTTAAAAGATAACCCCGACCGAGACCCGTAAATAATAAAACGCAGCAAATGTCACACGAGCGTCTTTTTCTGTGCGTCCATTCGGAAGTCCGTCCCGAGAACCAAGAAAACTTATAAGAATGGGAACACGAGCCTCCACTTATTGGTTTCGTCCGCGTGTCCAACTTTGTCGATTATTTGACTTTCATGCCGCGTAGAATATAAAACGGCATGAGGAGTACTGTCGTAAATTAGTATGAAGAAGTGAAGAGAATTAAATTAGTATGGACACATGAGTTTTTTTTGGTGAGTTTTTTTTTTTTGTGTTATTTATTTTTATTTTTTTAGTGGGTCAATATATGTTGCTAAAATTATTCACAGATAATAGAAATAATGTATCCAAAATTAAATTAAAAACAAAATTGAGTTCCTAAAGTGCCGTTGAGCTGAGATAACGGCAATATTAGAATCCTTGTTCTATGAGCTCATATCTTATTAAATTCAGGCATGGCTTAATTTGTTTTTTTCTTATTCCGAATTTCAGTAAAACAAAGATTGTTTTGATACCTCATCTGCTATTTTACATGCTACACAAGCCTCACAATCTTAATTTTAATTTAATCGAGAAATCAGGATAAATTGTATAGAAATTGTTTTATTTGGTTCATTTGCAAAATTGTGGCGATTTTCAAAGTTAAGCTTTTTTTTTTTTAAATTATATCTTTCTTTGTAATGATCCGATTTTCAAGGTTAAGTTCTTAAAACAAAGATAAAGTGCACCTTCCTTATCCTAAAAACGTAATGGGGAAGCAATTGAATCCGATTTCTGGAATTCTAATTTGAAAAGTCGCTGTAAAATTTCAGAAATTTGAAAATTTAATTATGCAAATTATTCCCCGAACCCTTCCCTAAAATAATATTGGTAATTTTATAGTCATAAATCTTGCAGCTGTAGTAGCCCGTGACGTAATGGTTAGGGCGTTGGACTAGAAAAGTGCCCCTCACCAGGCGTTCGGATTCGGCCATAAACTGTAGGTCCCCTCCATATTCTGGGGAACACAGGAATGGTTCAGAGTTGTATGTCACTAGGTCCTGGTTCTTTATGAGCCGTTATGCCACTAAATTTAATTAAATCTTGCAGTAGAGGCAATGGAGATAATTTAATCAATTTTTCAGCATAAAAACATTCTAAATTCAAAAGTTGATAAAAATTTTCAGAATTTTGAAAAACAATATTCAGCATTATTATTATTATTGTATTATTCATACTAGAATGTCAGTTTATTAGACTTGACCATTCTTTATTCCGTCAATTTCATTGAATTTGTGAACAACAACATAAAGGCGCTACCACCAATTGCTTACGAATTAATTTTTGGTATTTTTAATTCGTTTTATTTTTGTTTGGCTGGAGATATAGCTAATATTCAACATTGTTACTGGCCCAATTCCGCTTTACAAAAATGTCAATCATTTTGTAGGGCTCATTATATAAGGAAAGATGGCAGGAGCCGTTTTTTTTTTAATTTTCATCCACTAATTCTATATTAAATTGATTTATCAACCAAAGAAAAGGAACTAACTTAGAAAAATATTCCCTCCGCGCGTACAAAAAGAAGTTCGTGTGACATCAAGAGAGTTTTATACTGGCCTTAAAGTTGATGTGACTTTCAAGGTATCAGGCAGGTTTGCCGGAATATGACTATTAACGTTAGAGTGTGTAATCTGTATTCGTACTCCAGAGGGAGGGACTATATTACCCTTGATATAAATAAAGCTCGGTCAGAACTAAGGCCTAGTGACCAAAAACTCTTAACCTTTCTTGTTTGAGTGTTCTTAGTGTGCAGGAATGAGAAAATTAAAATTTTCTTCTGACTTCCAACGGCTTAATTAAGATGCACTTTATTATGACAAGAGGATTTATCAATTTCTCGCAAGAGTCAGTGTCCCTGAAAAAAAAAAATAGGTTAGGGTGAAATAAAATAAAACAAATATATAAATAAAATATTTTAAATAAAAAATAAAAAACTAGAATATGAAAAATATTACAATTCTTAGGTCGATACAACAATAAAAGTTCAAGAAGACCAACCTCAGTCATCTGGATTTCATTGGACACTTAATAACTGGGGTGCAGCGCAAAATGCAAGGCGCCGTAACTCTAATGTCCGCGTCAACCTAGCCAGCCCAGAAGACATCTCATTGGACACAGATAGTTCGAGGGCAGTATTTAGCGCATATGGAACAACCGTTTAATTGTTCAATCATATTATTAAGCTTAGCACTTATTTCCATTATACATACATACATACATTTATAAATTGAATTATTATTTGTTTTTTTTATAATAAGCAGCTAATTATTTTCTATTCTTTACTACAAATGCATATTGCAATTTTATATTAAAACAAACAAAAATATAGATGCAGATTGTCTTATGCTATTAATGCAAAAACAGAAAAAAAAAAATAACGAAATCTAGTCTTAGAAGTTTCACAAAATGAATTATCTTTTAAAAAAGAAGTGATAAAAAATGAACAAAATTAAATTATGTCAGCGAATAATAAAATAAAAATGTTAAACAATCACATTTCTATTAAAAAAACAACAACATTACTTCCATATTTTTTGTTTAATATGTAAATGGAATATATTAGCGAGTATATTTATAAAACTACATATAATTTCAAGGAAAATATTATTTAAATATTGTAAGAAATAAAATATCTCTCTTTAGTTGTACAACAATGTATACAATCAAAAACAAAACAAAAAGAAACAAACTAACGCTCTCTGGTAGTTGGTTAAGAATCATTTTAATTTTAACTACAAATTTAACTCACTAAATTTGTTTGCACCCTTTTATACAAGTAGGCTATTTCTTTAATTAAATGTGCATTTATATAAATTTAACATTAAATCTAAGTTATTTTATTTTTTTTTTGTTTTATTTGCCCGTAATAAATATTTTCGTTTTATTTAATTTTACTTTTTGTGTTATTATTTAACAGCACACTAGCTTTTCAAATTAAAGTGTTGACAGTCAGGTTTTCAAGCTCTCGGTTCTCAGCAGTGAGCACCAAGTGTGCTCCTTAGATTTAGACCAATAGCTATTGAACGGTTTCCTTACTTTATTTCTGTATACACTTAAGGCCAATTACTTATGTACTGTACATAGCAGAGTTACCGATGCTATAATTGATTAGGATTTCGTATATGGTTGTCTTGTTTGTTTTTTTGCTTTATCAGTCCATGGTAGAGTGCGGCAGATATGCTGATTTTACATTTCACGAATTACAAATACAACATCCACAGTAGGAGTCTACTTCTTTTATTGGCAGTAATCCTGTAAAATCCTAATTTACTGTGAACAGCATTCCCCACAAAAAAAACAACATAAATAAAATAAATTTGGTGGCACAAACGGCTCATGAAGAACCAGGGCCTAGCGACTTACAACTCTCAACCATTCCTGTATGCGTGTCTGCAGGAATGGAGGGGACCTACAGTTTATTGCCGAATCCGAACGGCTAAAGTGAGCGACACTTTTCTGTGACAAGAGATACTTTTGGAGGATTTGTCACTTCCTCGCAAGAGGTAGTAGCTCCGAAAAAAACTTAAGGTGGAAGCGGCTGGTATTGAACCTCAGACCTCTGGCATGACAATCCAACGCACTAACCATTACGCCACGGGCTACTACAAAAAAAAAACAACATGCTCACATTTTTAACGGCGAAAATCTATTAAAACTTTCAAAATTTCAAAAACTTTAGAAGTTTGCGGGCACTAATTCGAGCTCAGGATGTCATCTTCTAGGGCTTTCATTGTTCTGGGACGAAAATTTTTGACTTTAAGTAGGTCCACAGGAAAAAAAAATGCCGTGCAGTACCTAAACTATATTGTAAGTAAAGATCTTACGGGTTCAAAAAATTAGGAGAGCGTGCGGCCAGCAGAAATCGCCTCTTATATACATAGATGGAAAATATTTATCCCAAAAAGTACCCTTGTCAAGTACAATTTTATCCAATGCCGGCAGGAAAAATTCTTGATCAGTATTAGATAACGTGAATTTCGATGTTGTACTGGGATGAAAAATTGTCTCGCCAGAGAAAAAGGTCGGATTTCACTATAAGTACAGTATTGTGCAAACAAGTTTTCTAAATGAATTTTGCACTTTGGTAGTAGGCTTTATTTTTAGCGTTAATTCTTTAAATACTTTGGTGAGTGGTAAATCAATTAGATGGACCACCGTAAGAATTGGGCTCCAGCGGACTGGAAAAAGTAGTTTTCTCAGACGACAGCCGCTTCTAGGTCTGTTGGAGTCCAACTCTTATCAATGTTGTTCCATCTTATTCTTTTTTTTTCGCCTAAAATTTGTCAAAAGCTGTTTTTTAAGGTCTTCTGGCTTTACGATCCTTTTTAAGAAGACTGTAGACGAATTCTAATGAACTCCAGCTGACTCCATGTCCTTTTGAAGGTCGCCACTTATCTTTCCAAGGCTTATGACGCTGTTTCCAACCATCATTCTGTTGTCATTATTCGCAGTCACCCGCATAGCAGATACAGAATTTACCTAGGAACATGATTTCTAAAGCTACTGCTTCTAATCATAGATTCGACAGAGAATTGTGGGTCCTCTCCATTCCTGCAAACTAAACACGTACACAGGAACGGTAGAGTTTTTTGGAACTAAAATTTGGACCAACAGGACCTTCTCCAAAGTCTTGTTTGAATCAGCCTAATTCTAAATGAAAATTCTGGAATAAATTATTTTTCTACAATTTGATTTATGTATATGTTAAATACTGCAAAAAAGCGATTCGAACATCAGAACTCTCAATACCGCTATCGATGGTAAAAATATTCTACCGGGGAATAAGGAATAGGAGTATACTACTACCGAGAGAAGGGCGTAGTATAGGAAAGGGTGGATTGAACTCAAAGGATTTGTTTTTTCATCGTTTACCCACGGTTGTGGTCACTAAAATGACCATACAGTCACTCATTAATGTCTTAAAATGATTCCCAATAGGTATATTCTCGCTAATATAATTCCGGACAAGATTGATTTGTAATTATTTGTATTATATACAGAAAGCAGGTTAACCATTCGTATACATACGTACATATATATAATTTATCAAATACAAATAAAGTATCATTAACAATAATGAATTTTTACAGACTTGAAAGACATTTTTTAAGTCTGTTTATAAAATTCATAATTGTTTTTACTATAAAAGACAAATCACCCAAAATAATGAAAATATATAAAAAAAATTATAATATACGGAGCTGCACAAAAAATAGTCTAAAACACACTTTTTCTAAATCGAAAAAAAAATATATAAATTATGCGAATCATATAAATAAAAAGAAATAAAATTATATTATTAAAAACAGAGTTTTATAATAATTATTATTTAAAATACGGGCAGTAGCAAGACCTACGGTCCATTAAAGTTAATTCTCTTTCACTTATGAAAATTGTCAAATTTTCGGATATTTGCGGATTCTATGCAGGGTGTTCGGTATAAGGTGCACCAAAAAGCTAGAGCGAATAGGTTGGGTTAAGAAAAGAAAAAATCGTATAGGAGGGGGGGGGGGTCTATTTCTCCAATTTAGGTGGGAGGGGAAATTTTCTAAAAAATTAAATTTCAGAAAAAAAATTTATTCAAAAACAACGGTAAAACTTACAATGCCATGATATACCTTTTTGAAAAGCCAGAAATCATTTTAAATTAAGTTGTGTTAGTGAATAGTTTTTGAAAAATTAATTGAAATTTTGAAAAAAAAAATTTTGAAAAAAAATTTCAAACTAATTTTTTTTTTCAAAATTTTATGTTAAACAGAAAACCGGATGCTAAATGTTGAAAATAACGAAAAATACTTTACTGCTTATTTAGTAGAAATAGGATTTTTGGAGCAACAAAATAACGGATATAAGTCGAATTGAAGGAAATATTACTTTTGTTATTTTCAATTTTCTCAAAAACTAGACTACATTTTGACATCTGGTTTTTAGTGTTTGACCAAAAATTAAAGGGAGCATTGAATATTAAAAACAAAAACATTATTTAATAACGTAAAATTTTGAACAAAATTAGTTTGAACACAATTTTAATTTTTTTTTTTTTTCAAAAATTTAAGTTTAAAAATTTAGTTTGTAAAAACTGTTCACTAAAACAATTTAGAAACAAAATAAAAGCACATATTTCTGGCTTTACATAAAAGTATAGCATGCCATTGTAACCATTACCGTTGGTTTTTAATATTTTTTTTTCTGTATTAAGTCAATTCTTTTAGAAAATTTCCTCTCCCGCCTAAACCGGGGGAACAATTTTTTTTCTTGTCTTAACCCAACCTACTCGTTCTAGCTTTTTGGTGCACCTTATACCGGAAACCCTGTATAATCGGCATGAAAATTTTCGATTAAAATTTTAGCTGCTCATAATGATTTTTATAGATAAAGGGAAAGTAAAAAAAAACATATAGCATTTTAAATTCTACTTGCATATTTACAATCAAATGTGGTTGTCTAAAAACATGCTTCGTATGGTAAAGTGAATAAAATATGTTACGAAATTTGCATACTTTCACTAACTCATTATTTGAGTTGCATATTTTAATGAAAATTTTAATTGTAGGTAAATGTCCCGTTGCGTTTCGAATTTATTTAGATGACATACCTACATAGATTTAGATTTATTTTAGAAAGTTTCAAATTAAATTGAAAATCCACGCTTGCCCGTCGCCATTTTTTAACTTCACTCCTTTCAGCTTATTTTATGTTGTATATGTAATTCTTACAGTTTTGTATAAATCTTTAATGACTAAGCGGGTTCAAATTGCGATTAGAATATAATGTGTTTATGTACTTATTCAAATAAAACAAAAATTGATGAGAAATTTTCAAAATTCAATAAAATAAAATAAAAGTACGTATACGCCCAAGTGTACGCTTAAATTCTCCTGCGAGACAAGTATTATTTTGTAATTTTTGATTAAATTGAATTTTTAATCGAACTCAAGAAAAAGGCAGGAACTGTCTTTTAATGCCAGAAATAAACTTTAATTGGTGACAGAATTACACTTCTTGTTCTGTGAAAAAAAGAGAAAATTTATACGCATCGAATTCCTAAATCCGGATTACCTGCCAACTAAAAAGGCCATAAGAAAAAAGCTTTAAAAAGCTTTAAATGTTTCAAAAATGACTGTTTTTCTAGGAATGTCAATTGTCAAGTTATTATACAATCGTTCATACATAGTTAAACTCGTTTAAAATTGTTCGCTTGGAAGTATGCAACAGAATCGCTTTGTAGGCGATCTTTTACAAAATCTTATACAAATTGTTTGCTTCCAAGTCCTTGACGAATTTAATTGCTTAATAAATTTCGATCTAGCTGCAAAAATAATCTTCTTCCGTAAATTTAATTTGTAGCCACTTTATTTTTTATTTTGAATCCTGTTTCTCTCAAATTCTCCTAAAAAAAAAACTAACTTTAACTCGTTTTCAAATGCTCTTTCTAAAATTTATTTTTAAATTTAGTGTCTTACATTTCTTTTCTAAAAGAAATCAATATTCTATTAATATCAATTAGCATGAAAGGAGAATATTATAATTAAATTATTTATAAATTCCAATTTACCGAACACAAAACTAACCTCTAAACTCGTTTCAATAAAAAAACAAAAGAAAATTCTCAGCCTTAATTTAGTAAGAAGCAGAAATATCGCACCTCTAGTTGATATGGTTAACACCAAGTTCACAAGTATAATTTGGCCATTCATTTAAACAAGCAGCGCTAACAAAAGAAAGAATATGGACATATAAACCTTTTTTCTTTTTATTTATTTATCTATCTATTTTTTTTAAATTAAGTTGTGACTAAATAATAATGTTTATATAAATTGCGATGACACCAATTAAAAATAAGTCACAACGTAAAATAAAATAAACGAGTTATATCGAGCAATTTGCAGTAGGAAATTGAAAACTAAAATAATTTATAGCTAACAAGTGCTAATTTGGTTCTTTTTTCGTGACTCAACAGAAAAAAAATGACAGAATAAGTAATGTATAGAAGCCATAGGTGACCCACTCTGGTAGGAAACTAGTTAACATCTGCTGAAAAGCGAATCCATCCGGAACTTGTAGAATGTGCGTAAAGGTGTAATTTTGAAGTAGATTAATTGATTGAGTATAATATGGTGCAAAATAGAAGAAGAAATGGACATTTAATGGCGTATACATTATTGTTTTCATTTTTGTTTTAAGGAAGTGACTGTCTTTCAGACATTCCAATAACAGTTTTGTTTGTTTACAAAAGTACTATTTACGCGGCCCTACCGTTAGGCATACTTTGGGCACTCAAGGTGCTAATACACCCCCAAATTTAATGACGAGACACTGTTATAATAGTCGATTTAGAACAGTTTTGCATTATTAAAAGTACGATATATTTAACGCGCTTTGCATGTCTTGAAAAATATAGGAATAGGTTCTCTGTATGCCTTAGTTATGTCCACCAGTTGAGAGCCCTGGCCCTGCGGGGCCGCAACTGTTATATATAAATTGGCATGTATAGACTCTAGAGTCATATCCTGTTCTGAATTCCGATCGATTATAAAATCCTTTCGTTTTCAAACACTCTGAAATACTTTTCGTTTTCAATATACTTGCGGAATGAGTGAGCTTTGATTTCGATCGAATTGAAAATAATTGATTTTTGGAAAGAAAAAAGTTTTGAATATAAGATAACCTGAAGGCGAAATTCAGAACACTGTTTTTTAATCCTTACGGGTTTTTAGAGTTGGATGTAATTGTCACTGTTTAGAATTTTGAAGAACTGGTCAGGGTAAAGCTCATTCCAAGCCATATTATATAAAAAAGTTACGCCTAGGTACTTGTATTTATGTATGTTATTTTGTAATGTTGATTTGCTCGTTATTAAAACAACCCGCTGTTCTCCAGCTGCACGACAGCCACCATTTCTAAAAATTAATATTCTGATTTGTTCAAATTCACACTCTATTTACGACAGCAGGTAATTCGCAAAGCAGTTTATCATTTCTTGCAAGGAGGCTTGTACTACGTGTATCGGAGAGTATCATGATGTCATCGAAATAAAGCAAAACAATAAATGACAGGTCTTCGACATTTACTCCACATGGTAGTTCAGAGTCAAGGTCATTCAGAAAAAAAATTAAAAAGGGGGGTGCTTAGAACACATTACTGTTTTACACCTTGATTGATGGGGAAAAATCGTAGGTATCTGTTCCATTCCATCATAGCTGCAGTATTGCTGTGGTAAAGAGCTTTGAGGACAAAGGCATCTCTATTAACGTTGTCAAATGCTGCTTTTAAATCTATGAAGAAGGCATATAGCTTCTTACATGACATGATTATATTAAGAGTAGAGTAGTTTTCCTGTTATACTGCTTGAAACTCTGTTAAAATATGATTGGCTTATTTCTATTCTTTCAAGTAGTGTAAGGCTAAGCACGCACTTGCGATTTCGATCGCGCGACTATTTAGTAGCAAGAAATAGAACACATGAGTTTCAATGTGAGTGACCGCACTTGCAACCGAGAAATCACGACTGAAATTTGTTCCATTTTTCGAGCGACGCGATTGTCGCAAACTAATATGAAACAAATGCAATTACATGTTTGTGACCGCACTTGCGATTTAAATTTCTGCGATAAAAAAAATCGTAGTCGACTTTTCAGTCGCAACGACTTTAAATCGCAAATACGTATGTTCAGCCATTAAAAGATGTATGTTGCATTTGATAGCGATTAAAAGTAGCGCGACTACAAATCTCATGTGCGTGCACAGCAAAAAAATTGATGCGATCGCGATTTTTTAATCGCAACGACTTTAAATCGCAAGTGCATGCCCAGCCTAATTAACGCTGCCCCCAAAATCGAATTTTTCAAATATGATCGTTATGATAGGTCTCGAGTTGGACATTTTTGACCACCCTTTAACTTTATTTGACATTTTGTGTTTTTAGAAGTTGTGTCTTTAAATTTTTGAAATAAGAAAATTGAGATAAAATTTTAAACAAAAAAATAATCTCAATATTTTTTTTTCAAAAATCCAAAAACAAAAAAATATTTCTAGGGTTGGTCAAAAAAAGTTAAAGGGTGGTCATGGTCATTAATGTCCAACCAAAGAACTATCATAACGATCAATCAAATTTGAAAAAATCGATTTTTTGGGGGCAGCGTTCCTTTGGCCCCCCACATTTTTAAAAATAGATTTTTTCGACAACACTGTGGGTGGTAAAAAAATTTTGATGGGTGATCAAAAACGGTAATTTAATTGGTTATCTTTTACAAAAAAAATAAGACACTTTTTGCGGCGAAGTTAACACAGATCATTTCCCTGTATTTAGCTAAATTTTGAAAAAAAAAATTAAATCATAAATTCATACCTAGTTAAACCTTTTAAAAACAAAAAGAATTTGTAAAACCGTATAACTTTTAAAGCGATTCAGGAAAAATGAGAAATTTTGCTGTTGAATCATGTTCGTGTAACTGAAATTGCTGCGATGTCAGTATAGCGTGTGTTACTTTAAGTCCAGTTGATGGTGATGTTTTTTTTTTTGCAAAACGTAGGCATAAGAAAACACTTACGTATTCGAATGAAAACCTTGTGTCGGAAATTTAAATGTAATCGCCCGCATGGAAAAATGGCAAGTTTTTGGCAAGTTTAGGCGAGGCGTGATGGTTAGTGCGATAAACTGTCATGCCGGAGGTCTAAGGTTCGATCCCCAGCCTCGCCACCTATTTTTTTAAAAGAAAAAATGGCTACTGCCTCTTGCGAGGAATTGACAAATCCTCCAAGATTATCTCCTGTCACAGAAAAGTGCCGCTCGTTAGCCGTTCGGATTCGGCAATAAACTGTAGGTCCCCTCCATTCCTGCAGACACGCACACAGAAATGGTTGAGAGTTGTAAGTCATTAGGCCCTAGTTCTTCATGAGCTGTTGTGCCATCAAATTTATTTTATTTATTTATAGGCGAGGCCCTGGCAAGTTTTCGGTAAGGAAAACATGGACGAGGAAAACATAACAGCCCCCCCTGCCTCGCTGAGAATATTTATTTAATAAAGTACTGTGAGGCTCTTGATGGTAACTAACTATGTGAAATCATTTAACGAAAATTAATAAAAGCAGGATCTTATTATACCGTAATAAAAATCTTTGTGTGTTAATTAACTGTGCAAATTTCCAATTAGGATTGGGAATCGGTGTGTCAAATAGTAAAATCACAACTGCAGACAAAACAGAACAAGACAGAACCACAACTGATTTTGACATTTCTCAGAAATCTGTTCTAAGTTATTCTACCTAAAAAGCATGTGCAAACAAACTCACTGAACAACAAGCCAGAACAGTTTAGTTCCGAACAGCCTCACTGAACATACCTACAGTTTTTCACACATACTTGCACACACACCAAAGTAAATGACAATAAACTAAACACAGTTTAAATATTCAATTTTACATGCCCAAGAATTTTTTAGTGGTCAGTGTTTTATAATAAAATAAAATAAGCAACAGAAAGCGGACCGCCACAGAAGCACAAACGATGACACTACCGAGCGCTGCACGCTTTTAAACGGACGTAAGTGCACACAAACGGCATTAATATAGAGACTATCAGAACTATGTTGTAGACTGGACCAACCAGGATGACCATCAGTTCATCGGCAAGCTGAAAAGTGGTAAGTACACTGAAGTCTTCGAAGCAACATTCTTCCATTGACATGGACTGGCCACGACTATGATCGTTTAGAGTGTTTGGTGGGCATCGAGGAACTGGATGTTTAACTAAATTAATATAATATATAGCGGCTGACAGCTTCTAGCTTTGACCCCCATATCTGAAATGGTTGAATGGAAAACTATGGAAAACAAAATATGTGGAACAAATCTAGTTTTCACTAGTCAGGGCTTAGGCAGAATGTAACTAACGAGGCAAAATGGTTCATAACTGGTGAGGGCCTAGCGAATGCCTCTCGTAACCCTTGTTAGACCCTTGTTAGTAACTATGAAAAACTTGCCAGGGCCTCATTTAAAACTAGATTCTTTTTCCAGGCGGGCGGTTAGGAACTTTCGGATATTTAAAATTTTAAACAAACGAACATTTACATTTACTTATATTTATAAAGACTTAAGTTTCGTACTTCTTAACAAACAAACAAGAAACACCCTGTGCATGTAAATGTACCTTAATAAGAACAAATAATATTGCTGCCACTATACCATTGACCTGGAAGAATCATCATCCTTTATGAAACTATAAATAAAACTAAAAAAACTTTGGATTTGTCTCCCATGCTACATTTCTACTATAAAATTTCTACCAGGAAATTCTGGTAACAACCAGTTACTACATCAAAATTCCAGCTCTGTTATGAATCTGAGTTTTGAGGAGGGATTGCTTACAAGCAATCCCAGACGAAATAATGCTACTCTTTACGCAGAGCCACCTAGGTAGCTCTGACAGACACCGCATGAATGAGTTCAAGATCTCTTATTAAACGTGTGTGTGTTTTTTTTTACAAACCTAATAACCATACCTACTAAGCCACAAGCATCAGTGCGGAGTTTCTTTCACGTGGAATAAACTGGACTAAACTAGAACCGAGTTGGAATCACAGGTGAGTAGGTTCTACTGAGTATGATGGGTGGATAATTTATATCACGTTATATTTTAATGCATTTATTTGCCGGTTGTTTGTATTACTTCGCACATCACAGTAATGATACATAAATAATTGTATTTTTTTTTTGTTTACAAAAAATTTAGTGAAAATTGAGAAGAAATAAATTTGTCATTTTATAAACAAATAGATTAGAGTAGCTATATCGCGTTTGAAAATAAAAGTAATTTTCTTTATCACCGCGGGCTTATAATCTTCAAAATAATGAGAACTTATCAGCGTATCATCTTTTGATCTGTTAATACATACCGTACATACATAGATACAAAATTATTAAATTTATCTAAATCATGTGCTCGTAGTTTCTTGTGATAATTAAAAAAAAAAAAACAATATTTTGTTAAACAAAGTTCAATCTTCAATTGGAAATAATACCAACATAATGTCGTCTGTTTGCCAAAGGTAATAAATCAACATGTCTTGTTTCATCAATTTTAATTAACATCTCTTAATGTTTCGTTGCAATTATATATTGCAAAAAAAATAAAGAGAATTTTTAAACAAAATCAAAGCAGTTCGAACTTCGAAAATTTGCAATTTGTAAGAATTTCATTTAAAATCGTTAATGATTAAAACCGTGCATATGTATATGTATCATGTATGTATGATGATCATTCCGTGATCTTAGTCTCCTTATTCTGGACAAAGACTGGATGGCATATCTCCTCTTCTACATAAATTAATTCTACAGAAAAATTGAATTTTTATTTTTTTTTTACTTGTGGTGATCAGTCAGCATCGAAGTTGGTATTGTTTATCCATTTTCTGATGATGGTGGCTAGTTGTGTAATGGGAGATGTTTCATATTTATTAAAAAAAAAAAAAAAAAAAAAACAAATCAAGCTTAAGTGAAGCATATTAAAATGCGTGGCTTTGGTGCGTGAATCATTCATTTCACGGAAGGACGGGAAATTTTTGTTATGAATAATATAAAATCAATTTTAAACAAACAAGTTTTATAATTACTTCCCAGTTATGCTTGCTTTTAAAATTAATTTTAAATAAAAAGGTGATTATTAGAGAAATGTGTTGTTGTGGTGTAATAGCCTGCGAAAAGGACCATGGGTATTTTGGGCCTATTTTTCAACATTGCTCAACAGTGATGAATCTTATGTCGTATGAAAGCTAATGGAGAGTTAGGGGAAGGTGGCCTAAAATGGCCCCCCCTAAGGAATATGTCCCAGATCTCGGAAAAAAGTGAAATTCAAACTTAAATGTTATATTCTTTTCAAAGCTTAATCAATAACGCTTACATTTTTTCGCTTTACGAGTTTAAAAAGTTACAAAATGTAACTTGTAATTCCGAATGTTTTGTATCCTTTTTTTCAGCCTTTTAGGGCTTTTGAAAATGTGTCCTTAGTCCAGGATTGCCTTTTTGTAGATCGTTTATATTTTCCAACCGGGGTGGCCCCGGCGCAGTGGAAGTAGTGCTTGACTGCTAACCTGGATGTGTGGGTTCGAGCCCCAGTCTAGGCAGCATTCTTTTCTATATTCCCTCATCTGAACGCCACCCCTGGGATTTAATGAGATAATCAAAACCTTATTTCTCAGTCCACTGTGCCAACAAAAATCTATCCTATCCTTCTATTCCTTCTAACATTGCCTAATTTATAAGACCCTAGGTCTTACTGGCAAATATATGTTTGTGTTGTGTTTTTTTTTTTTTTTTTAAATTATAATGTAAGTGTAAGTATAAAATGGCACACTATGCCATGGATACAACTTCTTTTGCGCTACGAATTGACGCAAGATAGAATCCCGGATCTGGTGGTTAAAATGAAATTCTTAGAAAAACACATCGTTCTGAATGAAAAGTCTCCATAAAAAAGGTCATTACATCTCAAAGATGAATGGATTGATACCCTTTATTCATCTGAAGAACAACATTTGCTAATTGCAGCAATGATAACAAGCATTAAATAATTGAATAAAGTTGCCAGCTCAGTATGTGACCACCACAAGCGGCAAGAGTTTTTTGCGTCTTGTGTTTTTGATATGCAGCTGCTTGCAACAGAATGCGAACCCTTAGCGTTCTTTATAACAGACCCAGGGTAAGAGCACTCTCTTTGAACTCATTAAAATTGGCGTTTAATTTTTTAACTCGCGAAAATTATTACAAAAAAATGTGTTCTACTTTTTTTTCCGAAACTCGCGGACGGAAGAAAAATGTTAGAATTAAAAACATCCCTTTTAATTGAATTCACACAGCAAAAAGAGGAAATTGTATTCACCACTTAAAAGTTTTTTCCATTTTAAATACTTGTTTTTATAAAATGCGCAAAAACACAATTTTCGCGCTCGTTTCAATTAAACCGCCATATAATAAAAAAAAAAGTACTCTAATTACCTTTCATATGAGATAAGTTTTATCTTGAGCAATGTTAAAATTGGGCCCAAAGTCCATACGAAAGTGGCCATGGTCTGGGTCCTTTGTTACAAAACAACAAGTGAACATTTCTAACCCCCGTGGCCACACACGGCCAATTACTTGCTAGCCACTTGGGTACATACATTGCTTGTCAAATTCGTATCTGTGTACTTGAACAAACAAAATTTAAAATTTGGTTCATCTGTTCAACTAATTGGGTTGAAAAAATCAAAATACATTGAATTATGAGTATTCAATCAAAAAAAATGATGAAAGTTGATAACAGTGAACTTTTTGTAAGAAAAAGAACGCACTACTGGCTTCTCTACTGGCTACTCAACTCGCTTCAAAAATGGCCATCCAGTTGATGAGCAGGATCCCAATGTTTGTGTGTGTTGGTGAAAAAATTTGCGTGTTTTGTCACATGCTGTCCAGTGTCCAGTACTGGCTCCATATATACAATATTTTTATTTATGCTCAAAAATTTTTACATTTGGCTATTATTACTAAATATTTACAATAATTAATTTATTTCTTAAGTGTAATATTTATATCTGCGAGCACAAAAGGGGCTCTGCTTCGTTATTTTGGTTATAATATCTTGTTTACATTTGTTTTACAAAAGTGCCTTAAATCTTACATAAAGGTTTCTTAAATTAAGGAAATCCACGTCGGCTTGAGCGGTGCTGACGGTCTATGGCTGGTGTGGTGATGTAGGGGTGAGTTAGTCTGGTCGGCTTCAACCTCTGTTGTGCTGCGTTCCTGCAGCATAATAGAAGTTCCCGAAGCTGTCGTCTCGAGCTATTCCAAACGCTGGGTCCATCATGGAGAGCACTTGGAGATATCGGTCGTCTGGGGCTGGGTTACCTGTAGTTAAATTAACAAGAGGGCTGCGAGATGGGTTGGGATTTTTCCTAGCATCTTAGTGCTGAGGTTGTAGATATATTTGTCAATTAGGACAATGAAGCTTCATAAAGCCTTTCGTTGGTATAATAGCGGACAGAGTTTGGTTTTTGGAAAAGGGAAGTGCAATGTCGGAGAGCTTTTCGCTCGAAAATTTGCAATTTTTTCATAGGTATATGTTGGACTTATTGTGTACCATATAGGAAAGCAATAAGTTAGTATTGGACGAATAAGTTGCTTGTAAAGCAGAAGTTTCGTCTTGGTTTGGAGGCCGCTTCTTACTTTCATAAGAGGACGTAGGAGAGATAAAGGCATGGTTAGCCTTACAAATGGTGAAATTGGAGTGTTGGTTAAATTTAAACCTTTCGAAGAAGTGAACACCGAAGTATGTAACACTTTGTTTGGGTGTGATAACTGAGTTATCAGGAAGAGTCAGGGAGAGGTTTTTGCATTTCGTGGCTAAGCCATTATGCGAAGGATTCCTAAAGCAGATCAACTCTGTTTTAGCAGGGTGGATTTTTATTCCCCATTGGAGGTAATATTCCCAGAGTCTAAGAATATATTCCCTAACTCTACGGAGGGCTATGTCCGGGCTAATGGATGCGCTATAAGTAATGGAGTCGTCAGCAAATAGGAGGGTTTTTGTCGTTGATAAGTTTGTTGGTTGGTCAGAGGTATAAAGATTGAAGAGGTCAGGCCTAAGGCCAGATCCTTGGGCTACTCCAGCGAAAATGTTTTTAAGAGCTGATTTAGTATTTTCCACACGCACGTAAAATTTACGGCTAGTGAGAAAACTGTGAATTATGTGGACAAGGTGTCTAGGCAAGTGAAGAGACTTCAGCTTGAAAACCAGACCATTTATCCAGACAGTGTCGAATGCTTTTTGAATGTCAAGCAAACAAGCTACGGTGGTCTCTTTTTTGTTAAGAGCCAGTGTTGTATCAGCGTGAAGGTTCAACAACGGGTCGAAGGTAGAGTGGGATGCTTTGAACCCAAATTGGTTATGCTGCACCATTCCCATTGAAGAGCATAGTGAGCGAAGTTATACTGGCTCCGGGGTAAACTCAATTACACTAGTTTGTAAACTAATTGGTTCTTCTTAGGTACCTAAAATATTGTACACTATGTATAATTCTGGTAGTAGCCGTGGCGTGATGGTTAGTGCGATGGACTGTCATGCCGGAGGTCTAAGGTTCGATCCCCAGCCTCGCCACCTATTTATTTAAAAAGAAAAAACGGCTACTGCCTCTTGCGAGGAATTGACAAATCCTCCAAGAGTATCTCCTGTCACAGAAAAGTGCCGCTCGTTAGCCGTTCGGATTCGGCAATAAACTGTAGGTCCCCTCCATTCCTGCAGACACGCACACAGGAATGGTTGAGAGTTGTAAGTCACTAGGCCCTAGTTCTTCATGAGCTGTTGTGCCATCAAATTTTATTTAATTTTTAATGTATAATTCTAGACTAACAGTGGGTCGCTGAAAACGAAAATATGAAATTCATTTTTTGTTCCAAAGAAGCCTTTTACGAGATATGCGCAAAATCATTTTTTTTCACCCACTGGCGAATATTTTACTATCCAAATAGCGTGCACTGTAAATCATTGAAAAGATATAATCCTCTTATTTTTTACAATATATAGTTTTTGTCAATCGGTTAAGAATTCATTAAGTTGTAAAGGCGATCAAAATTTAAAATAAAACTAATTTTTTGATATTAAAAATGAAATACTCAGTTTAAGTTGTTTCATTGTAAATTTTGATGGCCTGTAACTTGATGAATTTTAATCCGATCGCTGCTGGATAGAAGAAGATCAAATCTTTCAACTGATATACAGTACATTTCAATTGAATTACTTGTTAAAAAGATTTATGCCAGTATTTAAAAAAAAAAAAATGATTTTACACAAAATCTCGGAAGCGCTTCATTCGAAAAAAAAAAATCATTAAAAAAACAAATCCTTTAAATACAACGGCAACACTTACAATATCATGCTTTGCTTTTTTTCAAAGACCGTTCTTTTATTTTGTTATTAATTCAAATTATTTCAAAGAATAGTTTTTGAAAAATTAATTTTCAAAATAATTTTTTTCAAAATGTTATGGTATCAAGTAGTATTTCTGTTGTTAATATTCGATGCTCCTATCAATTCCTTGCCAAACACTAAAAATCGGATACCTAAGCGTCTGTTAGTTTTTGAGAAAACTGTAAATAACGAAATCTATTTTTCTACTTAAAATTATTGGAAATAGGTTCTTTGGAGCAACAAAATAACGAATTAAAAAAAATAGTCGAATTTAGGGAAAACTTACTTTTGTTATTTTCAATTTTTTCAAAAACTAGAATACATTTTTCCATCTGGTTTTTAGTGTTTAACTGAAAATTGATGATAGCAGCATTGAACACTAAACACAAAAATACTACTTAGGACCATTTGCTGAAACGAAACTTAAATATTTATGTTCAACTTAAACGCTTTATGCTCTACTTTTTCCTCAGCGTAAACTGTCACATAAGCTCTTATGTTGAACTTAAATATTTATGTTTCGTTTCAGAAAACGGGCCTTAATAACGTAAAATTTTGAACGAAATCAGTTTGAACACAATTTTTGAATTTTTTCTTTCAAAAATTCGAGTTTGAAAATAAATTTTTGAAAAACAATTCTCTGAAATAATTTAAATTAAAAACAAAATAAAAGAACTTCTGGCTTGGGAAAAAAAGTATAGCAAATATTCTTCAAGTTCACCGAAACTTTTAGAAGTCACCCACGCTTTATATTTACATTCGATTTTCAGCTTAGGTTTTTATAAAAAATCATTTATAAGAATTGGCTTCTGTGCACTAACCCTAAGTGAAAACTTGACCGCAATTTAAGTTTTTAGCCATTAGCAGCTTTTTTTACTTTTCTGGATTATGGTGGTAAGCTTTGACAAACTAAACAATTCATTGGGATTATTCCCAAAAAAATGTCCGACCAATCAACGTTTGTTCACAAGCAAGACAAAGTGATTTCAGATTTTTCTGAAGCATTTTTGTTCAATTTTGAACAAGTAGGTAATTGATGTCCGTGAGTCGTGTGGCCACTGGACTTCCACACTTCGTCTGCTGCTTGGCTTGTCTTTTTTATATTAGGGCTTTGAGTGGAACATGGGAGCCTTTCCGATCATCAGCAAATATAATATGTTTGGAGATCAAAATATATGTGTAATCAATAGCTCTAAAATCTCTAGGAAACGTCTATTTTACCGTCAATTTTGCCTTTTCTGATTCAATTATCTTGTTGGAAACTTGCCTAAATTTTTTTTTAACTAACTCTCGGTTTACTCAGGTATCTGTGCCCTCCTCTACGCTCTCCCCTTAAAAATATTCAAAAAGCCACTGCCCACTTTTTTGAAGACCCAAAAAACCTAGTTTCTTTATTAATTTACTAGTTTCCTAAAAAATGTTTGTTGTCTTACGCGTATAAAACCAGCCATATTTGCACTATTACTAAGGAGAATTTTTATAATAAGAACTAGTCAAAGGTTTCTAGATCATCAGGAGTAAAATAATCTTGAAGTTTTTGTAGCTTTTACTATAATATTCTAGTAAAAGCTATTTTGAATCACACGAATTAAAGGTTAAGCTGGAAAAACAAACTAAAGCTAATGGAATCTAGCGTAAGCTATTTTAAAATAGCTATTACTAAATTATATCTTTAACTAGGTAGCTTAGTTTTATTCACCCAAAACCTAGCTTTTACTTAAAAATCTAAGTATTAGCTTTAGTTTTTTTATTCACAAGAACCATTACTTTCCTACAATTATTTTGAAGTGATATTTTAAGTTAAAAATGAAATAAATTACAGTTTAAGTTTTGATATTTTTTTTTTAATTTTACAATTTTGCATTATTATTATTATTCTTATAAAAATCATTTTATTAGAAGCGTCATATATTACTCTTTATTTGTGCAAAATTTCAAGACTCTATATTTAACAACAACAAAGTTATCGATTTTTGATCCGAAACAGACCTTTATTTTCCACTGTGCGTTGTGATACCACATAGATCTAGAAGAAACTTCTCCCAGCGCCGGATCTATGGGGGGGGGCAAACCGGGGCACGTGCCCCGGGCGGCAGCTTGAGGGGGCGCCAAATTCGAGAAGACACTCTCTTCAAGCGCCCATCAACACACAACAAACTAAGAAAAAAAAAAAAACTGTAGACCTATCTATATATTTATATTATATTTGGTTGCTCGGTCGAGTCATGTGATAAGGTTTTTAAAATCTCAATAAGAAAAGATCTTATTACGATCAAAGCAGAAGCAGATAGAAGCAAAAATGGAGAGAACATAAAATCAAAAAAGAAAAATTGAAAATTAAATTTAAATTAAGCCAAATAAATTTTCTTAAGAAAGTAACTAAAAATCCTTTGCTTTGCTTAGCAGAATGAGCAGAATTTTATTGTATTAAATAAATTATATCCTTATTTCGTGATCTGAAGAAGGGTGTAAAAACACCCGAAACGTCATAATCAACTTTTATTTGAAAAGGACCAAAAACTGATCTATAGGCCACTAGAGGCTTAAACATACTAATTGTATTAAATATTTATTGTCAGTATTTTGAAAAGCAGAATTTTGAAAAACAGAATTTTCTAAAACCGAATTGAAAAAAAAACTGAATTTCGAAGAGTAGAATTTTTGCAAGGCAAGCAGAATTATGACCGATAATATCATTAAAAAACAACGGAAACGATTACAAAATCATGCCAAATATGCTTTATAAATCATCTTGTCATCCATTATTTTATTAAGTTTTTAATTCAAATTGCCTAAGTGAATAGTTTTGGAAAAATTTATTTCCAGACTTAAATAAAATTAAGAAAATTGTGTTCAAACTAATTTTATTCAAAATTTTACGTTATTAAATAGTATTTTTGTTTTTAATATTCAAATTTTCCTTTCAATTCAAACGCTTGATTTAACTTATTTCAATTTTAATTCCATTTCTTTAATTCAATTTATTTACGTATTACAAATAAAACGTAGTATTTTATGCTTAAAACTCTTCTCGTTTTTAAGAAAGTTGAAAACAACAATTAAGTAAGTTTTCCTTAAATTCAACTTCAATTTTGTTTTTTGTTTTTTCAAAGATCCTATTTCCATAAAGAAAGTTGTAAAGAAGAACCTACTTGATATTTTATCCTCCAAATTTGTTGGGTCTTACTTTACTTACTTTACTTTAGATGGCGCTCACAGCCCAGGATGGACTACGGTCTCAACCAACAAGCCCATCCAGCCAGCTCGGTCAATAGCTAGCTGCCTCCAGTTACGCACTCCAAGTTGGTTGAGGTCGTTCTCCACTTGTGTGCGCTTCCTAAGGTGTGGTCTTCCTCTGCTGCGCAGACCGTCAGGGGTAGATTCGAAGACTCGTCGAGTTGGTGCGTCGGTGTCCATACGCTCCACGTGTCCCAGCCATCTCAGTCCCTGAATTTTCAGCTTCTTAACCAGGTCGACGTCGCTGTAAAGCCCGTAAAGCTCGTTGTTAAATCTTCTCCTCCATACTCCATCGATACAGACTGGACCAAAAATCACCCGAAGAATCTTTCTTTCAAAGCATCCAAGAAGATTCTCATCCGTTTTTGACAGGGTCCATGTTGTTGGGTCGATTTGCATAAATTCGCAAGTTCTCCTAAAGTTATTATTGTAACTAAATTTATATCCAGAGTTAACTAACTCTGGTTTAACTCTTCACTGAAAAACTTGGCTTTAGTGTTTAACTAAAAATTTAGAGCCTCAAAACAAAAATACTACGTGAAATTTTGAAAAAAAATTAGTTTCATCACAATTTTCTTAATTTCGGCTCCCGCTTAATAGTCCAGGAAAAATAAACTTTTACAAAGAAAAAAATTTGGCATGGACGTTGGTAATGGGACTCTTTAAAAACTGAGAGAGTTCCTCATCGATCCGATGACCTCTAGGTCAGTTATAAGGGGTCCAAGGGTCTTAAAATGAGTTTTTTGCAAAGAAAAATTTTGTTCCTCATTCTTGTAGCTGAGGCGATTTCCTATAAAAACGGTCTTACCGTTTTTTTTTCATAGCATTAACCGTTAAAAAGTTACAGCAAATGAAAAGTTGAAAAATCTCTCAAAAGGGGCCAAATGTCATGATAATGGGAGTTTTTTTTTTTTTTAATATCTCAAAAACAGTTTGTGTTAGAAAAATATTTAATTTTTTTTTTAATTTTGAGTTTGAAAATTAATTTTTCAAAAACTGTTCAATAAAACAACTGTATTTAAAAATAAAATAAAAGAAGAGATTTCTGAATGTACAAAAAAATATAGCATGGCATTGTAAGTATTACCGTTGTTTTTAAATTTTCTTTTCTGTTTTAAGTCAATTTTTTAGAAAATTGCTCTCCTGTCTAAACGGGGGGAAATTGCATATAAAAATTTACAAAACAATCTTGATTTTGGATAATTAAAAAAGTTGAAACTATTTTTTACTCACTGTCCAATAAAAAATGTATTTATTAATGTATTGGCGTTGTAATAATAAGTGCAAATAAAAACGCAATCAACCCAACAAAACAAGTGCAAATAAGTACGACCCATTAGAGCCTTTTTGTTTATCTTGCAAGAAGATAGATAATCTGCAAACTTATACATATATGTTTAATTATTATTATTATTGTTCTGAGGGTGTTGTACGAGTAGGATATACATTTATATACAAAAGCAGTTTGTTTTCACTTTCATTCAGATTAAGCTGATTTCGAAATCGATTCTTATCCAGTTTAAGCAGTTCAAACCCAGCCAGAAGAATATACACTTAAATCTTAGGTATACAATTATCAACATTATATTTTCCAATTTACTTCATTAGTTGGCACTTTTATATTTATGAAAATTGTCTATCCTAGTGCAAGTAGACAATGCGACTAGACTAACGATGGAAACTTGAATGAAAATTAATTATTTTTTCTACGGAAGAACATTTTGTATTTTGAAAAAAAAAAAAAATAATAAACAAACAGAAGTATAAATTATAATTATCGATTCTTATACAATTGCGAAAGTAAATTTAACTAACGATCAGGAGTAATCATCATCAAATAATATTTTTTATTGAAATTTTAAATAAGAAACAATTTTACTTGCAATATGCACTTATGTACATACTGCAATGTCCTTAGATTAAATAGTTAAGTTAGGTAAGAGATAAATGCATTTTAATTTTTTTGTTCTTAACGTCTTCAAATTAAATAATTTTAGAAAATAAAATTTCTAACTTTACTTTTCGCCCTTTTTTCTTAAGATGGCATCATAGATAGAGCAAGAGAGATAGATACGTATTAATCACCATCTTAATTTTTGTAATAAACCGCAGAACATTTAAATTTTCACAAATCCGTTTAACTTTTAAAAATAAAAAAAACAATTTAGAAGAACTTTGTAACTTAAAATAAATTGAATTTATAGGTACAAAACTAGCTGACCTGTTGAACTTCGTTCCACCAATAATTGATTAAATTATGAATGTTTCTTTCGAAAGTCGAGCAAGCTCCAATTGTTATCACGACTTTCCGACTTTTCCGGCCTAATTTTCCAATTTTTATCTCCATAGTGTGTTTATCTAGTTCAATACAAATACAACAAAAAAATCTCCATCCAATTTGGATGATGTTCAGCCGAGTTATGTGCGTACGAACAAAAACTGATTCGTAAAGTTTGAAATTTTAGCATGTACCCGAGTCATGGAGACATGTAAGAGTAGTTTTTATACCAAAAGTTGGTAAGCGATGGCATGAATCTGCGAAAGATTTTCGACCAATTAGTCTTACCTCTTTTGTGCTTAAAAACCTTTTGGAGAGAATTCTCGACAACCATATCAGAGACATCCTAGTTGAATGACCTCTTGTAAACTCTCAACACGCATACCTCAAGGTTAAGTCTACGGAGACGGCTCTCCACGAAGTAGTGCGCTCAATTGAAAAAACAATACATTTTAAAGAATAAACCCTTGCTTATACCTTCCTAGGTGTTGAAGGTGCTTTCAACAGCGATAGAAGGATTCAAGCTTCGTTAGGTAATTCAAAACAACCAAACCCGTTAGTAGAGGAACACCCCAGGGCGGTGTTCTATCCCCTCTCTTATAGCTTTTGGTCATGAACACAATTCTCACTAAAGCCTAGTATGCTGCTGATGCGAAACGAAAAATCCCATACAAAAATGACACAACGAAATCATAAACGAACAATTTCATTCTGCTTTTCGTTCTGCGGTACGCTGTTCGATGAACGAAATCGATAATTGTAGCAGATTATTTGGAGAGATCTCCCTCTGTTTTCACACATAATAAATTGTCTGTACCATTAATTGTGTGCAGAAAAGTGACATTTACTCTCTATTCTTGTTTGTATTTATTGCTTTCTGTGATTTTTATGTGTTTGTGTTTGTTTTTTGTTTTTGCAAATGGTGACACTTTCAAGGGGTAATTTTTCGTGATGGTTTTCGTAAAGCCCAAAACAGATGTGCAGCTTTTTCCAATGCAGTGAAAATTAATTTACACAGGTTCTTATGAGAGCTGACATATTCCAGGCTCTGCATGCAGCCTTTGCTGCATGATATCTCTATTTCTAATTTCGCTGCATGGGGAAAAAGCTGCACATCTGTTTTGGGCTTAAGTATTTCGTTGTCATGTTGGAGACCAACTTAAAATTTCGTTTCATATCAGCAGCGTACTAGGCTTAAGTTGGAAAATTGTGGGGTGAAGGCATGTTGCGAATGCGAATGATTTGGTACTATTGGCGTCAGGAAAGTGACCGCCCGTAATCAGAGATGGCGTTGAGTTAGTAACTGGGGTACAAGTTGCGGACTAGGAGTTAACCAAAGTAAAACTGAACTGATTCTTTTTACTACCAAAACTAAAATACCACCCTTCACTCCACCCTGACTCAACGGCCAAGCTCTTTCATTATCCTCCAGTGCGGTGCAAAGTACCTGGGCCTGCAGTAAAACATTCGGTAAAAAGTGGGGCCTCCAGTCGAAGATGGTACTGTAGACGTACACAGCCGTGGTATGACCAATCCTCACGTATGGTTTGATTGAATGGTGGCCCGCTCTCTATGACATCGATAACCTTAAAAAAGTACAAAGAACAGCTAGCGTATAGGCACCACAGGGGCCTTAAGAACATGCCCAACGGATTCCTTAAACGTTTTTCTACACTTTTTACCACCTGACTTACATATAAAATATCTTGTATCCTGCAGCGCGATAAGACTAAAAGAGTTAAATTGTTGGTTTGCTGGGCCATATGGTTTTAGCAATACATATTACAAAATGAATTCTAATGGACATTTTTTTAAACAACAACTGAACACTGCACTCCTACTCTGGACCTCAGTACGGATTTTAAAGTTATTTTTCCATCCAGGTAGGAGTGGAAAGATAGCCTCGTGACGAGAGGCTTCAACACAACTATTTTCATTGATGGTTCAAAGATGGAGTGTGGAGTTGGTTCAGGTATCTTTTCCGAATCTCTGAATATTTCAAGATCTTATCGGCTTCCCAACTTCGCTCGTGTTTTCCAGGTAGGCGGAATTATTGACAATTAGGGAAGCATCCAGGATACTCAAACATGACCCTAACCAGAACCGTAATACTGCCATCCTGACAGACAGCACGTTAAAGCAATTGTCTCGCCATTATCGTCTTCCAAATTGGTTCGACAATGTCGTGATGAGATCGCAAGCATAGATGGGAACCTTAGGGTCTCTCTTAGCTGGGTTCCAGGTTATTGTGGAATTGGGGGAAACGAGCGGGCAGACGAACTGGCCAGGCAAGGATCAGCCCTTTATAACTCTATTGCGGAAAGAGTCAATATTCCTATTGTGGCTATGAAGGGCCATATATTCTTTTCTTAATGAATCCAACCGTAGGTTGGTGCTTTGGCTCAATTTATAAAGAGTATTTTTGCAAAAAAAAAAAACGATCCAATTCCTTCATTTTCAGTCGAAATATTCAAAAACATAAAACAATGTATCGAAGTAAATTATTCTATTAGATTCGCTCTTTTTGCATATAAGCACCAATAATAACATATTTACTCTAGATACTATAATAAATTATACCATTCTGAAATCTACATTTGTTACGCCAATTTTTTAAAAGGTTTGCCACAAGGATGTCCATACGATTTTTTTTATACCAGAGATGCATTAACTTTTTCATTTTTTTTCTTTTTCAATTTTTGGAATTAAAAACAAATTTAATTTTTTTTTTAATATAAAAAAACTCAGCTATTAAAATTTTCTACCAAATTTGTTTTGGCACCAATAGTGTAGAAAATTGCTGCACAAGAAAATCGATGGAATTCATCCATTTGTAGTCTTGGTATTCAAAAACGTAAAGTAAGTAAAAAAAATACACTGAACAAAAAATGCACATATTTTGAGTACTCTTTGAGATAGCCACTTTTTATTTCCGGTTTTGGAGCAGTCATAATGTGGGCTATACGCCGCTTCAGGATTATCCATTCTTTACCGGACACCCTGTATTGATTTTTGGCGTTATGAAATCTCACCAAAAAAAAAGCCGATAAGGTTCGCTTTAAAAGCTTTTTATATTGAATTCTATTATTTGGATGGTCAAGTTTAAAGGCTTTGGTCTCCGGCAAATTGACAAAGTATCATTTTCAATAAAAAAAAAATTAATTTTTTTGTCAAAATGCTCAACAAAAATGTCACAATACCTCAAAAAGGAGGGTAGCATTTTACCTTTGGCCAACTTTGTGTCACGCGTGTTGCGACGAATGGCAATATCATTTTACATATAGTGTTTTTTTTTATATTTTATTCAATTCAAACTGAATCTACTTTTTTAACTATTGGTTGTTTTGAACATACAAGTAAGTGCAAAGTTATAAGTTGATTGATAAATTAGATTTTTAAGTATGTACAAAAATTATACATTGTTACCCAGGTATCTATGTATTTACTTGTATACAAGCACTAGGTAACTCAATAAGTGCTCTCATCTTGAAACACTTTTAAGTCGGAAGTAATTGCTTTCAGTTGGCTCGAACTAGGTTCAATCTATTTAAGTCTGGTGAACCTGGTTTAAACGAGTTCATTTTGAAGAGGTCTCGCAAAAAATCTAATGTTATCATAAGAACTACTGAATTATCAACTTCAAATATCGTCTCTTCAAGATTAGAAATTATTATCATAAGTACCTAAAGTTCGTCCAATTATTCTTGTCAGTACAGGGAAGATAGGACGTTTGCATCTCAGTTTGGTTGCAGCGTATTGCATAAGTCTGTCGCATGTAAAAGCTCTAATCGCGATGCCTTAGTGTGCATAATAAATCATTTCAAGTTTAAATGAATTTGATCAGCGTTGCCATCTAGTAGGTATAATTGCACAAATAAAATTATGAAAACTAAAAAAAAAATGAAATTAAAATAGGTGCGTTTTTGTAAAGGTATCCCCAGTAGGCCTAATCCATTAAAAAAAAAAAAGAAGAAACAAATAACAAAAAATACCACTTCATTTATTTATTTATAAATAGTTAGCCTACCTACCTAAATAATTTAAAATATAAAATAACAAAATATTTAATATATGAATACCTTACATAAAAATGTGCTTACAAATTTTGTGTAGGTACCATGAGCCGTTCTCAAGACATTGGTTGCGTCTTTTTTTAAGAAAGCCGACGCACAACACCTACAGCCGCGCCATTTTATTTTTATACTAAAAAACAACACACACACTAATTTGAATCATAAAATTTGACCATTATAATTTTGCAAAAAAAACTTCTGCCAGCCGGCTGGCCTAAACAGTTTAAAACAGCGACGAACGACCACACTTAGTGTTTTTTTGATCCTAAGAGCTTTTAAAAAAGCTTTAATCCCTGAGGCTGGGGTTTGTATTTTCTGAAAAGTTAAATTAAAGTGAAAAAAATTATTAAAAATCAGTTGATTTTTTGAAGGCTAATATTCCATTTTGTTGATAATTTTTGAAATCAAGTTTTTTAAGTAAACAGTTTTTAAAAAAATTAATTTAAAATTCAAAAAATTTTTTTTTTAATTTCTCAAAAATTAGAAAAAGATTTAAACATCTAGCTTTCAGAATTAACTGAGAAACAGAGCATTGATTTAAAAAAAAAAAGCAGTGGCACTAACAAAAATGGCAAACATTATGTTTATCCCCCAAAAAAGTCTTTGAAATAAAAAAAATAGCCTTCAAAAAGACTATAACACAACATTATATGCGTGCTTTCGTTGGTTTGTAATATTTTTTTTTTTTCATTCTAAGTCAACTTTTCAATTTTTTTTTCTGTGGGAAATAAAAAGGGAAAAAAGAAAATATTCGTGGGACAAAAAGGGAATTTACCGACTGCGTAAAGGGAATTCTGTTAAAAATGCCCCCCAGCACTGAAAAGGAGTCTTTTATGTGCGTTAGCTTACCAATGGTCACACTATATTATGTGAATACTTTTAATAAACACAAACAGCAAGAGATCATGATTGGTTATTCATTGTGCCTACGGCTGTGGGCGAGATAGGTCGTGAGGGATGTATGTCGCTTGAAAAAGAAATTACAAAAACAATGCCGTGGGACCATGGGAAGTCAGTGGCTATTGTGTATATTTAAGTGGCATTTTGTTTCGTGGGGTGCCTTGGGATATCAGTAGGTCACACTGATTTGAAAAAAGCTTTCCCGTAAGGCCTGTACTGACAAGAATAGTTGGACGAACTATAGTTTGGAAATTTTCTGTATATTACATTTGTCTGGTATTCTTTAAGTCTATATGAGCTTTTTTTGCCAAAGCAGTTGAAATATATTAAGATGCCTAAGAGTCTAGTACCATTTTATTTAGCAATTTCCTAAAATTACATTTATTTCTTCTCACATAAATACAAACATACACGCATATATTTATTACGTTGTAATGGCTTGATTTATTTTGTTACAATTTTGCAGACAGAAATTGCATTCTAATTTTTTTGTTTTATACAAAAAGAAGAAAATCACACAGTGTACAGTGTGTTATAAATATTTAGATGTCACATTCACATTAGTCACACAAAACTTACAATAACTAAACTATACCATTTAATTTGCGCGGGAAAACTTGTTACATCATCTTATAGAAAATTAATGCAAATCTTGGAGGGAGACTACTAATTTTGATTGATTTTAAGTTAGGCCTGACGCCTTTTCGAAAGGTGTTCATGTTCGTGACTGCAAGCATTCACTTGTACTTTGAGTTACATAAATTTAAACAAAATAACTTCTATTCCAAAAACTTCTCATGCAATTTAACAAAAAAAAAAAAAACCAACTAATATCAGCTTAACTCCTAATTAAAAATCTTCTTAATTGTCAATGCAGTGTTCCAAAGTCGATTAAAAAGTTTTTCGATCCTTAGTTAGTTTCATCCAATATTTACCCGAATTAATTAGTTGAGCTTATAATATAAAAATTACTCACTGAACTTGTGATGCTATTTATTGCGTATTTGCAAATACAGAACCTTTATTTATTATTATTTATTTGGCCATATCGCCTGGGAAATAACAAATTTAAGTTAGAGCTGGTGATTTCACACGATTGCACTAATCATATCAATAAACCTTTTACACACTTATCTAATCACTTGATTTAAATTCACGTTCGTGTCGTCGTTGTTTGCATCGATTAAAATTTGAACCAAATTTGAAATAAACTTATTCTTTCTTGATGAGGATTTAAATCAACAAGACAGGTTTTATCATCGCTTGGGTTTTTTAAAAAAAATTTTTTAAACTTGTGTATGTACTTAAAACATGGCCGCATTAAATTCAATTAGAGCCCTGCAAAATTCCTAGAAACCAAACATTTAAGAGTATTTTATTTTCTTTACTCAGTTTATAAGACTTGTGGAAATGCATTTTAAAATTTTATAGCCCAGACAAAATGTACTTTTACTGCGCAAAAGATGCAAGTGGAGATTTTTAAATGCAATAACCCTTATTTTGGCATTAGAAATAATGCCTCAAAAGTTCATTGTCGAAACTGGCTTGCATAAAAAGTTATTGAAGGTGGTATGTCGAAAACATTGGTTTTTCGCATATAACCTTTTAACGGTAAACGCTAGAGAAAAGTACTTTATGCAAAGTTTGTATGTCATGGAATTTTCTACAAAATAAGCTCTTAAATTTTCCTCTCTCCGGCCTACCGTATAGAAGATATGGCCATTTAAAAAAACGAAAACCGTCAAAATGTCGGTATTTCGCATACAACTCCTAAACGGTGAACCATGTGTAACTTTTTATGAGCTAGATTTCATCCAAATTAATAGTTGTTTATACAAATCCCCAATAAAAAAATTAAAAAAATACATGTTATTTTAAAAAATTAAGAATAAAGATTTAAATGTTTATAACTCTTGATTTAAGATTATTTATGATAACTTTCATAACTTTTCAGAAACTTCAAAAATGGGGAAAGTTTTTGAAAGACAAAACTAACATTGTGTAAGGAATTTGTTTTTGGATTTTTGACTCCAAAAATTGAAGTTAAAAATAAAAGTTGACCGTAATTTTGGTTTACTAAGCTATTTCTACCAACTGGTATAAGGATTTAATACGGACAAGTTATGAAAATTATGATATTCTAAAAGCTAATGGCCTGAGCTTCCACGAGTTAAAATTTGAAGCATGAGCCTAAGACAACCAGTAAGAAATTAATGTGTATAAGTGAGTGACACAGTATCTTAACTCAATGCATAAATATGGTCGGCCTTGGCCATCATATCTGGCCAGGATATGGGGTGGACGACCAGGCGTTTAAGTATCCCCTAATGATTGTTTATAGATACATAGGTAAATTTTTCTTTATATCGATGGGTGGTTACCCCCCTAAAAAATGCAATTCTTTTTTGGTCGGCCAACCGATCTGACCAGGATATGAGGTGGACGACCAAGCTTTTCTATATCACCTAGTGAAGGTCTAACGCTACATAAGCAAAATTTTCTTTATATCGATTGGTGGGAATTTAGTATAACCGCCTCCTGGTCTAATAGCTTTGAAGAAAGTCAAGAATATGTGGCCGTAATTATAATAAATATTTTCATAATACTAATTGGACGTTATCGCGACAGAAAATTTCCCTGGGAATCTTTCACTTCTTCAAACATTGGGAACGAGAATATTTCTCAAAAGTTTCCCTCGGAATTCATTGGTATTTGGGAAATTCGGCTGTCATTATATTGGTTTTTTGTTCAAGGGAAATTTATACCGGGTGAGATTTACGGTAGCAGGAAAATTTTGAGGGAATAAAATATTTGGAAGGAAACAAAATTCCGCTTGAGATTCCTGATAGGGACCACTAGAAATTTTCTTGACAAAACCTTGGTTGGAAAGGACGAGTTGACTCTGTGACTACACATTTCCTTGAATTTATAAAGCAGATCAAACTTAACACCTGAAAAAAATGTGTTTTTTTTTTACGCCGCTATATTTTGGTATAAAACCAAGTTTTACAGTACCATCTTCAAGGTGCTTTGCCAGATGAAATGATACAGAAATGATTGATTATCATAAAGGTCAATAGTTGAATAATTGTTAATATTCAGTTCGTTTGATAATGTAATTGTTTCAACTAAATCGGTTCGTGAAATTGCCATATATTCGGCCTCGGTACTTGATGGGGCAACTGTTGATTGTCTTTTGCTTGTCCGTTAGGATTTCCGCATATTTTTTTTTCACAGTGCTCAATCAAAATTTTAATCCTCATATAGAAAAAAAAATTCTCACCAAGATTGAGCACTTAATTCCAATTTTAAGTACATACTTACAATTTTAATATGAAATTTTCCCATATAAAATGCACGTACAAAATTGTTTTTTTTTTTTCAAATTTCTAATGCTCAGACATCTTTTATCATATATCTATACATTCAATTAAATGATTATTTCATGAACCTTTTCGGAATCATAAAAATTATTCCAAAATAATTCATTAAAGTGAAGGTATATACTCAGAATTCCTTCACTTAAATGAACTATATTGGAATAATTTTTATGATTCACAAAAGGTCCATAAAATAGTCATTTAAATGAATATATAGAAGTTTTATATACGTTCATTTAAATGAAGAACATTGACATCATAAATGATTCACTAAAATGATTCATATCGGTGTCTAATTGCCCAGGTAAAAGGATTCAAAACGAATCATAAGTGAATTCTTTTTCGGCCGATTTCTTCACTTTTGTGATCCATTAATGATTAATTTCTGAATGAAAATGTTTGCTAGGTAGCTCCACAGACTTGAATAGGTATACACAAATACCATGAAAGCCACTAAAATCAAATTTCAGACAGAAATCTGAATTTATCAAAGGAAAATCCCATTAGAGAGATGTCTGTGTACGTGTGATACATTCACGTTGTTGACCGACAAAATATTTATCGAAACTTGTGTCACATTTAAAATATTTACTCTTTCGATTTCTTCGCCACTAAATTGGATTGCCTACACATTTAACCAACATATCGAACATTTGATGTTGGTTTGTCCAAAAAAAAATTATTTCTTTGGAGTCTTGTGATTTGTGGCACTAATCTACTCGCTCGACTTAATTTTTGTAAAAATAAAAGCTGCAAAAGCACATTCCGCTTCAAAACCATAATTGTTGCTGATTTTCTTGTTCTTTTTCATTATCTTTATTTTAACAATCGGAACTTAAATGATTTTACCACCACATGATTATCATTTGATTCCATGCCGATTTTGTTTCGGATTCGCAACAATCTTTGCCAATTTTCTGCCAAAGAATGGCCCTCTTTTTGCTTCAATAGATGTGATTGAGGGCCTTTCGCGTTCGCGACCCTACATCGTGGTCAAAAAGTATGGCTTGGCCGTTTCGCAGACAAAACACAGACACTTCCATAGATTTTCGGTAAAATTAAGTCTGTCATGCTAAAGTTTTATGAAACGGCCAAGCCATACTTTTTGACCACGATGTAGGGTTGGTAGAGTTAGGTCTTGTAAAGTTAGGCCTTGTAGAGTTATGGGCTTGGCTCTTCATGAGATCTCATAACTTTTTCACAGCGAAAGCGTTATGTGCATGTGAGTCTTGGCGACCTTTTTTTACATGAAATGTTTTTGGTGGGATTGATTTCTTTCATAGAATTATAAGTTTAGTTCTGTGGTCTCCAACACGATAGTAAAATGCTTACGAAAAACACAACGAAAAATACCTTAAAAGTCTGGACAATTAATTTTGTGGAAAAAAAGAACTCAGATTTCTTCAAAAATCTGCTACAATTATGTATTTTTCATTAATGATTTTTTTTTTGTTTTGTTTGTTTGGCCTACCTAACAATTGAAATAAACTTGTTTTTGCTTTGTTTAATATCACAAATTAGGTGCTAACAATTTCTAATTATTTTGAAAAATTTTATTTAAAAGTAATAAAATATGTATATTCATGGCCAATCAATCACTAATTAACCAATTCACAAAAAAAATGTTCTAATTTGGTTTGACCTAGAATCAATGCCGTATTGATCCAAACAGTTTCAGACACCCAGAGAGATTTAAACTGCAATTAAAACAGTAGTTTCAAAAAACATTATTTAAATGTTTTCTATATAAATAAAGAAAAATACTCTAGATTCTAGGTTATTAAAAAAAAAATTTAATAGTGACTTAGATAAATTTCTATTGTTCCTAATGCGGCCCTGCTTACAAATAAAACGTGCTTTTATTTTTGTAATTTTTGGCAATTGATGATTCATGACCATGATGAGCTATTATAGCAAAACAGAGCTTTCACAGATCATGATTCTCAATTATCCGAGTAATCTCGTCTGCTTTACACTTGTTAGCGCCACTTCGAGCTTCGAGCCTCAGGAACCAACATCGATATCATCAGTAGCAGTATCCAACACAGCCTATAGGACCGAACTTCAATATCTTAATTAAAAAGCTTTAGCCCGAAGAAAAGTTCTCCCACGTCGCATCGTCGATAAGACGTTTCATATTACATGCATTGCTGAATCTCTTAAGGGATACTTTTCACGCCAACAACCAACAACGCTAGCCGATAAAAGTACCTGCCTTGTGTGAACCAACGGTTAATCGCGATCTAACGTTCGTTCGGTATTAAAGTTCTATTTACTCGCTCAGTGGTTCTGCCTGCCTACTTGGGCCTGTGATAATAGCGATTGCTTATTTGCAAATTATTCGATATGAGTCGCGATGATCGTTAAATTATTAATTACGAAATTTGAGAGTTATGAGTTTTTTTTAATCTATAAAATTAGTAACAAAGATTTTATTTAGTTTAACTAAAAATTGTGTGTGTCAAAAAGTTCCTTATTGATTTTTCTGTTCTATTTTATTTTGTTTGACTGTGTTTTTTGTTTGTGTTTTTATTTAAACAAAAAATATTATGACTGAACGGTTTAGCGTAAGTAAAGTTAATATGAATGGTGGCGGTGGTGAAGGCCAGAAGGCAAATGGTGATTCTAATGATGTTGTTGGAGATCTTCCTTCGGAAAGAACGAGTACCAGTCCAGGAGTTGGACTTAAAAGATTTAGCCTTCTGCATCGAAATGTGTCGCAAAGTAATGATCATGATGATAACCATTCAAGGAAATTCAGTTTGGCTCAATTGACGAGGTATGTTTGTTTTCGAGGTTTTTTTTTTTTTTAATATATGCAAATTTCAAACAGTGAAAGTTATTTTTGTTTTCAAATGATTAGTAGGTCTGTTTCGCTTACTTCCCAAAGCAAGTTCGACAAATTTTAATTCAATTGTTAATATATTTGCTCAGTTTATATGTATTAGTGGGCTTAGAGAAATCAGCACTTTTTCTGTTAAATACTGAGCGAAAAAATACTTGCATTCATTTGCTCAATTGTATTTTATATACATTTCTTGTAGACGTATTCTTTTTTTATTTAAAATTTTGACCTTGATCAAAATTTAAGACAAAAGCATTTAGTTGAGATAAAAAATACTGCATTTTACATAATTTAATTTAATTATTAAATTTAATTATACATTATTAAAATTTTAATTTTCAAGCCAAGTATCTATTAAGGATCTTTTTTGTTTTCTTTTTTTCTTTGCAAGGCACTTTTTTCAACACCTTAGATACATTTGATTTTTTTTTCAACAAGATATAATTGTAGCACAAAAATTTCTTAAGAAAATTAGGTACACGTTGGCTTATTTCGAATCAATTCCTAACTGCCCTATGCTGAATATATTTTTTCAATCTGATTTAAGTGAGGCGTTCTTGTATTTCGCTTATTCAACTAAGGTACTTTAAAAAAAAATTGAAAGAGATTGAGGCAGAAAAATATTTCAATTTTAGAAGTAATTAAAATATTAAAAGATTAAAGTACAAACAAAAATAAATGACATTTTGGAAACTGATAATTTAGAAGAAGGACCAAATAATTTTAAAAGCGATAACTTCAAATGGTTAAAAATTGATTAAAAATCGTTCGCATATTTGAAAAAATTGATCCTTTCATTGCAAGAGTTTTCATATTTTTCTCGGATGTCAAATAGAGATTAAAATAATTTAAAATAGGAAGGTATCGAGAAAACTTGTTTATTCTAAAAAAGTTATTATAAATGATTGTAAATTTTTTGATGAATTCTATTTTTTAAGGAAATTGCAAAAATTTAAATTTCAATAAATCACTTAATGATTTATTTTTGTTTAAGTAGTCCAGTAACCTTGTCGTCTTAAACACTGAAAACAAAATGCTTAAATGTCTTCTTGTTTTGGAAATAACCAAAAGTAATGAAATCTACTTCACTAATTTTAAGTTACTTTAAATAGTAAAGCGTTCTTTAAGTAGAATGGCAGTAAGTGAAAAAAATGCGAAAATTTCGCGGTTTTTTCGATTTTTGACGATGTTGTGTTGGATGCTCGAGGTTGAATCCTTGGGTTATTTAAAACATATGCACCATAAACAACTCAGCAAAAAATCAGAACTACCGGATTTAAAACAAGGAGCCCCCCTTTCAAAGAACAAGATTACCGGGTTGTAATTAGTGAAGTAGATTTCATTATTTTTGGTTATTTCCAAAACAAAAAAACATTTAAGCATTTGGTTTTCAGGGTTTGACTCAGAATTAATAAGGGCATTGAATATTTAAAATAGAAATGGTACTTATTAACGCAAATTAAAAAAAAATACATAGTTCAACCCAAAAAAATTTGTTTTTTTCCTAATTTTTGAGTTTGAAATGGAATTGTCAAAAACTGTTGACTAAAACAACTTTATTTAAAAAGAAAATTTAAGAATGGATTTCTGGCTTTGACAAAAGGTATAGGATTTTATTCTAAAAAATTTCGTTGGATTTTTATGAGTCGTTTTCTATTTCAAGTCATTTTTTTTTAAATTGCCCTCCCAATTAAACGGAGGGATATAGACTACCTCCTACAAAGGATTTTTTTTTTGTCTTTTAACCCAACTTATACGCTATAGTATTTTTATGCATCTTGTTCTAAGAACCATCTTTTTTTTATTATACTGAAAATTATATTACTTGTTATAAATTTATTATTGCTAAATTTTGAATATCTGTATTTTCGAAACGGTTGGATCTACACAGATGGTTTTGGGCTCAAATTGAAGCAAATTTAATTACTTTGAAATCGTTGAACGAAGTTATAGTCGAAAAACTAATCCTTTGGGGTTAAAATTGCCAATAACTGAAAAAAGCGCGAACATTTCGCGGTTTTTTGATCATGATGAGTTTGGCGCTCGAGTTCGAAAACTTGGGTTTCTCAGGCCAATATCATTAACGACTCAGCAAAAAATCAAAACTACCGTATCTAACGCAAACGCTGATGTATAAAGTTACTGGCCTAAAGCGCTTTAGAGAGCTTTTTAAATTTTGTGAGTTTTTGTTTCTCTTTTTTGTTTTCTTCTTTTTTTATTGATTCGACTATTCGAGAGCAAATTGTTGTCTTTTTAAAAAGTTTCCAAATCGACACCCTTTCTTGCGACTTAATTCATGTTTGAGTATGTTTCTAAAAGCTGAAGCGCTCTAAAAAAGTTGAACATTTTTGTTTAATAGGACAAGTTGATTTCGAGTGCAAAATTCAATTTTTTAATTTGTAAATTCAGAATTGCAAGCTTGACATTAAAAGAAGATGTAGAATTAAAAAAAAGTGTGTCTTATTATTCCCTATGTCTGTTTAACTGCAGCCTAAATCAATGGGTTGATTTTCTTTAAACTTAATGGCGTATTTTGGACATTTTCATAGCATTTCTTCGGTGATTATAACTCCAAAAAGTAGAAAATTCGTGAATAACTCCAAAATATATCCAAGAAGTGCTATGTATGTTCGCCTCTTATACATTATTGCTTGGATCAGAAGTGGAAAAGAATTTGTCCATCGTTTCACGAAACCTAAGCATGTTGATTGTCAGTAATACACATACCAAAAATCGAACTATTAAATTCCATATTATTTATTAGGTACACCCTATTTAACGGTTCTTGTTGGCAACACTCATACGAACAATAGCTTCCAGTACTAAAATGCCAATGTTTACCGTAAGGCATTTTTGGCTAAGGGTCTTTCTTTTTTGAAAAACATCGCAGCGAAAGAGAAGCCCAGTTCAATATGTGTAGGTAAAAAGAAAAGCCAGTCCAATATAAAACCTAACAAACTATGGTTGAAAATAATACATAATAATGAAATATATAAAAATAATTAAAACATTTCTTGTATTTAATTGTTATAAATTAAAACTAAAAAGGTTTTAAATTGGTCACCTAAGACAAATCCTTTTATTTCCTCGTCATGGAAGTTATATCAATTTTGTTTCATGTTGCCTCAGATTCAATCCAACGATGATATTTAGATTGGAATTACGTATTGTCGACTGTCGTCAGCGAAACAATTGAGTGAAGCAAAAGTTTCAGACGAAGAATCTTTTATGAAAATGAGAAACAGATTCGGAAACAAAACGGAGTCTTGGGGTACACCATATTTTTTTTATTTATTGTTTATTTGTAAGTTTTTTCTTTTCAATTTTAATGTACATTAATAAATAGCACCTTTACTTGATTTGTAGAGAATGTACTAAAATTTTGTGTGTCAGCTTTATGATTTTGCAGATATCGGAAACTCTTTCAACCTTCTATGTTCCTATTGAGGAGACTTTTAACCCCGAAAAATCGTTTTTACCCTCATATTGATCCATCCATCCTATACACTTGAATGAAAAAAAATCCTTAATAAATTGAAAGGTTCGGCCAAATGTTTGACCGAAAAACCGAAACATCTGTATGGCAGCTACCTGTTCTAGGTAAGCTAAATCCCCTCTATTAAATCACATACAAGTACCCTGTAATTTCAAACTGATGCCCGAATAATATAAATTCCAAAATCAATATAATGTAATGCCTTTCCAAAATCAATGAGCACACACATCAAACCACAGACAAAAAAAAAAAATAAAATTGTTCATACATACCATATTTCAACTCAAAAACTCACAGAGAAAAATGTTTATTAAAAAGATAAAAATAGATATATTTTGTTGGAATATACATTATATCCGTGCAATTAAATTACATATTTTTTTTTTTTTTTTTTTTAATTTATACTTTTTCTTACTTACTACTTTTGGCATAAAGAGCATTCCTCATTCATTTTGATCTTGAGTATTGCAAGTCTTCCTCATTCCAAAAAAAAAAAAAAAAAAAAAACAAGTAAAATTAAAGAAAAAATAAAACCATCAAAGTGAATGGATCCGCTTGGCTACATACAATATAGTTGCTCAAAGAGTTTTAACAGGAATGGCATCGACTTCGGACGATTTTATTATTAGGTAAAGTGGTCTTCCCTGTGTTTGAGATTCAAAAAATGTGTCACCCTACTGTTAAATTTAAAAACCCTCAGCTTGCAAGTTCACTTGTATAGTGTTTTTTTTTTGTACTAATTCTTCACTCTGGAGCTTTGATTTTTTTTCTGTAAAAAATTTTAGTCTGTTTTGGAACACTTAATTTTTGTTTGTTTCAAAACATTGTACATATACATAAATGTGAGATGTTAAGTGGTGTTTTTGTGTAAATATGACAGATAAATTGTGTGCTACAAATATTAATATGATCGGTATGGAAGATCTTGAAAAAGATGAACAAACTGATATTATTGGTGAACTTCTATTTGATAAGAAAAAGAATAAGAACGGATATTGAGGAGACTTTTAACCCCGAAAAATCGTTTTTACCCTCATATTGATCCATCCATCCTATACACTTGAATGAAAAAAAATCCTTAATAAATTGAAAGGTTCGGCCAAATGTTTGACCGAAAAACCGAAACATCTGTATGGCAGCTACCTGTTCTAGGTAAGCTAAATCCCCTCTATTAAATCACATACAAATGCCCTGTACCAAATTTGAAGCAAATCGGCTAACCCGTTTAGGCTCAAATTACAGTCGACGCCCGGAAGCGTGGACGCAAGGAAGCAAAGATGTACAGACCGACCGACGGTATGGCGAAACCCACTTTTTCGGACTTTCTCTATAATCGTAGTGTAAATTTTGATTTAATCCCCGAAGTTTTTTTTACACGACGAAAATACTAGCAAGTAAAAAGAATAATTTAATTTAAAGGAGAATCCACCATCTTTAAAAAGGAATCTAATGATCGTGTTGATATCCTTAAAACATCTCGGTATAACTCCTACCTAAAGTTTGGTGGTAGCACACTTAAGATGTTATTGATTCATTCAAAATGTTCAATTTAAATTGACAATGGTGCGAATGCGAGTACTTTTCAGCCCTAAGATACCTAACGTATCGTATATGTTATATGTATCATACAAAACCCCCTCCAAAAATCTATCAATTTTTCTTATCCAACAACACTGTAAGTACTTACTTACTTACTTACTATAAATGTGACCTAGTCGTGCATTTTCCAATTATTTTGCTTTTACATTTCAATTTTCTATTTAAATTTTTTTTCTCTAATTCTTATTGTAGTTTTTGAACAAACAATAATTTAAATAATAAACTTAATTTTTAATTTTCAATTACCTATAAGCGTGTCTGTCAATAATGGTTGGAGAAAAGTTGAAAAAACTCATAATTTTGTTGTCTTAATAAGGATTATGTAAATAATGAAATAAATACTACACAATGTGTAAACGAGTAGGTATATTCTAAGTAAACGAATTTTGATTTATTGATTTAAAAGTGATCTTTCACTGTCAATTTAAATAAGTAGATAAATTAAACTAGCAGTGGGTAAACGAAGGCATGTCCATTTTTAAAAAACAGTTTTTGATTTAAACTTCGGGGTTTAAATCAAAATTTACACTACGATTATAGAGAAGTCCGAAAAAGTTGGTTTCGTCATACCGTCGGTTGGTCTGTGCATCTTTGCTTCCTTGCGTCCGCACGTCCGTGCGTCCACTGTAATTTGAGCCTAAACGGGTTAGCCGATTTGCTTCAAACTTGGTACAGGGCATTTGTATGTGATTCAATAGAGGGGATTTACCTTACCTACAACAGGTAGCTGCCATACACATGTTTCGGCTTTTTCAAATTTTCTCCAGTAACAATGGACGTACTAGCGTATATAGACCGACATGACGTCACACTTTTTCGGTTCCAACACACTTGGCTAATAACACACACACACACACACACACACACACACATACACAAGAATGGTTAAAAGTTGTAACTTGTAAATCACTAGACCCTGTTTCTTAGAAGCTTTCACGCCACCAAATAAATTAAAAACATTTATTTAATCTTTGAGAAGAAGAGAGAAAAATTAATTCTAGGTCCATCTTACATAACTTCAAATACATAATGTTTTATGTATATTTCATTGAAAAGTCACAAACATTTTGGCCGAACCTTTCTATTTATTAAGGATTTTTTTTTTCATTCAAGTGTATAGGATGGATGGATCAATATGAGGGTAAAAACGATTTTTCGGGGTTAAAAGTCTCCTCAATTGGAACATAGAAGGTTGAAAGAGTTTCCGATATCTGCAAAATCATAAAGCTGACACACAAAATTTTAGTACATTCTCTACAAATCAAGTAAAGGTGCTATTTATTAATGTACATTAAAATTGAAAAGAAAAAACTTACAAATAAACAATAAATAAAAAAAATATGGTGTACCCCAAGACTCCGTTTTGTTTCCGAATCTGTTTCTCATTTTCATAAAAGATTCTTCGTCTGAAACTTTTGCTTCACTCAATTGTTTCGCTGACGACAGTCGACAATACGTAATTCCAATCTAAATATCATCGTTGGATTGAATCTGAGGCAACATGAAACAAAATTGATATAACTTCCATGACGAGGAAATAAAAGGATTTGTCTTAGGTGACCAATTTAAAACCTTTTTAGTTTTAATTTATAACAATTAAATACAAGAAATGTTTTAATTATTTTTATATATTTCATTATTATGTATTATTTTTAACCATAGTTTTTTAGGTTTTATATTGGATTGGCTTTTCTTTTGCTTAGATATTTGTTAAAAAAGAAAGACCCTAAAAGCCAAAAATGCCTACATTGGCATTTCAGTACTGGAAGGTATTGTTCGTATGAGTGTTGCCAACAAGCATCGTTAAATAGGTTATAATAAATAATATAGAATTTAATAGTTCTATTTTTGGTATGTGCATTACTGAATATCAACATGCTTAGGTTTCGTGAAACGACGGAAATTTCTTTTCCACTTCTGATCTGGCAATAATTTATAAGAGGCGAACATACACGCCCAAAATTTTAGCACTTTTTGGATATATTTTGGAGTAATTCACGCATTTCTACTTTTTTAGTCATAACCCCTTGAATGTCCATCAGTTATCAAAAAAAAACTCACTCAAGTGTGTCAAAAAACCATAAAATCAGAATTAAACATACCAATTTATTATAAAACAAGCCCCAAAATTACATAAATTTTATTCGTTTAAATAAAACCGTTATAATAATATCGCTCATCCCCCTGTAATGTATAAAATGCTTTTCAAACTTGACATAGATTTCAATTTCAAACTGATGCCCGAATAATATAAATTCCAAAATCAATATAATGTAATGCCTTTCCAAAATCAATGAGCACACACATCAAACCACAGACAAAAAAAAAAAATAAAATTGTTCATACATACCATATTTCAACTCAAAAACTCACAGAGAAAAATGTTTATTAAAAAGATAAAAATAGATATATTTTGTTGGAATATACATTATATCCGTGCAATTAAATTACATATTTTTTTTTTTTTTTTTTTTAATTTATACTTTTTCTTACTTACTACTTTTGGCATAAAGAGCATTCCTCATTCATTTTGATCTTGAGTATTGCAAGTCTTCCTCATTCCAAAAAAAAAAAAAAAAAAAAAACAAGTAAAATTAAAGAAAAAATAAAACCATCAAAGTGAATGGATCCGCTTGGCTACATACAATATAGTTGCTCAAAGAGTTTTAACAGGAATGGCATCGACTTCGGACGATTTTATTATTAGGTAAAGTGGTCTTCCCTGTGTTTGAGATTCAAAAAATGTGTCACCCTACTGTTAAATTTAAAAACCCTCAGCTTGCAAGTTCACTTGTATAGTGTTTTTTTTTTGTACTAATTCTTCACTCTGGAGCTTTGATTTTTTTTCTGTAAAAAATTTTAGTCTGTTTTGGAACACTTAATTTTTGTTTGTTTCAAAACATTGTACATATACATAAATGTGAGATGTTAAGTGGTGTTTTTGTGTAAATATGACAGATAAATTGTGTGCTACAAATATTAATATGATCGGTATGGAAGATCTTGAAAAAGATGAACAAACTGATATTATTGGTGAACTTCTATTTGATAAGAAAAAGAATAAGAACGGATATTCGTTCAGAGGATTAAATCTATTGCGACGTAAATCAATGCGTTTAAGTCATCAAGAAGAATATTCAAGAAGACTAAGCTTGTCACAATTGACCGGGTATGTTTTATTTTTTTTTAATTCTACGTCTAGAGAAATTAGTGTGATTTTATCCGATAAATTTCTACTAGAAAGCTTACATAATTTGGCTATTATAAGGTCTTTCCAACATGGTCGATGGTTGTCTATTGCGTACTAGGAGGAAATACTATTCCAGAGGTAGAGGGCAACGCCCTTAGCAACACACATGAGGGAACGGTTTACTATTTAATATTAATTGTTATTTGTTGTTGTGTAGTGAACACTTTAACTTGAATAGGATTTCTGAGGATAAAACAATTAAAAAAACACATTTTTAAACATAATAAATATTCAACATGGAAACATATTAAATAAACTAATTATTAAATTTTGAATCTGTAGCAAAAAAAGAATTAAAATAATAAAATCTTCCTCAAAAGATCCTTTAAGCCAAGGATGATATAATTTACAAAATAACCTCTTCGTCTTCCTTATGTCTTATTGTCATTACTATATTTTATTCTCCTATAAATAATTGCTATAAATAATTTCTGATCTGATCTGATGATAGAAAAACAACGGAAATATCATTGAAAATCATTCCAATTTTACACAAAATCAATAGATACCTAGAGGTTTTTACTCACATGGAATAAATATTTTACGTAGCTACACACGTTCAAGATTTAAGTGAGGTATTCTATCACAAGTGTTTTTGTTTTTATATTTAAAAAATCAACGCACAATTTTAAATATATAAAGGCATATGGTTTTAATAACAAAAACACACAATTAAATCAATTTTGGAATCATAGGCCATTGAACTACAAGTTCAAATGTTAGAAAGATTTTTAGTGATAAAATGTTATTGAAATTAACGATCAAACCCGTTTATATTTAAAAACCCGTTTTTAACTAGGTACTTTATTTTATGCAAAATAGATTTTAACTATAATTCAATATGCTATTACGCGGGGTTATACAACAAAAACATTATAAGAAATTGTTTGCTCTATTTCTAGGTATATATTTAAAAAAAATATATAGGACTAATTTTTGAGAAATTTAGAACAATTTTCATCAAATTTCGTTACAAATCGCTTTATTTTATGTAAAATTATGGAATTAAAAAAAACTAGCTGACTCGGCGAACTTCGTTCCACCTATAAATTGATGAAATTATTAATGTTCCTTTCGACAGTTGAGCACGTTTCAATTGTAATTACGACTTTCCGACTTTTTCGGCCTAACTTTATCTCCGTAGTGTGTTTTTTTGGTTCAATACAAATCGAACAAAAAAAATTTCCATCCAGTTTGGATGATGTTCAGCCGAGTTATGTGCGTACGAACAAAAAAATAATTCGGAAAGTTTGAAATTTCAAGATGTTTTCAGGATTTTCTAACTTTGTTGGTCGAATTTTTTCAATTTTCGTTCGAATTTTTTAATTTTTAGCTCCGTTGTGTGTTCGAAAATAAACTGTAGGTCCCCTCCATTCCTGCAAACATGCACACAGGAATGGTTGAGAGTTGTAAGCCACTAGGCCTTAGTTCTTCAAGAGCTGGTGTGCCATCAAATGTATTTCTTTTTGTGTGGTAATCTGATTTAATATACGAGGCCAAACGCAAAATAGTTGGACTACCTATGATAAAAAACAAAAATCTGCTGATTCTTAAATTCCATCGGATATAAACTCAATATTTTGGTATATTCTTTAAGATATATTTATTTTGAATACGAATAAGTAACAAAAACAAAATTACTTCATTTAAATAACGATATAGAGCAGTCTTACAAAATTAAATAACGATTGATACATTTTTTTAAGCGCAAAATAGTTGGCCTACGGGTCTTAATTTTTATTTTACAATGGTGTTACGTCGCCTTTGGCCTTGATAACTGCTTCTATGAGTCGTGACATTGTGTCAACTAATTTTTGACATTCTTCGGCACCAAAAGATCCCCGAATATTTATGATCTTAGCTTTTAGGTTTTGAAGAGTCCGGCATGGTTCTTTTCACAGTTTTTGCTTCATTTTATGTCAGACTGTTTCAATTGGTGAAAGGTCAGGGCTGCTGGAAGGCTATTCCAGTAAAGAGTAAAGGAATTGCTTTAGCAAATAACCACGACGCCATTGTAGACCTTGCTGTAGGGCAAGAAGTACCATCCTGTTGGAAAATATAGTCTCCATCACTAGCTTGAAGTCGTGATATTGATGGGAGAGGCTCATTTTCCAGAATATTATTTGGTACTTCGCTGCATTGACAATTCCATTTACAAAATGTAAATTGCCCAAACCCCGTCCAGACATGCATCCCAATATCAATAGAGATGCTGGAAACTTTATTGTTTTTTTGAGGCAATCTTTGTGAAAAGCCTCTTTTGAATTTTTAATGACACGTTTTCATTCGTCGCCCACGCAAATTTTAAAGCCTAGTATGCTGCTGATGCGGAACGAAAAATCCCATACATAAATGACACAACGAAATCATAAACGAAAAATTTCGTTCTGCTTTTCTTTCTGCGGTACGCTATTCGATGAACGAAATTGATAATTGTACCAGATTATTTGGAGAGATCTCCCCTCTGTTTTCGCTCATAATTAATTGCCTGTACCATTAATTGTGTGCGAAAAAGTGGCATTTGCTCTCTATTCTTGTTTGTATTTGTTGTTTCTTTCATCACGATATTGATTTCTGTGATTTTTATGCGTTTGTATTTGTTTTTTTGTTTTTGCAAATGGTGACACTTTTAAGGGGTAATTTTTCGTTATGGTTTTCGTAAGCATTTCGTTATCATGTTGGAGACCAACTAAAAATTTCGTTTCGTATCAGCAGCGTACTAGGCTTAAACCTGAACTCATCACTCCAAATAACGGACGCGCCATTGACTTAAGGTCCAGTTTTTTCGTTGTTTGGCCCACTCTAGCCACTTTTTCTTTTGTTTAGATATGTTAAAAGAGGTTTTTATTTGGCCTATGTTTTAAACGAATTAAAATAGCTCTAATTTTAATAAGTCTTAAGAAAACCTTGTTAAATTTGTATCCAATTTTTCATTGTCCGCTTACAAGCGTCGACTGAAACACTTTTTTGAATTCTTTCTCTCCATTGAACAGTTATTGCAGCGGCAGTTTGACGTCGATTGTCTTTTATTATTTTCTTTAAAACTCGGCAATCTCGAGATTTCGCACTTGGTGGGTGTCCCGTTTTTTTACCAACCTCCACATTTCCGCTATTTTTGAACTTTGAGATAATGTTTCGAATTGACGAGCGAGGTAAATTAAATTGTTTTGCAATTTTATTGCTCCATAATCCCGTTTCGAAGGCTTTAATTATGGATTCCCTAAGGTCTCGTGATAATGCAACGCCACGCACCATGGTTGACATTAAACTGTTGCTGCCTTACATAAAACAAGGGATCAATAAACAACAGCACAAGTGCATGTCATTTTTTTAATAACGGTTAACTAAAAATCTATTTATATCGTCATAGGCCAACTTATTTGCATCCCAGAGAGATTAGTCCAACTATTATGCTCTCACCTTTGTTTGAGAGAAATGCAAACTGAAGCCATATTTGCTTTCTCAAATTTAGTTCTGTTTGATCTAATTTACTTATTAAATGTAATTTTTTACATTGTCCCCTTTCACACGAAGATACTAGTTGCTGGTGATTTTGTTGACGTTTTCTTTAAATCTCCTTAACAATCTCTTGTACCTTTCACACGAAGATACAAAGTCGGAGGAGACTTGCTGTATAGAGATCTCTACCAAATTGTCAGTTTCAAATGACAGCAAAAACTTGGAACAATGACAGAGGAAATTGGAAAGAAAAAATAGGAAGGGCTAATTTTAATTACAAAAATCTTGCTATTTTGTGCAATAAAAAGATTAAGGGTTTGTTTCACAATGTCTGATTAAAGTTCCCTATAACTATCCGACACATAAATTATCCACAACTTAAATCCTCTCATTAAAAAACTTTGCGTTTCACAATCATAAATTTATGTGCCACTTAGCTAGTTGTCAGTTATTCCAGTTTTCCAAAGAATTTGACTGATTGAAAATAATCAATCAAATAATTATTAATTTATTCTCAAGTTGTGAATTTTAAAGTGTCATAATTAAACGTTTTGGACCCAGAACTGGTAACAAACAACATTACTATGGTGTGTTAAGGCCCCTTGCTGCAATTTGATAAAATCCAGTTAGAAATTATGTGTTGATATTTGAATGTGAGTGATTTAAAATTCTTTAGTGCGTTTTGAAATTGCATTTTTATGGTGTTAAGGGGTTAAATTTTTGTCGTGAAGTAAGTATTTAAGTGATTGCGTTAACGCATACAAATATCCGTCACTAGTCCAAACTATTGATGTATTTGTTGTGTGAGTCGCACTGACAGCAGCTGTAGATATTTTAAATGCCAGTTTAATTTTTTAATCGGAACCTCAACCGGCCTGTAAAATATTCAGAACTTTAAGTGCCACTTAGACCTATTCAGATATTGTGAAACGTAAATGCGGTTTTTAAGTGACAAATAAGTTCCATGTAGCTTAATTGGAACTTTAATCAGACATTGTGAAACAAACCCTAAAATATTTTATATAAAGTATAAAAACATTTGCATTTGCAAGTAGCATGTATTCTATAAAAAAAAGGAAAAAAACAATTCGAAATATTTATTTGCCTCCAAAATAAACCAAACAAATGGCTGCCACTTAAATGTCATTGTGCCAAGAATTTTAGTTTGACATTTAAATATGAACGAGACAGAGATATATTGCTGTTTGTTAAAAAGCCCTATTTTCCTTTTAAACTACCTTGGTTGAACGCACACAAACGTAGTGTGAAGAGAAACGTCAAAAAAATCTCCTGAATTTGTTGACCGGGAAGATTTCGTTTACCCCTCTTTCTTCCTGCCCTTCTCGCCAATGAACTAAATGTTGCCGGCAACTCAGTTGCCTTGTGTGAAAGGGGACATTGACAACAAAAATTTAAACAACAACAGCTTGGGACCAGAAAATTAAGGTATATAAAAAGGGTTAATTTGCTAATTGATGAGTAGGTCAACTATTTTGCGTTTGGTTTGTACAATAAAAAAATCCCCATGCAAATCCAATTTGGATGATATTTAGCCGAGTTATGCGCGTACGAATACAAAAAAGGATTCACTTTTAGAAGATTTTTTCGTGCCACAAGGAAACTATCGTGTCAAAAAAGCACGATCATGTCGCTTCTCCGACGCTACTCAGGTATGTTTCTTTTTCATTATTAAAATACAAAAAATTTCAGTCTCTTCTGATGCTTTTCGGACAACAAAAAACTATACAATACATAATATAATACAATATTTTACTTTAAAAAGGAAAAAGAAAAAAGATTTGTATGCGCATTAAAATTGCTTTTTTTAAGAAAAAAAAAGATGAAGATATTGAAATAGAAATTAGCACCTCAAGTGATCTTCTAGAGCTATTTTAAATCTATCGCAGTTGTTAATTCCCCTCAACTCGACAGGTTCCACAGACACGAAGAATTGACGCTTGGCATTGACTAATTGGCTAAATATATTTTGTTTAATTTAAGTCACCGTTTGATTGAAATTGAAATTTACAATATATTGTCATTTTATTTAAGCGGGTTTGATTGTATTTATATTGATTGATTGAAAATAAAATTCCTGAACTTCCTCTTCGGGTTCAAAGCTATATAACGTCGCAAGACTGAAGATGTCTGATGGTGATGTTTCAATATTGAATATATTTTTGTGGAAGAGTTAAAGAACCAAAAAAAAATACATTTAAAATCCATACAATGTATGTTTTTTTCCTTCTATACACACACACAAAATTCACAAAATTTTTGTGAAATTTTTTAAAACATTTTTATTTGAATTATTTCGAAGAAGCACATTGCAAAATTGTTACAAAATCAACCAAGCTATTAGCTGCTGACAGCAGTGAAAAACAGCTTTCGAGATTTATTTCCAATCAAAAATTCTGTTCTTTTATAGATGGAGCTACTGTTGCACCTGGAGACTGCTTCCTTAGTCTGGATTTACATTGTTCAACTTTTCTAGTTCCAAATCTCTTGTTCCTGGGTGAGCGGAGTAAGAAGTTAAGGGGATTCGCCTCACTTTTTAGCACGCTCACCCAGGAACAAAAAAGTTGAACTGGAAACGTTGAACAATGTAAATCCAGACTTAGCTTGTTTCGCGAGGGTGTTAATGTGACACACCACGAGTTCGTAAAAGTAAACATGCGCAATCAAAAATGGTAGTAGTTATGTACATTTTGAGCAAAATTTGATTTTAATGCTGAGAGAAAACATCAGCGCCTCCAAAACAGTGAACACAATTTGAAACGGACTTAATTTGTCTGCAGAAATGCGACTTGAATGTGGCAGTGTTGCCGAAGTTTTACTTTTACGAACTCGACCACATTTTTTCTTGCTTGACACATAATCGCACTTCTCTTCTTTTCCTTCGAGCGACGATATTGAATTTCGAGGTCCCTCTTTTGAGACAGCTAAAAAACAATTTGAATTAGAATATCTTTCTTCAATTTACCTTCAGGTATCTGCAAAGAGCTATGCTGTAGGTTTTCTGCCTTAAGGCAAGGCGCTCACTGAAGTGTTGACGAAGTGGAGCGTTAAAAAAGTAGCGAGTGGCAGTGGAGTGGTGAACAAATGGCTTGGCGATGGAGTGGCAGCGAAATGATATGACAGTGATTTAACGCAAACTCCGGTGGCAAACTACGTTCACCAGCTCTCGGTCACAAGCATACTCGTATGCAGTAAAAAAAAATTCACTTCGTCACCATTCACTTGCCACTTGAAAATTAAACATGTTCGAGATATGTGGCAGCAGACTGGCACCATACCACTTGCAAAAATATCATCCCACCGCCACTCCACTTTGACGAGCGCGTCTTCACTTCTCTTAAGTGGCAAGGCGCTCACTGAAGTGTTGCGAGTGGCAGTGGAGTGGGGAACAAGTGGCTTGGCGATGGAGTGGCAGCGAAGTGATATGATAGTGATTTAACGCAAACTCCGGTGGCAAACTGCATTCACAAGCTCTCGGTCACAAGCATACTCGTATACAGTAAAAAAAAATCCACTTCGTCACCACTCACTTGCCACTTGAAAATTAAACATGTTCGAGATATGTGGCAGCAGACTGGCACCATACCACCTGCAAAAATATCATCCCACCGCCACTCCACTTTGATGAGCGTGTCTTCATGTAATTATATAGGTTTACCAATTCCACCTGATACTTAGTCACCACGCCACTACCACTCCACTTCGTCACCACTTCAGTTAACGCCTTGCCGTATAATGATACAATCACTTCGATGCAGTTAATGTTCTATTCATACAGGTCCTGTTAATGGGTTGATGGGCATGGGCACAACCAAACATACACAAACCAAAGTTTTAAAAAATGTCGGAAATAACATGAAACATCTTTTTAATAATGTGCTCAAAAAATCATAAAAACTGTATTGAATAATTTCGGTTTTATTTGTAGTGCTTCGCACTTTTTCTCAAGAACCCAAAATAAATCACAAATTTCCAATAATTCTATTTCGCTCAACAACAACAAAAAAATATAAACAGTTCGAAATAAATTTTATGAGTGAATATTAAGTGAGAAAATAATACATATTTCAATCAATTAATTTGATTGATTGAAGAAAAATGAATGTTGTGTATACGTCTAAATTAGGTTTTGCCAAATGTTTTTTTTTTTTTTTTATAAATGTGATGTTAAGTAGTGTCAATCAACAAGATGATTCAATTCAACACCACATTTATGTGTTTTGTTGAAATAAATTTGTTTCATGTTTTTTTTTCATGTCTTAAATTGAATTGAGCAACGAACGCTGAAATTTTTTGAATTCTCACACTTTCTTATATTAAAGTGAATTAGTTTATTAAAAAAAAAAGAAGCATTTTACGAAAACATTTTTCTTATGCTGACATCAGCATAAACTTTAAGCCAAAATTAAAGCTCCAATATTTAACGTACTTTTATACTTGCTTATTATGATGAAGCTATAGTTAGGGGTGGATCTGGCCCTTCTCCAGCCAGCTAGTCTCGAGTTTTGAACGTTGAGGTAACCTTTTACTTACGTGCACCACCTGAGCTAAGGTCTCTATCTACTCCGCCCACCCTTCCAGTTGGAATCTCTCATTAGTTATTGGCCGCGTTCAACAGCACATTTGACAGTTCTGAACTGTCATTTTTAGAGCTTCTGATTGGCCAGCAGTCATGAAAATTCAGTTGACGTCGATTGACATTTAGTTACGTTTCTTACGTTTTTTTCTGAATTTTCAGATGAAAAATTCTATCTGAAAATTCAGATGACAGCTAAAAGCAACAAAAAAACAGTTCTTGATCCAGTTTTTTTTTGGTGTGTGGTCTGATCGTCTGGGTCTCGTATCGCTTTTCGGATCTTGATTTTAAAGTGTAAAAAATAATAAAAACAGAATAAATAATTTCAGACTTTTTTGTGCGTTCAGTGTTACGTTTTTTAGAACTGAATTTTAAGATCTGTCAAAAACGTGGTGATGAACGTGGCCATTATGACGTGACGTAACGAGAAATGCTTTATTCAATCTGTTTGGCAACACTTTATCGAAGTGTTTTGGTTTTCAGTGTCCCTGATGTAAATATTGCTGAACCTTGCTTACGCGTTTAGTCCTATCCAAAATTGAATTTCTTACCAATTATAATTTTTTTCTTGTCACTTTGATTATTTATTAATGCTGTTTTATAAAAATTTTTTTGTTGGTTATTAAATTTTTTTTTTAAATAGTATCTCTTTAAACTCCATTGCGGACAATGCCGGTCATATGGCCGGTATTATCCTCAAGGAAAATTTACTTAAAAATTAATTTAATTAAAATGAAAAAGGAGGCTTACTAAAGTGAAGGAAATAAGAAAGGTAAAAAAGTGACTACAGTAATTAAAAACATAAAAAAATGCTCCAGAAAAGTCATGCAGGACTTGGACGATTTGGATGCTGGAAATATGGATTTATGTGGGTGGGGAAATAAGAAAACAAAGAGCTCTGGTACCGCTGCACATTATGCACATTATCAACAACCACTAATCTTGTTGAATTTGTGTCTTTTATCCTATCAGCCTTAGAGCAGGGCAAGGAAGTCGATGTCATATCCACCGATTTTAGTAAGGCCTTCGATAAAATCTCACATAGACTTATACTTTTCAAACTATCCACTCTCGGTTTTGAACCCATTCTACTGAGATGGATTTCTTCTTATCTGGAAAACCGTTACTACAGTGTCTGCTTTAGATCTACATCCTCTTGCCCTTTCTTAGCCACGTCTGGAGTCCCTCAAGGCAGCCACTTAGGCCCTCTTCTTTTTATTCTTACTGTTAACGATATTGAAATGGTCATTAAACATTCGCATATTTCTCTCTACGCCGACGGTACCAAATTCTTCAAGACCATTTCCTCTACACAGGATTCCGCTCTCATCCAACACGATCTCGATAATTTTTCAGTTTGGTGTCTCAAAAATTGCTTAGATTTAAATATTACCAAATGCCATTCGATCACTTTTTCTCGTAAACGTTTCAAATCTTCACCCCGTCCTTATCTTCTTCATAATCAGCACCTATCTATCGTCGAATCGATACGTGACCTTGGTAAAATATGTGATCAAGAGCTTAACTTCATCTCCCATTATGACGACATAATTCTTAAGGCCAACTCTGCACTTGGCTTCATTAAACGATGGTCCAAGGAATTCTCCCTCCCATACGTGACCCGATCCCTCTTTATAACCTTTGTTCGTCCTCTGCTCGAATACGCCTGTCAAGTATGGTCCCCTTACCAACAAATTCACATCGCTAGAATCGAGAGTATCCAACTCCGATTCCTTCGTTTAGCTCTTAGAGGTCTATCCTGAAATAATCCCTTAATCCTGCCTCCCTATCAAGACCGCCTTAAACTAATAAACCTAAATTCCCTAGAAGAACGAAGAAAAATTTATGAAATTCTCTTCATTCATAGACTACTTACAGGTTCTGTTGACTGCATTACTCTTTACAACTCTATCCTCTTTAATACCAATCCTCGTAACATACGAAATCCCCCTCTCTTTCATATACCCACCCACCGTACATCTTACGGCTCTAATGAACCAGTCTCTCGGATGCTACGGAGTGTTAACTCATACACTAATAACTTCGATTTTAACCTAGGTACCCTTTGCCTAAAATCCCGCCTCCTGAATTAACCTCCTCACTAACCACAAAGCTTAGCTATAAGTTTCTTAGTTTTTAAGTTAGTCCTAAGCATTAGCTTGTAATTAAGCCAAATAAATGGGGGTTTTGCCCCCACTAAAGCTATGCGGATTATGGGTCAATGAAGAATGCAGTGGATGGTACTCGGCAGATGGCTACATGTGCGAGAAACGCCTATAACTTCACTACCCGGTATTGCCCGGTAGGTCTGACAATGCCGGCCAGAGTAATGTTTTTTAAAAAGTGGATTATTTATAATTTTTTACAAATTGAATTCTTTTTTTGTTATGTAATGTTAAAGGGAAAATATTTAAGTTCCTATTTATTAAAAGAAAATTCAGTTTTCGTTAACCGTTTTTGTTTTATTGGCTTTTTAGCTTAAGTGGCCGGCATTACCATTCCCTACCCTACATTATGGACGGTGTTCACATTGGACTCAAATTTATAATTTTTTTTCGCATAAGTCAGTCAGCTCGTGTTCATACACGCACAACCGATTTACTCTGACGTTCAGCAGTCGTTAAAATATAACACAAATTTTTACTCGCCGGAGAATTTAATAAGAAATTTTTCAATCACAAAATTAATATTTTACTAAAACAATAGTTTTTCAATTGAAAAAAAAAAACTTGGATTCTATAGTATTTAAGTTCCAAACAAAAACTACATAAATACTCACAAAAGGAAACGTCAAAAAAAATCCACAAATTTTAAAAAAATTAAAAAATCCTGCGTCACTTGCCCATCTCTTTCTCACTACAAAGTGGCAACGAGAAAAAGTACTAAGACGACAAAAAATCCGAGGAGTAAATCCAATGTGAACACCATCATGTATAACAAATTACGTGCTTTTATTAAAATTCGTATTTGTCATAATGACTTGATTTTATCTATTATGCTGACAATTTTATGACACAAATTTTAACAGTGAATCTGAAAAAAGATTATGACAAGTTGTCACTTTAAAATTATGAAATATTTGTTACCTCATGGGTACTCACTAATATTTATTGTCCGTGAAATACTGATACCATAATGATATAATGATAAAGGTGGTATGTATTGTATAATGAAAATATTGTTAACTCAAATTTATTATGAATTTCTTTTCAATTCTTTAATATTCTGTTAACTGCCATACAAAGTTCCTATAGCATATGGTGCCCGTAAAGTTACGCTTAAGAAAAAAGCTGTAGGTATTTCTCGAGAACGACTCTAAAGATTTTCAACAAAAAAGCACTTAAGTTTATAAAATCTTATTATATCATGAAACTAAAAAAAAATTAAATTTTACTAAACAAAAGCCACGGTTGTCGTTTGCTTATCGACGAATGACTTTTTTCGAAAATCGATCATTTTAAATTTAAGATATCGTCAGTTGATGTTGAATCAGATGCCATAAGCTGTGTATTCACGAATGCCTGCAACAACATACAACTGTACCGAAATCCTTGGATACAAATTTTAACACGCCCAACTTTTTGGTATACGATCGCCTTTTATCAAATCGAGCGTTGAACAACATTTGCAATAAGGACCAAAACATTTTCGATAGCTGTGTAGTAGTAGTATACCTAGTTTATTCTGAATCTGGTTTTGTATAATACATTATTTATACATTTCTATTTTTATGTGTAATATTGGATTATAACAATTAGTTTCAAAAATTCAAAAATATAATAAATATGATCTAATATTTAAAAACTAAAATATATATACAACAATGACACTATGTCGTCTGTCGCGATTAAATTGCTTATTTAAAGGATCTCCCAAACCAACGCGATTAATCGCCGCGACAATAGAGCGCAATAAAAACAACACGTGGTTGTCAAACAAAACAACACGTTGTTGTTATTGTTTTCTATTGTCGCGGCGATTAATTGCGTTGGTTTGGGAGAGCCTTAGCACTCTTTTTTCACTCCTCCACACTCCCAACACTCCAAAAACCTTCCATTTGCTGTTCGGAGTGATGATTTAGGAGTGTTTTTTCACTCCGGATTTCATTAAGGAGTGCTAGGAGTTCACTCTGAAAACACACATACATTTAAAAATATGTGTTGGATTAATTGTCAAAATAGTAAATGCTTCTTCTTGGGATGTTCTGGAATTGAAATTATTGAAGAGTTCATTTTAGTTTTTACTTCTATATAGATACACATATTACGGAAGAGAGTTTTTCATATTCCATTGTCCCCTTTCACACAGGGTAACTGAGTTGCCGGCAACAATTAGTTCATAGGCGAGAAGGGCAGGAAGAAAGAGCGGTAAACGAAATCTCCCCGGTCAACAAATTCAGGAGACTTTTATGACGTTTCTCTTCACACTACGTTTGTGTGCGTTCAACCAAGGTAGTTTAAAAGGAAAATACAGTAAGTTTCCTCCGACTTTGTATATCTTCGTGTGAAAGGTACAAGAGATTGTTAAGGAGATTTGAAGAAAACGTCAAAAAAATCACCAGCAACTAGTATCTTCGTGTGAAAGGGGACATTGGAATCAAAAATGAGTGAAACACTCTGAAAAATCCAATCGAAAACGACATTACTAACATAATTTACAACCCTACTAAATTGTTCTTTTTTTTTTTAAATACATTGTTAAATAAGTTTAGCTTGCATAGTTTAGTATAATCTTGTATTAGTGATAATTGAATTCTTGTATCAACTCCTGTCTAAATTTAACGCAGATCTTAAATAATTTACAAGAGAAATCCAGTTCATTTCTCCGTTCAGTAAACTGACAACCATGTTTTCATTCATCGAGGCTCTTCCTAGGCAGGTACGGCGGGGTATGCTACTTAAAATTGGACAAATTGCGATAAAATGAACAAGGGTTTCTTCTTCATACATATTGCAGAGTGAGCAGTGTATGTACAGAAATGAATAGGTAGGAAGTCTTGCTTTCACCAAAACGAAAACAATAATAACAACGTCCTGTTTTCTTTGACAACCACGTGTTGTTATTATTGTTTTTGTCGCCACTCCGAATTTTTCGCGTTGGTTTGGGATGGCATATTTTTTCACCTTGCATCGGAGATCCACTTTGCTGCAGAAAGAAATGACCTTGTGTGCTATGTTGGCCATATCATTCACACAAATTGAAATAAAAAGGATTTGACTAGTCCTTCTAGCTTTTGGCTTCTCCATGAAAAAAAAAACAAATAAATTTGGTGGCACATAACAGCTCATGAATAACTAGAGCCCTAGTGAATTTACCACTCTCAATCAGGCTTGCCAGATTGCGCGATATATCGCAAAACGTGCGATATTTTTTTGAACTTCGCGGTTTAAAATTTTATTTTGCGTTATCTTTATATTTTTGCGGTTTTCGCGATATTAAATTTTCATAAAATTTGCGAGTTTGAATGAAGAAAATCGTCAATACATACCTTTTGAAAGATGTCGTGATTTTGTTTAGCAAATATTAACTTAAACAGAGCTATATGACTGCGTGAAAAAAAAAATTCAAGAAAAGACTTTTTCCAAGAGTGAATTTGAATTTATTGCGAATTTATTTTTTACTAAAAGAAAAAATACAAAAAATGATTTCACTATTTTTTGTACCATTAACTATACCATTTTATTGCTTTTGCGGTTTTCGCGATACTAAAGTAGCTGATTTTGCGATATTTTGCGATATTTTTTTCAGATTTTGCGATATAACGATAACCTCATAGAAATCTGGCAAGCCTGCTCTCAACCATTCCTGTGTGCGTGTCTGCAGGAATGAAGAGGGGACCTATAGTTTATTGCCGAATCCGAACGGCTATATGGTGCGTGGCACTTTTCTATGGCAAGAGATACTCTTGGAGGATTGGTCATTTCCACCCTAGAGGCAGTAACCCTGAAAACATTTTTAGCCGGCAAAGGCTGGGAATCGTACCCAGACCTATGTTGTCAGACAGTCCAACGCACTAACCATTACGCCACGGGCTACTACATGGCCTTCGTGATTATTTAATTCCTATATCTAACAAAACATTCAAGTGGAACTTATGACTATTAGATGCGAATGCGTTATTTATCTTATCTCATTCTAAATATCTAATCCAGGTTTAATGCCTTAAACTGGTGATATTCATTTGAGCAAATAGATTTAATTTATATGAACTTATGCCACATAGATAGATACACACATAACGTATTATATTTTAAGATTTTTGTGGATCTTTTTCTTAAAGACTTTATTAATTTTGAATTGTAAAGAATTTATTGTCAACAAAATGCCAGAGAACCATACAAAGTTAAATCAATCAATACAAATTAATTTAATTCGCAAGTTGATTAGGTATACGCACATCAAACTCTGGTGTTATTGCTTCTTAAATGTTTGTGGTTCAACAGAATGTTTACAATAAAATTAATTGGTGTATGTAGTTATAAATGACAACATATAAAAATAAAATAAAAATAAAAACGACTTGAGATCATTCTTCATCTTCTTTTGATTATTACTATTGTTGGTGGTGTATTTATGTACAATGTACATACATATGTGCAATAACTCTAATTGTTCGTAATTCCATGGAATCTGGAATATGCTGCTGCGGTTCGAGCTGGTTTGGTCTTGTTGATGCAGCTTTATGTTTGAAATCTTCTTTGTAAGGAAACTTTAAATTATTAAAATGGGATGGACTGGCCTTGGAAATATATATGCACACTTTAGATAGGTACATATATTAATATGGCTATAATTTGTGTCTTTCAAATAAGTTTACAATATACAAATACATATGTAGATAATGTAACTAATTATTATTTTTTTTTTTTTCATTAAAATCCCTTCAGAGAAATATAATTAATAGTAACTATCTTTTATCTATTTCCCTATATTACCATTATTTCCGTCAAATGATGTACTAAAATTACACTAATTGACGCATTAAGACATTAACTTTTGAAGCAAAAATATATTTTCTATTGTTAACGTTGTTCACTTAAACACGTTTTATATATGCCAAACTGACGAACTGGTTCAAGTTGGTTCTAGTAGGATTTCCTGTGCGAAACCAGCTAAAGCTAGTTCATTAATCAATTTTACCATAAATGACCAAAATTACATATTTTGTATTTTTTTTTTGTTTCTTTTTTTTTTTAGAGAAGCTCTCCCCCGGCTTGACAACTATAGAACATCCAAGAGGAACCTTAAGCGACCTTCTATCGGGGAGTTACATGGCGAAGAGACATTGGAACCTCGGGTAAGTTCGCGTGTAACTACTTAAGATATAATATAATACATATGTGAGCATCTAATGAAACAAACTGGATTCAAATCCACTTTCGGTTTTGTATTTTTTTTTACACCACCTGCCTCTATAGTTTTGATAGGGTCTATCAAATCAAATAATTACCTTTGCTATGGTCATTTACTTTAATTTCATTTTTTTTTATTTTGTCAGATTTTTAAGTATTTAGATGCGTTACATCAAATGCAACAAATTGCGATTATCTATTACCTATTTTGGTTTTTTTTTTTTTATATACGAATAAGAAAATGTTTTATGAATACAACGTGATTTTAGCGGGAATTTATACTGGTCGGTACCATTTTTTTCTTTGAACGAACATTTATATTTGCTTCAAACATTTTTACTCCAGACATTTTATTCCCAGTCGATCTTGATTTTTTTTAAATAATAGAATCATTTAAGATAATGGCCGATTTCATAAAGCCCTTTTAACTATTTAACAAGCTTTTAAATCTTTAAATGTTCTTGTTCCATACGAAATACGTCATTTCAAAATTCAAAGCCAGTTAAATCTTTGTGAAACCGAACATTAGTGAAATTAGGAACTATCTGACCCACTTGCTTGATTTTATCAAATGAACTTCAATGTCGCACTCGCAAGTTAGTCCCCTTTCACACGAAGATACTAGTTGCTGGTGATTTTTTTGACGTTTTCTTTAAATCTCCTTAACAATCTCTTGTACCTTTCACACGCAAGCAACAAAAACCCGGAGATTTTCTTTATTTTCCTTTTAAACTACCTTGGTTGAACGCACACAAACGTAGTGTGAAGAGAAACGTCAAAAAAATCTCCTGAATTTGTTGACCGAGGAGATTTCATTTCCCCCTCTTTCTTCCTGCCCTTCTCGCCTATGAACTAATTGTTGCCGGCAACTCAGTTGCCCTGTGTGAAAGGGGACTTACGTGATACAGAACCCGAGGACTAGTTTTTTTTTTTTGTAGAGCGTGTACTTCGTCCGCGTAAGAGGTAAAACCACTGATCTCTATAATACACTGGATAGCGCATCCATACATGCCATTTGAGAATTGTTATAATGTTGAGTTGCCTATTTTTTTTTGTATATCGGTATAACTGTATAACATAATGAAATGCAAAATTTTTTACAAAATTGCAACTAAAATATTTTAAATTCACTTTTACAATTATTTTAAATTACAAAATATCAAATTTACAAACAAGTGATGGTTCTATTGCTTTTTTTTCTTAGAAATTCCACTTTCGTTTTTGCCCCTCTTCGGTTGTAGTAGAATTTTTGAGATCTCAGCAACTTGAACTGGCCTTCTCAGCCTCACTGAACATACCTAAAGTCTTGAGTTGCCTCACTGAACATACCTAAAGTGTTGAGTTGCCTACGTACTTGTCATCTTCAATTGGAAGTAGAAAAACTGTTATACTTTGTAGGGAGTCCACTATCCAGTGTATTATAGAGATCAGTGGGTAAAACCCATTTGTTTTGCCTAAAACAAAAGGTCTGTTCCTTTACTCACCAAAAACGACAATTTTCAGAAATTGTAGACAAATTTCCACCAAATCCTGTTCTTTTACGCAAAAGTTGTGTAGTTTAGGGCAAAAGAGAACGCTCACGAGAGGGTTAAACATTAGGGTGGGTCAAATTTTTTTTTTTTAATTAGAGGTTCTAATAGTGGAAATATGTTGTCATTTGGCACTAATAATATGTGTATAAAATATTATTGCAATTGGTATAGTATAACTGCCTCCGGATCAGGTTGTAAGTTTCGAAATATGGAGTACCTAAGGTGAAATTTATCTCATGCGAGCTTGCATAGAAGCAGCGAGAAACTTTTACATATTTTATGGGGAAAATTTGTAATTATATTTTGTTTTGCTTATATGATTAGTTATTTTAAATAAGAAAAGATATTTTTTGCTTACCCATTCAGAGTTTAACTCAATAATTTAGTACGTTACGTTTTATTTCCAGTTAGATTTGAAAAAACGTGAATAGAAGGCGACGAGTAAGTTTTTATTCGTTTAATATAATATTTTTTCCATGACATACTGCGACTATTATAATTTTTTTTTGTAAAATTTGGTTATTTCGAATTGCAGCAAGATTCCCTTAGTCGTTCAGTTGTGCTTTACCAAATTAGAACAAAGGTGTGTTGTGTTACAGAAGTTTATTTTTTAAAATGAATCGTACTCGAAAGGCTTGGAAATGTCCTATATTTGGTGATACAACTGATTTAAAAGGTAATTTGCTTCCTTCATATGAAGATGTAATAAAGTGCTACGAGTGGACGCGGTTTGAAATTAAAGCATCAAAAAATACGAAAAAAGAACCAAGTTTTCAAGAAGTTGCTGATATTGTAACAGGTAAAATAGAAAATATATGGAAGAAAGCATCACTTCCGATTTCATCACATATTAGAGTGCAACAAATGCTTAAATCTTATCATCTCAAATTTAAAAATATTTTAAAATCTCATCCTAAAATACCTAAAAAGCGTTTAGAAGACTTTATTGCTTCAAGCAAAATTTTGTGCGACATTTCTTCGTGTAAGTGCTCAGAGTTTGGTAAATGTATTTGTCCTAAGCAAAATAAAATCCCACCGAATGAGCAAAGTTTTCTTACCGACCATAGAACAGCCCGAAAAATGATAATTGGAAACATAGACGTTGCAACAACGAAGAAAAATGAAATCCTTCTGGAAAGGAAACTGAAACAGGAGATGCCAAAAAAGAATAACTCTCAAATAAGTGCTGAAGTCGGAACAACTAGTGCTTCCATCGTCATTAACTCATCTTCTGCGAGTGATACGTCCTCTTCCAGCGAAAGTGAAGATGAAGAAGATTATCGACCAAAACAAACTAAAAAACTGAAGAAAGAATCTCCTGCTTCTATAAGTTATTCTGCGTTGTCTCAAACATGTGATCGTTTTGGTGTATCAGATAGAGCAGCTTCAGCTATAGCCTCGGTTGTTTTGCAAGAAACCAACATGCCAATTATTGACAAAAACAAATTGAGAAGAGAAAGGAGGAAAGCTCGAAAGCAGATCACTGAGAAACAAAAAGTTTTCCAAATACCTGCGCTATACTTTGACGGTCGAAAAGATAAGACAATGGTCACAAGGAAAAAATGCGGCAAATACTATAGAGAAACCATTGTTGAAGAACATATTTCATTAATAAAAGAACCGGATAGCATATATTTGGGCTATGTCACTCCCACAGATGGAACAGCTAAATCTATAAAGAGAGCAATTGTTAATTTTTTTTTAACAGAAAGTATACCTTTGGATCATTTGATGGCTCTAGGATGTGATGGAACAAATGTTAACGTCGGAAAATTTGGTGGTGTGATAAGATTAGTAGAAAAAAAACTGAATAGACCTTTACAGTGGCTTATTTGTTTGCTGCATATGAATGAATTACCATTTCGCCATTTATTTTCCTTTCTTGATGGTTCTACTTCTGGTCCAAGAACATTTGCTGGTGAAATTGGAAAAGCCTTAGAAGCTTGTGAAGAGTGACCTGTTGTAAGATTTAAAAATATTCCAGGTAAAATGCCAACGATAGACACGAAGGATCTCAGCCGAGACTATTTTTACACAAAATAGTCTCGGCTGTTATGTCTGGTGAATGCCCCGAAGACTTAGCTAACAAATCGCCTGGACAAATGTCACATGCCAGATGGCTCACGCGTGCTAACCGGGTTCTGCGTCTCTACATTTCAACACCAGAACCTACTGATAAACTTGTTTGTTTGGCAACTTATGTTGTCAAAGTTTACGCTTCAACATGGTTCGACATTAAAAGCCACCCAAGTTGCAAAGATGGAGGAAGACATTTATGGCAATTAATTTCGAGGTGCCGTTATTTACCAACAGAACTGAAGGCTGTTATTAACCCGGTCTTACAACGCAATAGTTACTTCGCTCATCCTGAAAATCTTCTCTTAGCAATGTTAACAGACTCTGAAAAACACGTAAGAGAATTGGCCCTGCGTCGTATTCTGAAAGCACGAGGTGAAAATAGTCAAAAGTTGAGGCTTTTTCAGGTTCCAGTCATTAACATGGATGCAAAGTATTATTACGATCTTATTAACTGGCAGATCCATATTACAGAACCACCAATCCTGAAGCAAATTTCTAACGAAGAACTTAAATCGCTTATTGCTCTAGGAGAGGACAACAAAATAACTTTTTTACGTTTACCTTGTCATACTCAAGCAGTTGAAAGGTCGGTTAAAACTGTCACTGAAGCAGCAGGAAGCCTATGCTCAAAATCTGCTCGTGAAGGTCTCATCAAAGCAAAAATTGAGTCTCGTAAGCTAATGCCGAAGTTTGACAGTAAAAAGGATTTTTGCGTTAAATAAAATATGTCAAAACTGTACAAAAAATCTCAATTTGTGTCTATAACTTTAAAATTTAATTAAATATGCATATTGAACAACTTGTTTATGTTTATAAAAAGTAGAAGTATTCCCTCCAATGAAAAATAAATATTTAAAAATGTTTTCAGAATTACATGAATTTTGTTTAATTTTTCAAAACTTCAAGGCCAATCCGGAGGCAGAAGGTAAGCTCCGATTTTAATGAAACTTTCTAAAATAGTTTCCATAACCATTTGGCACATTTTAATCGCTATTAGAAGTTAAAAAAAAAAAAAAATTCTCCATACTAAAGTGACCCACCCTATTAAACATTTGCCCTTCGTGACAATTTCTGCCCAAGAAATTTCTTCGGGCAGAAATGTGAAATCTTTCAAAAGAAGTTAACAACAACAAAGAAAATACAAAATGGCTGTTGTTTACTTTTTGCTCTATTTTTAGTTCGGTTTGTTTTGTTATTTTTTCATGTTATTTATTAATAAGGCTTTTGAATAAAGTGTTGCTGTAATTTTTAAAGGTTTCTATATTGAAATTTCATAAAGAATATTCTTGTGTTGTCGCTTTGTTTACATTTTTAATATGTAGGCTCTTGTTTATTTTTCTTAACGTTCAAAATAATTTTTGTACAAAAAGCGTTCTTTTATTTTTATGCAAATCTACTCTCTTTGAGAGAATTTTATATCCACTCCTCAAAATTTGACAGACATTACAAATTTAGTGCAGAAAGTAAACGAACAAACCTAAAATAATAGCGGTTTCCTGGGGTTGTTCTTCTCCGGCTCCCCACTGAGATTTCACACTCGTAGAGTAATACTACATTTCCACCGACCACTAAACCGAGATTTAAGTAGATTTACCTAAATCTTTTTCAAATCCCGAAGATTTACCATACAAATTTAATTCCTAAATCTCGATGATTTGAGACAAATCTTGTTAAATCTTCATAGTTTTATAACTCGAACTGGCCTATATTCTTGCACACTGAATACATTCATTAGAAAGGGGATATACATGAAACTTTCTGTCTCACTTCAACTTCAGTAGAAAAAATGAAACAGCATCTGCAAACTGTCAAAATAAATCTACTTTTTAATCTTTTTGTGCGGTGGAAACACCTTGATTTATGTAATCTTAACTGAGATAAACCTTCGGTGGAAACATAGTATAATGTTTACTAAGTGCAGCGTTCTCTTCATGGCTTGTCAAAGCGAGCTGGGTAAGTGAGTCATCATTTAACAAATTAATATATAGAAAGCACGGGCTGGTTCGTAAAGGAACCAATCTATGTCAACCACTAGCTTAGGATTAATCTCTGTTATAGGGGATCACAATGGACCAATAGGCGCCCGTGTACGCAACAGCCTCAGAGCTGGGCACGCCCCTTCTAACCTAAGCTAACTTAAGTGCAGCGTTGCCACCCAAAATATAATTAACGTGCCATATTTTCTGAAAAAAACGTGCCAATTTTTGTGCCGAATGAAAAAACTACAAATTCTTCTATTTTGTTGAAAAAATTGTTATCAATTTTATTACGGGGTGTAATACAACAGAAAAAATCAAAGGAAATAATTTGTCCTATTCGTGCATTGTCAAAAAATATGTGTTTCTGCCCACTTTTTGCGGAATTTGGACCAATTTTCATTAAATTTGTTGAAATTAGCTTTAAGTAAAATAATGGAAACAAAAAAACGTGCAATATTAAACTTTTTCGTGCCACCGTGCCACGAGAAAACTATCGTGTCAAAAAAGCAGGATCGTGCCACTTCAGCAACGCTGATCGGTAGTTAAAACACATTTCCTGAACTACATTGAAGTTGTTGCTTTCAACAGTGTCGCCTTCCGTAATGGATATTGAAGAATATTGTACTTGAAAAATCTTTTTCGGCATGTTGCGTTTTTGGAGGCCGATGATCTTTTAAAGACAGTGTATTCCGCGAGTTACCGGCTACCTTGAGAACAACTGTCTGCTGCATCTTTAGCCAAAACACTGGTGCTTGTTTGGAATAATATTAATGCCAGGCAGCACAGCTGGGTCAGTTTTCTTGGAACACCCAATTTGACCATGGAGCTGCTGTCGATGAATGCTCTCATATACTCCATTAAATTCCTTTTGAAAAGATGGTGAGTCTCGATTTGAAATTCTCTTCTCTGGTAATTTCCAGAATTAGCTAAAGTGATATTTTGATGAATGTTGATAAATGTTTCCAGCAAATCTTTATTATTTTTTGTGAATGATTTAGCTTTTTTTCGCTAATCCCTTAAATGTAGAATGCACACGTATCCTTAATGCAATAATCAATGATCAAAAAATTATTTGTAGTTAATCATTTTTTGTAATATGCAACAGTTATCATTCAAAATACCTTCAGATTGTTTATAGTATGGTGACATAACAATGTGGCATAACAAAAGTGATACATTTAGCACCTTCAAAAAGGTTGCTTATTAGAAGTTTTTTTTTTTTTTTCAAAATCATTTGACAAATTAATTAACATGCCTTACTGACTAACTGGTATTAATAATACGAAAATCTAATCTACGAAGATGACTGTTGTAATTAACACAATTTGACAAAAAGTGTTAAGTGTTGATATGTATGCATTATTCCTGTTTAAACTAGGCTATAATTCATTGCTATATAATAGTCATGATAAGTGTTTCCGCTTTTTTCAAAACCAAACGAGATGTTCATTTTATTATTATTTTTTTATTTTTGTTTATGATCATCACACTTTTCATATAAAAAATGCTAACAAAATTATTGGGTAAGGCTAGGCTATATCTATGTGTATGTATTTCAAAAGAAGTGTCAGGTTAGTTTTTTTTGTGTGATAAATAAATACCTGGTGGATCGTGAATGAATAGTAAAAAAAAAGAACAAACATAAACACACACAATAATTAGATTTTAATAGAGTCAATAGATTTTATGTGTTTATAAAAAATTGTTGCGGTTCTTAAATTTTCGGATTTGTTAAACTTGAAATTGTAATGCTTATAATGAAATTAAAATCATGAAGCTGTGTCAATAATTAAAGTTCAGAGAGCATAAATAATTGACTGTATTAAATGTTGTGTTTCTGTTTTCTTATAAAACACATTTATTTGGTCTGGTTTATATTTCAGAAGGCTCAGAGGAATCAGCTAAATTTCTCCATCACTTAGAAAAAGATTTTTGAATTTGTTTGCTCACACTTGCTAGAGTTCTTTACCAAATAGCTATATACTTCTGTCTTGTTTATCCACAAACTTTAAAATCATCACTTTGAAAACTGGAATTTTTTTTATCTATTTTTGAAAGCGGTATATTATTAATAGGCGTGTTTGTTACAAGCACGGTGGAAACTGGTCGAAAAAAAACGACATCAGAATTTCCGAAGTCATCACAGAAAAAACATTGAGTTTCCATACAAACTATCGATAACATGTATGGAATTTACGCCGGTAACACAGTTTTCTCCGTGTTGAAGTTAAGCACCGAACTCCGTACTTTAGTTATGTCAGAATAGGCTTAGTTGTTGTTGCATTTAACACGTAAACTGCTGATCTTTTTCTTATCCAATCCCGAAGCGAATTTAAAAAAAAAAACGGCTAGTATAAATATTAAGATTATTGTTATTTAAATTACTCTTTTGCTTTCGATTCACAATTTTGCATCTGTCAGTTGCCACAAAATGATGGCTGTCAATTTCGTCGTTGACAGATTCGTAAAGTTCCCTAATGAAAACAGAAGTGACCTCGTGTCAAATACACCGGATCATCGGGATCCATGCATTCACTCTGAATGATCCAGCCACCTCAGTCGTTGTTTTCTTTTAAATTTTATTTAGGTTGGTGTTGCATTAGAAGTGTATTTTTTTTCTATCGACCATCTAATACTCCTTCCTTCTTAATACTCACAAAATGGCACTAACATCATAATAATATTTATTAATGTATCAAACTAGAGCCATATTTTTCATTACAAATTGACAGGTTTGACAGATGACATTTTGTGAAGTGACAACTTTGATCCATAAATAAAAGGTGCGTTAAATGAACCTTTTCTGCACAGAAAAAGACATAAAAGAATCGGATCTTGTATACCATGAGCAAAAAGCTTGCCCTAAACTGTTATACCTACATTTTGTCTTTTTTGTGTTCCACGAAATATAATATTTTCTGCATCTTCTTTTGAGATGGAGCAAGAATTGTTAAAGTACTAACTGACTTGCGTGTTTGGCAAATCACGTGCATTTTGTTATACCATAATAATTAATGCAATATGAAACTGACACATGTAACTGTTGAATCTTGAATGTTCTATTGCATTGAACGATCGCCTCGAGCCGTCAAATGTCAAAGAAATCGACTAATGGGATCGCTCCTTTTATCGTCCCATCAAATAGCTCGTTCTATTTTAGAAAAGTAATTTCAAATAAGAATAACGACATTCAGAAACTAGAAGCGAAGACAGAAAGTCGACTAGCAATTTTGTCCTTATAATTAATTTAAAATAAAAGCACTTTCCGTAATAATAAGCAAGTGTCTTTTTTTTGTGGACTGATTAAAATTTATAAGATTAGTTTAAAAATAAAGAACTAAACAAAAGAATATATAAAAAGGGGCAATTTGATATCAAATTTAAATTTCACAGCTGATAGGCAACGGACAACCTCATTATCCAAAGCTAGACTTTTCAGTTATATCTTCTTCGAACAGTTTTCACACACTTATGGAGTTCTGCTCTGTTCTGTTCTAGTTTTCCTTCATTTAACAGAACTAATAATTTGACATTTTTGGTAGTTTTCCGCGAATACTTTGAAAACTAAGCGTACTAAGGGAAAAGTCTGCACAACAAAATGAAATTAAAATTAATTTCCTTTGGACAAAATGTTATTCATAATTTCGCTAGGAATAATACTAAGGGAGATGTGGAGTGTAGAAATGTCAACAAATCTTACAAAAATCGGTTATTACCTTACAAAAAATTTAATTTTTTTTGACCAATTAAAGCCTCTTTTAATTATTTGACAGGCTTTTAGATCTTTAAATGGCGTTTGTTCCATACAAAGCCTGTTAAATATTTATAAAACCTGACATTACAACTCTTGTGTTCGTGTCGTTTGGCAGGAATGGAAGGGACAAAGAAGAATAATTTCTTAATTTAATTTATTTGATACAGCGTCGGAGTTTAGCAACTTACGTACTAAATGCAAAAAGAACAAATCCTTTTCGGGCTTAGCTAAGCTAAGAATTTTCTACGCTTAACTTAAGCGGAAGCGCAGAGAAAAATTGTGTTACTGCCGCGACCTCATATTGACCATGACATACCTGGAATAATTCATTTTCGAGTGAATTAATGAATTTAGCCGACTTTTTGGCTACGTTCAAGAGACATTTCTTTCATTTCTACACAACTTTTCGTTTAGCAACAAAAATATTGTCTTACTTTATTCATTGAACGTGCCGACTTTAGAATAGGTTTGGACAGCCTGTTTCGGTGTCTAAGTTGGACAACCGATGGAAATGTTTATTAATACGATTTTGGAGTTGGACAGCTTTCTAAAGTTAGACATGCTTTGGAATGGGTTTATTACTAAGACTGTTTATGTCAATGAGTATGTTCACACCCTTTTGCCAGTGAAAAACAATCTACGTTACCGACATTTAAGGTTCAAGTCCACACTCTTTGTCCAGTTCTATATTCACTAATTTACTGGCTTTATTTATCGGCACTTTTGGCTTTTGTTGTTTTTTACTAAAAGAAATTTTACTGCGCTAGCTATAAAATTGCCAATAATGTATTTTAATTGTGAAGATTTTATGTTTTCTAGGGATTTAAGATTTGGGTATCACTTTTTGGGGAAAATATGTTTTGATGATAGACGTTTAGGTGGCAACAAACGTACGATAGGCGCCGACCGGCCCCGCCGGCAGCCAAAAATGCGTTTTTGAACTTTTGTTTAATATTAATTTATTGTTGTTTGTAAAGCTTCAATATATCATGACCCCTAAAAATAAAAAAAAAATAAAAAATACCAACAATGATTGTAACTAATTATTATTGTTTTCTGATAATTAGATAAAGGGTTTTTCCAACATAATAGTTGTTAATGAACTTTATTTGACAAAAAAATTCATGGTTGATTATGTACAAAACACTATTTCGTATAAAGTGTTTATTAAATCACCTTCCACTAGGTACAAGTACATACCAATTTGCCAATGTTAATATAGTAGGTAGGTGTAATGTTTGAACGATTTCGATAGTATCTGATAAATAACCAATCTTAACTGATTTTACGATTTTACTATCGTTCAATGAATTCTGTTTCAATTGCTTCAATCTAGTTAAATCCGATACAATTGACTCTTTTGATTAATTCCTTCAATGTCATGATGTAACTAAAAACTGATAATTTACTTACTGCAGCAATCAGTTTAGCATTGAAGATTGTTTATAGTTTATTGGTAAACATTTTTGAAAAGGAAAAGCGATATCTGATGGGACATGATAATTATAGATAAAATTCTAAAAAGGGGCTTAAGTAAACAGAAATAAATGAAGTTTAATAACTTGAAGATGTAGCTAAAGTAAAACCAATTTACTGTATGTATGATTATGCAATCGGCTTAATATGTCGTTTTGATGGTGCTTCAAATGTTTGTTACACTAAAAAAAGTATCGCAAAATACACTTGTATTTTTGGCAACCTGTATTTGCTGTGCAGCTATTGGTTTAGTTATAGGTTTTGATTGGCTGTATGTCTGTCTGTAAATGTCTGTAAGTATATCTGCCTGTGCCTCGACTTACCAGCCTTAACCACTGAAGTAATTTTCTTCAAACTTTGAACTTAAGATTTTTAGGTGATTCCTTAGAGGGGTAACAACGGTACCTGCCATACAACCATTTTGAAAAGGGTTATTTATCTCGAAAACGGCTCTAACGATTTTTTTAGTGTACTAGTATTATAGGTATCATCTACGTTTTGGTGAACAAAATTTTACCAAAAACTGTTATGAACGGTATCTGTCATAGAACTGTTTATTTTTTTTTTATTTTGGACTTTCTCTTAAAGCTTAACCGTTTTTGACCAAACAAAATTGTTAAAATTTTGTTTGTAGATTATTTAATCGGGCTAAGGTTAGCTGTTCACCTGATCTTGATCAAGCCAATAACTTGCTCCAACCCAATAGTTCTGATCTCACTGACATGCCAAACACCATTCCTGTTCCGACTCCTGTAGTTTCAGCTCCTGCTTCAGAATTAATCAATCCTGCTCCCATTCATGTAGTTGCAGCTCCTGCTTCAGAAATAATCAATCCTGCTCCAATTCCTATAGTTTCAGCTCCTGCTTTAGAAATAATAAATCCGATGCCACTGCCTCCAAATAACCTAGCTTGTCCTAGAACTTTAGCAGCGGTGCTCAAACCCAAAACAATTTTTGTGTCCCGCCTTCTGCCCGACATAACACCGGAAGACATTTTACAACACCTTGTTGCCCTTAAAAGTATACCTAACGTTTCTTGCATAAAATGTACTAAAATAAGTAAACCCAATAGTTTCTTATCTTCATTTAAAATAACTGTTCCTTAATCACTTTTTGATCCAATATGTAATAGTTCTTGGCCTCCTAATACACTGGCTAAAGAATTTTCACTCCCGCAAAAACAAAAAATACTCGTAATTTCTTAGTTAACAATAACAATGCAAAAAACTTGGTAGGCTTTCCCTCTACTATCAAAATGTAAGAGGGCTGCGAAGTAAAACTTCAACTATTTTTAAGAACTCTCGAGCATTTCCTTATGATATTATGGTCTTTACTGAAACGTGGCTTAACGCCTCGATCTTGGACACGGAACTTTTTGATCAAGAGTTCTTAGTATTCAGAAAAGACCATCATATTGACAATGCGAACTTAGTAGGAGGTGGGATCTTAATCGCGGTTCGTAATAATTTTAGTACAACTCTAATTACTTTCCCTTTTAATCTTGCAATAGAACTTATATGCATCAAAATATCTTTGGATTCAAACGATATATTTATCTTGAATGCATACATTCCTCCTAAAAGCTCGGCTATAGCGTTTTCAGAGCTGTCCTTAGCGCTCGACTATATTACTGAAATAGCTAGCTTTAATTCCACTTTTCTTCTGTTGGGTGATTTTAACCTACCACACATTGCCTGGATACCATCAGAAGACCTTCTTTGAAGCATCCTTGACTTCATCTCACAGGAGCTTCAATTATTGAACAATATTATTTCTACCGACTTACAGCAAGTTAGCTGTATTAAAAATTCTATAAATCGACAACTCGATTTGGTTTTCTCCTCTGACGCTATTAGTACTGTAGTGGTAGAATCTACCTCTGCAGTTTGTAACATAGACCCATACCATCCTCCTCTAGACATATTTCTTGACTTGGGCGGCCATTTACTTGCAAATAGTAATACTCAAGACTGCTCATATACCTTTGATTTTCGTAGAGCAAATTTTCAGCAACTCTCTGACAGGTTAAGTACATCCGGTATCGAAAATATTCCTGCCTCAGGTGATATTGATGTTGCAGTTTCATATTTTTATATAGTTTTACAAAATTGTATAAATGACACAGTCCCCAAAAAAATATGCAAATATTCAAGCATATGCCACCCATGGTACACTAAAGAGCTTAAAGTGCTTCGCAATAAAAGAAACAGGGCTTGGAAAAATTATATAAAAAGTATGTCCATTGAAAATCACGAAGTTTATAAATCTCTATTTGAAGAATTTAAAGACATCTCGAATAATTTATACACTGAATTTTTGTATAAAATGGAAAGTTCGCTTAAGCATGATCCAAAAAGTTTTTGGAAATTCGTGAATTCCAAAAAGAAATCTGATGGCTATCCAGCCAATTTTATTTTAAATGATAACATTTTAAAGAGTACTCCGGAAGTATGTGAGGCTTTTGCTAATAACTTTTGCCAATCTTTTATCGATACTCCAGTTATTATTGACATGGAATACTTCAATTACTTAAATGGTTGTCCTAAAACAACTTTGAATAATATTCAGTTGGATATTGACAAGGTCTTACATTACCTTTCCTTCCTTCATGAAGATTATTCATCAGGACCAGACGGTATTCCTCCAATAGTTTTAAAAAGGTGCAAATCTGTTTTAGCTTCTTCTCTTCTTAATATTTTTGCTCTTTCCTTAAGCACCAGTAAATTTCCAAGTACATGGAAGAAAGCATATATAACCCCAATTTTTAAAAAAGGGGACAAATCAGACATAAAGAATTACAGGCCAATCTCCAAACTTTCATGTATTCCCAAGCTTTTTGAACAGCTAGTGTGTGATAGTTTGACATTTCATTGTAAAAATATAATCTGTAAGGAACAACATGGTTTCATGCAGAGGCGGTCGACGGTAACGAACTTGCTTGTATTTATGCACAAATGCTCAACGGCGTTAGAACGTGGTCAGGAGCTTGACTGCATCTATACGGACTTTTCAAAGACTTTCGATCAACTATCTCATGAAATCATTTTGTTTAAATTAGAAATGTTTGGGTTTCCTCCTGAAATTATTACTTGGATCTCATCCTATCTTCAAAACAGATCTTATCAGGTAAAATTCAGAAACTCGTTCTCCAACCCTTTTATTGCCAAATCTGGAGTTCCTCAGGGTAGTCACTTAGGACCCCTTCTTTTTATATTAGCTATCAACGATGTACCTTTATGTATACGTAATAGTGAAATTCTTATTTTTGCAGATGATAATAATTAGTAACGCAAAAAAAAAAAATAATTGCTCTGTTGGTTTGAGAGAAAATGGGTGGCCTGCTAAGTTGACGTCAACTTAGCAGGTCAATTTTCTCAAAACTATAAATTAACGGTCCGAAAGTGGATATATATTGAGAGCTACTTAATTGCTAATTAGTTACGCAAAAAAAAAAATTAATTGCTCTGCGATAAAATGGGTGTCCTGCTAAGTCGACATCAACTTAGCAGGTCAAATTTCTCAAAAATAGATATAACGGTCCGAGAGTGGATATATATTGAGAACTACTTAATTGCTAATTAGTTACGCAGAAAAAAAATTAATTGCTATGTTGGTTTGCGAGAAAATGGATGTCCTTATATGATGACGTCATCCCTATTTATTCGAAAATGAAAAAAGTGATTCAAATTTTTTTTGTGTAACTAATTTGCAATTAAGTAGTTCTCAATATATATCCACTCTCTAACCTTTTATCTAAAGTTTTCAGAAAGTTTACCTGCTAAGTTGACGTCAACTTAGCAGGACACCCATTTCATCGCAAACCCAAATAGCAATATAATTTTTTTTTACATTACTAATTAGCAATTAAGTAGTTCTCAATAAATATTCACCCCCGGATCTTTTATCTCTATTTTTGAGAAAGTTGCCCTGCTAAGTTGACGTCATCTTAGCAGGACACCCATTTTTTCACAAACCAACAGAGCAATTAATTTTTTTTTTTTTGCGTAACTAATTAGCAATTAAATAGCAACAAAAAGTGACCTGCTAAGTTGATACACATCCAAATTTCCACGCGCAAATTATTTTTTAAAGAATATTATTTAATTTAATAAACACATTGCGGACATACACAATATTCTATTGACTTACTTGTTATTTATATGTATATGAAAATATTTTATATACAAATGAAATGACACCCCTCAATAATGGAAATTCCTAAATTTAAACAAAAAAAAATGAATTATTGTATTCAAGGTCAAAATAGGTATGATATCGGTTTAAACCTTAACTTTTTATTGACGTCAATTTTTTTTATCAAACAAAGTTAATACAGAGTCTAATGAACCTCAACCTTTTGCTTCGGCAAAGTTAAAAACGATAATCAGATGAAATCTAATAATCATAAAATAAAATTATCTTAAATACACTTACAGAGTTGTTTGTTATAAAATAATGTAACTGCGAGTTTGATGTGTAACAAGAAGCAAATAAATTAAGCCCTAAATCAAGTAACAGAAAACAGACAAAATTGCTGTTAAATAATATATGATGAATAAATAAAATTAGGTTTTTTCTGTTTAAGTTTTAAAATTTTCAATAATATTGATAGATCATATGTGTACAGCTGTGAACGTGAGTGATGTTCATGTCGAGATAAGCTCATTTTTGAATACTTAAGACTAGGCACGCACCATGCATTATTATATATCTAACGGAATTGTTTTATGGCTGCAGCTACCCTATATGAGCAACGACAAAAATTCAAATTTCTACTCTAGAGAATCACATTAAAGTGCTCTGTACCAAATTTTAAGCAAATTCGTCCAAGAAGCGTTTAGGGTCTAGCTCGATGTACATATGTATTTGCAAACAAGCAGACTTAGTACTTCTTTGGACTTTTCAGTACAAACTCGATTTTTTTTAACCCGAAACTAACAATAGCAAAAAAAGTTACGTATACGCCCTAGTGCTCTAGTGTTTACTTATTTGTAATGCTTTCGATTTTGATTTGGGGTTTTTAATAATTCGACACACAGTAAATAATGTGCAATTATACATACTTATTTTCATACCTTGATAACCAATTTGCAGTAGTAAGAGTGTTTGTTTTTTTGAATTTGTTATAACATTATGTAACATCATTATTAACCGCTAATTTCATTATATGGAACACAGCTAGAGCTGCCCACTTTCATTCACTGGTGCTATAGGTCTAGTTTTGGATTCGTTAAAAAAATCTTAATTCGGTAATCAAACATAATAATATTACGACGACAGAGAACACGAAGAAAAATGGGAAATATATACGTAATGCCCAAAACCAACACTTCTAGCTTTTATTATTTTAATACTTGTGCTTACAGATCCTTTAGGCCGTGTGCGAATTCGTTTAAAATTTCGATTAAATTTTATCCCACATTAAATTTTGACGTTTCTTTAGTGGTGAATACAATTTCATCGAGTTAAAAAATTAAACGCCCATTCTAATAAATGGCCTGTTATAAAGAACACTTACTGGCTGAACAGAATAGAATGACGGAACTGAAGACGCAGACGGAACTGGAAGAGCTGTCAAAAAGTGTCGTACGTTATTTTTTTTACATGTCCACAATGGAGCTGTACAGCTTTGAAAGTATTTTGAAGAAAAACAAAAGAATATTATTGTGTACAAGCTCAGAATTCACATTTTTTGTTTCCAATAATTTTCCTTTTAATAAATAATTTTTTTCGCGATACAAATAACCACAATATTTTTTTCCGACCCAAAAAGTTGTTTTTTTTCTTCATACAAATTGAAACGTCAAAAGTGCCGTACGTCAAAAGTTAAAAGTTGGTGAACTCTTCCGTCTGCGTCTGCGTCTCCGTATGCGTCTACGTTCCGTTGTGTTCGCAACATTGAATTTGCGTGTATTCAATATTTTGACAGCTATTCTGGCTCCGTCTCCGTTTCCGTCTGCGTCACCATTCTGTTCAGCCAGTTATGGTTCGCATTCTGCTGCAAGCAGCTGAAGATCAAAACACAAGACGAAAAAAACTCTGGCTGCTTGTGGTGGTCACGATGAGCTGGCAACTTTATTTAATTATTTATTGCTTGTTATCACTGCAGCAAATGTTATTCTTCAGATGAATAAAGGGGATCAATCCATTCATCTTTGAAATGTAATGATCCTTTGTATGGAGACTTTTCATTCAGAACGATGTGTTTTTCTAAGAATTTCATTTTAACCACCAGATCCGGAGTTCTATTTTGCGTCAATTCAAACTCGTAGCGCAAAAGAAGTTGTATCCAAGAGAACAAACAATGTTCTACTATCTACTTCTACTTCTAGCTTCTATTTCTCTGCAAGCAAGGATCCAGTAGTCTTCATTGTGGCTCTAGAAACAAGATTATACGAATTGGCGTTAAACTTTTTCTTAATATTTTAGAGTGAAATCACTTGATTATATTTTGACTTATCTATTAATGCATCTTCATTGAATATGTTCCTTTTATGCAAATGAAAACAAACAAAACCTTTCGTGGGTGCTGGTAAACGTCAAAATTTAATCTAGCAGCACAAATTTAACGTGCCCCCGGACCATGTTAAATTTTGACGTCTTATATTCACCTCAATAGTGTCAAAATTTAATTTTGGGATCAAATTCAATCCAATTCACACACGGCCTTTGTTGTGAATGCAAATAAAAACTCTTATTTCATCCTTTTTCCCGAAGTTTTGTTGTTTTTTCCAACTTCTTCAGAGGTTTTTGATTTATTGTGTTGAAAGTTTACATTAATTTAAGAACGAATAAATAAATAAATGAATAAATAAATATAACAGTAATTCTATTAAAACCAATATTTCAATCTAACAAAATCCCCAAAGAATACAATCCAAGAACTCAAAATGTGTGCTTACTCAGAGCTAGACTTGTCAATAAAAAAAATTAAGGGAACAACAAAAAATCATTTTTTTAGTGTTTTTTTTTTGAAGTGGTCGTATTGAGATGAAACAAAAAGGATTATGAAGCTTTAAATTTTTTGCATTGAGAAATTTTAGCAAATGATTTTTTAAGGTACCGTTATTGCGCAATCATAAGAAGCAGCAAAAACCAAAAAGCTTAATTTTTTTCTGAACATTGACATTTTCTTTGAACCAATTTAATGTTTTTTTTTCGATAATTTGTTTATTTAGCTTTAAGGTCGTCTTTTTTCGTCATTCTACAATTTTTTTCAGAAGAATTTCTGACTTTGAATGAAAAAACAGACTTTTGACTTTGACTACCAGTATCTTTGCAAGGAATGACGACGCGGAAAATTTAAGGGTAGTTTTAAAAACTGGAATTCATTTTCTACAAGATTTTTTCAAAGCTTTATAAAGATTCTTTTTTTTTTTGCTCCTCACCGTTATATTAAGAAAAGGTCAAAAAACGACTTTTTAAAGACTTTTTGTAAATCTTTTACTGCTTTACATATATTGACTGCAAGACTTAATTTGGTAAGATATTTTAAAGAACTATAGACCACCAATATTTCTTAAAAAATTCAAATTGATCCATTGAACCGTTTTCCCGTACCGAGTGATCAAAGTTGTACAAACCAATTAAACGAACCAATTGTATGATTCATAAGCATTGTGAAACGTCATCAAAATGGAAACGAAAAGAACAATTTCTGTCCATGTGTTTCACAGTTTTGCATTAGTTACAACACTGATTTTAAAAGAAACAAACAATCTTTTCGACAAAAAAAAATTAAATTACAACTAAAATTTGAAAATTTTGAAAAAAATGTTTTTTTTTTTTTTTGCTTTGGAAAAAGTGGAAAAAAGTGGACAGAAATTGTTATTATGTCCCCTTTCACACGTAGATACTAGTTGCTGGTGATTTTTTTGACATTTTCTTTAAATCTCCTTAACAATCTCTTGTACCTTTCACACGCAAGCAACAAAAACCCGGAGATTTTCTTTATTTTCCTTTTAAACTACCTTGGTTGAACGCACACAAACGTAGTGTGAAGAGAAACGTCAAAAAAATCTCCTGAATTTGTTGACCGGGGAGATTTTATTTCCCCCTCTTTCTTCCTGCCCTTCTCGCCTATGAACTAATTGTTGCCGGCAACTCAGTTGCCTTGTGTGAAAGGGGACTAACATTTTTTCGATACAATGTAGTTGGTGATGTTTTGTAATGTTGCTAGAAGAAAAAAATATTCATATCAATATTGTGAAACCTGCAGCACTTTTGGTGAGAATATTAAGGTTTTTGGATCTTTGTATACCTCATATGTGGGATATTCACAAAAAAACATGCCATTCAAAAGATCAATAATTGGTCAGAAAAGGTCAACAAGTTCCAGTAATTGGTAAAGCTATAGATTAGTTTTATAATTTTTAAATAATTTTCGAGATCATAGCAAATTTTTAGCCTAAGATATTCAAAAAAAAAAAAAAAAAAATACTGAAAATAGTTGACATTTTATCAATCACGATCGTATACTTTTTTGCGAAAATCCCATAAGTGAGGTCCTATAAGAATCGCTAATAACTTTAAACCTTTTAAGGCTAGGCGCATATTGAGACGCTACCGGCGCGTGTGACGTGACACAGTACAGCACAAATGTTTGTAAGCAATATATGTACATAAATCAATTGAACAGCTCATATTGATGAAGCGACGTGACATGACGTGACGCTCGTTTTACAAAACACGCGTGACACAGTAATTGAAACACAGTTTTCCTTGCGAGACTTTGCACTTGCACGTTTTTCATTTATTTCCTGTCAAAAAAATACAAACTGTTGGTTAAAATTGAAAAATAAAAAATAGTGTTTTTATTTTTGAATTAAAGATGACAGAAGAAAAATTTGAATTACATATATGTATGTATATTCTTGTCGGTACTTCAACTTCAATATAAATAATGTTTTCAATAAAATATTGACACGAGACTCGTGACTCAATATGCGGATAACGACATGACACGTTGCTATCAATCAGGTCACGTCACACGCGCCGGTCACGTCTCAATATGCACCTAGCCTAAATGGCATACTTTTTTTTGCGAATATCCCACATATGAAGTGCTAATATCCCTTAGCCATATATGAGAGGAAAATATTTGTATGCAGTGTCGCAGGCCCGCGGATTTTGTTAATTTTAAATATCCAAACAAAATTATTTACCGCGCGCCACCATCTCCACCGCCGCCGCACCACCTAGTAGGTAATTGGCATAATTCTTGTGGGGTATCAGGATTTCTTTGGTTTCAAATAAAACTATCCTACTGATTTTGATGTCGAAAAATTTGGTTGGCTTCCTTTACTGCACTTAAATTTCTCAATCGCTGAAGGTGCGATGAGAAGTAATTATAGGGATATTCACGATCCAGTGCAACAAGTGTAGTAAAATTGCAAAACTTTATTTTTTTTAGTAGATCGTGAACGCACTTTGTCTATTCCGTTGTAACACTGCAGAAAATACACACACGAATAACAGCTGACAGCAAGAATGACATTTGGCTTGCTATCAAATACACGTTTGCAAATGTTACACTCTTGTATTTTTCTGTTGCAATGGGGTTGAGGTATAGTAAGGTCGTGTGTGAATTTAGTTAAAATCGCGTACGCGTTACATTTTATCCGAAGATTAATTTTTGATTAAGGCCGTGTGCGAATTCGGTTAAAATCGCGTTAAATTTTATCCAAAGTTTAATTTTTGACACTAGTGAGGTGAATATGTACGTAGAAATGTCAAATTTTAATCTCGGATAAAATTTAATCGAAATTTTAAACGAATTCGTGTGCGAATTGGGTTAAAATTTCGATTAAATTCTATCCGAGATTAAATTTTGACGTTTCCACATACAAATTCACCTCAATAGTGTCAAAAATTAATCTTCGGATAAAGAGATTAAATTTTGACGTTTCCACATACAAATTCACCTCAATAGTGTCAAAAATAATCTTCGGATAAAATTTAACGCGATTTTAACCTAATTCACACACGGCCTAAGTTAATTTAATTTGGGTAGTAAGAGTAACCTTATGTTGGGCGAAAATTTCTCAGTAATTTCAAATGAATTAAAATGACCATGGGCGTTTTGGGCCCATATTTTTCAACATTGCTCAACAGCGACGAAACTTATGTCATATAATGAAAGCTAATGGAGAGTTGGTAGGTACTTTATTTTATTATATGGTGGCTTAATTGAAATCGAGTGCGAAAATGGTGTTTTTGTGCATTTTATAAAAAAAGTAGTTAGAATGGAAAGCATTTATTAAAAAAATGGCAATTTTTACTAAATAGTGTTTTGGCTTTTTTGAAAGCCAGAAGTCTGTTCTTTTATTCCTTTTTTAAAACAACTTACTTCTTTTTATAGTTATCAAAAAAAAATAATCTCAACTTAAAAATGCTGAAAAACCAAAAATTATATACTGTTTTTTTTTCACAATTTTAAATATAAAGTACAAGGACGTTGTTAATACAAATGCCAATTTAGAACCTAGTATTTAAAATTGTGAAAAAAAAATCAATATTCAATTTTTTAACATTTTTAAGTTGGAAGTAATTTTTCGAAAACTATAACAAACTTCTAAATTTCAAAAAAGGTAAATCATTTTTTAGTAAGTGCCGCCATTTTCTTAAAAATTTGTTTTTTTTCCTTTTTAAATACGTTTCTTATAAAATGAGCCAAAACACCATTTTGCGCTCGATTTCAATTAAGTCGCCATATAACCGATTTCATACGAATCGGAGGATTTTTGCTTCGATTTGTTTTTAGGAACGACTGTTCGGAACATTTTTCCGAAATTATGGAATAGACACAGGCACAGTACACATATTGAAGGTAATATATTGCGCATCTTCGAAAATTAAAGTGACCTTTCTGTCAGAATTTACAAAAACAAAACACAAGTGTTTCCGAATCGCAGTGACCCTCGTCCACAATTTACAAAAACAAAATACAAGACATGCGCAGAACAGAACAAAAATGAAAACTCGGAAGACATTACCTTCTATATGTGTACTGTGGACACAGGTGGTTTGCGTTTTGCATTGTGATGAGGTGCATCTTTAATAGACATTTTTGACAGATTCATAAGGATTTCTTCCGATATCCTCCGATACCGCGGAGAATTTCCCGCTCCGACGGATTACCTCGATGGGGCGGAATAAAATTAAGAATTATCCATAAGCTTTAATTAACCATAATTTTCATTACTGTTGAGCAATGTAAAAGTGGGCCCAAAGTCCATACAAAAGTGCCCATGGTGTTTTGTTGAAAATTTATTAAAAAAATTTAAATGCATTTAAGACCATTTTTTTAAATTTTCATTCACAGTCATATTTCAGTTGTTAAAATAAAATGTTCTTTGCATAGTAAAAATGCTCATATATCTATAAAAATCTTATCAAGATGTCATCATCAGTCAATTAAAATGTCATATAACGGTATAAAACAATTATATCAATGTCAGAGAGAGTAGTAATAATAATAATTATTATTCTTTGTACATACATACGATCAATCAGAATACATCATTTTCACTATACAAAGATACATATAGATATTGTTCTTGAATTTTAATCGTAGTAAAGAACTTAAATAATATTACTTGCGATTTACTACCTAGGTCAAGTTTTTTATCCGATTTCCAATTTTAAGGCTCTCCCAAACCAACGCGAGGCATTCGGCACGATGACAATATTTTTGAGAGCGAAAGTGAAAACACGGAGATGATGAACTGAAACTGGGATTTTTATAGCTTATGATAAAACAGAAGGGATAAACTTATTTCTGGAATGAAGTCAGATTTTTTCATACTTAAAAGAAGACCATAGGAAAAGTTTAAATGTTTGCTAGACGCCATGACCATGGACAAAAATTCTAGTCGTATTTATTACATTTTCTTAGAATACTTTTGGAAATTCGCCCAGAGCTAATAGCTGGATAGCTCCTTATTTGTAAATGCATTGCAGCAGTATGGTCTAAATATGACATTTATTCATTCGAATGAAACTATAAATTTTAGTAAACTTTTGAATGAGTGTAATACTGCGTTTTCATTAGAGCTGAAATGAGGTAATTTGGAGAATTACAAAAAAAGTGTTCACGAATTTCAAATTTCCTAATTTTGTTTGGCGGTCAAAATTGTCAATCGCTTGTTTTTGTTGTTTTTTACATTGAATTCTGTCATTTTAAATGGGTTCCACTTTGAATGGATTCCATTTGGGTGTGTTCATAAAAGTTTAACGTATAATTTCCTACCGAATTTCGTGCAAATTTGGTTGAAATTACCTTATTTGGAAATTTGAATTTGAATGGGAAAAATGAGATGATTTTTAATTGAATTTAGACATTTTGAACGAAATTAATTATAGAAATCGCAGTATAAGGAACATTTAATTACTCTGCCGTATTAACTGAAATTATATACCTGGCATTTGTCGATTTTTTTCAGTTCAGGTCAGTTTTGAAATCCTTGGGATGGTTTTTATTGAAAACTAAAGTATGTAGGTATATCGCTTTTTGAGCAGTTAACCAATCGAAATACATCCATCCTTTTTTATTAAAAATAGTCTTATAACTACCTAAAAAAATGTAGATACGTCATTTTCAGTTAAGACGGTAGTATTTTTAAATTAACTTTTTGGATTCGTAACCAGAAATTGGCCTTATCTTATACATTGAACACTCTCACTTTAAAATAGGTTAAATATTTTTAAGTAAGGTTTTACAGTTGGACAGCTGTCTTTCTAGAAGTAAGACATACTAGCTTTGGAATGGGTTTATGTATAAAAGTGGCGGTATAAATCAAGTCTTAAGTTGGATACACTCCATACGATGTTCTTGCTCGTGGTCATGATTTAATCTCGTCAATAAAAGCTGTGTTTGGTAACGTGAAATTTCTTGCGAATATGCACACATTTTCAAAAATTCCTGTTTGTTAACTCAAAAAAGTTGCAACGAGAGACCAAATAATTTCCCCTCCTTTGGATAACTTGCGAATTTCTGTGTAACTACTGTCAAAACCCCAACTGTCAGTGTATGCCACTTGACATCGGCTAAGAAATATAAAAAAAAAGACATTTTGGTCTTCGCTATCCGACTATAATGGCATTATTTCATAATATTTTCGTTAGAGATTTTTGAGAACATATGAAATAATAATGTAATTTAAAATTCATAGTCACAGATAAAAATGATCCATGTCACCGTTTGGCGCAAAAACACAAAAATGACTATTTTAAAAAAAAAAGTGGTTCAGTGCGTTTGTTGACATTTTGGGATGTTTACCCCTTTCTGAGAAAAATTTCCCCTTCTCTCAAAATTTGACAGGTTTTATACATTTTAGTGGAAAAAGAAAGATACCAAAAACGCCTAAAATTGGAACGAACCCGTGTACATCGGAAAAACTGTTTTAATTTACAATGATTTTTCATTAGTGATTAATCATCTAACGATGAACAATGATGATAACAGCACATCTTAATAAAACTTTCCTAGACGTATGTATGTGTTGCATCCAAACGAACGATGGTGTGGTACCAGTCGAGAACAGAAAAAAAAAATTAAATAGCCATAAAATATCTGGCTCACGATGATCAAAATCGCCCGATTTGTCATACTAACATTCGATGTTCGTGATAAATGCCCGAGCACGAACATCGTATGGCATATAACCAGCTTTCTTTAGTCTCAAATAATTCACTACTGTGTGAAACTCGCTGATTTCAAATAAAGATTTCTCCGCGGTAGAAAATATAGACTATTAAAAAGAACGTTAGTCTTAGTACCTACAACTTTTAAATACCGTTATTAGTTAATTTTGTAGACCATAGTTATGCCATATTTTTGCTGCATACTTCCGAGTGAAAGAATGCCAGTTTTTTATAAAAATTGTTTAGTTACAAGCTGATACCATGTGAAATAAGGGATCTATTTTTTTTTTTCACCTCGGATCTATAACCAAATGTATCCTTATCTATCTTTGCAGGATCTTCATGCGGCAGAAGACTCTAGTGCATCAAATGTTCACTCCATTAAATTGGGATGGATTGTCGGTGTTGTTATACCATGCCTTCTCAACATTTTCGGTGTTATGCTGTTCCTGCGTCTAAGCTGGGTTGTAGCTCAATCCGGATTACTGCAGTCCCTTGCCATTATTGGAGTCTCAGCTGTTGTATGCATTATTACGACTCTATCTTTGTCTGCCATCAGTACCAATGGTGAAGTGAAAGGAGGTGGTATATATTTCATCATCTCTCGATCTCTTGGTCCTGAATTTGGAGCATCTGTGGGAGTGGTCTTTGCATTTGCCAATGCTGTGGCAGCTTCTATGAATACAATCGGTTTCTGTGATTCCCTTAATGATTTGTTGCGTAAGACCTCTCAACTGTTTGTTAGTATTCATTTGAAACGTAATTATGTATTCTCAAATTATAGGAAGCAACGGTTTAAAAATCATCGACGGTGGAATAAATGATGTTCGTATTGTGGGTGTCTTTACCATCCTAATCCTCATCTTGATCTGCTGTATTGGAATGGAATGGGAGGTTAAAGCTCAAAATTTCTTAATAGCTATCATTGTCTTGGCTATTTTTAATTTCTTGATCGGAGCAGCTATTGGACCACAAGGGGATCCGGAGAAGATTGCCAAAGGATTTGTTGGATTTTCATGTAAGTTGAAGTGTTTTGATGGATAAAGTGAAGTGAAAATTATTTTAAAATTTAATTCTTTTTTTTTACCAGGGGGAACTATAAACGAAAATTTAGGACCTAGTTATAGATATTCCGAAGGAACTGATCAGAACTTCTTTAGTGTTTTTGCTATTTTCTTCCCAAGTGTAACAGGTATCCAAGCAGGAGCTAACATTTCAGGAGATCTTAAAAACGCCGGGAAGTCCATTCCCAAAGGAACAATGTTAGCTTTGATCATTTCTATGATAACTTATGGAGTGTTTGTTGTATTTGCTGGTAGTGCAGCACTTCGAGATGCATCTGGAAATGTTTCTGATCTTGTCAATGGAACACTATTAACTGAAAACATACCATGTAGATTAAATAATGTAAAAACTGTTTTATATATATATATTTTTTTTGTAATAACTTTTTAAACAAATATTTAATTTTCAGACTTGTGAATTCGGTTTGGCTAATTCGTACTCTGTTATGCAACTTATGTCTGTATGGGGTCCGCTGATTTATGCTGGATGCTTTGCTGCAACTTTAAGTACTGCTTTGACAAATCTTTTATCAGTACCACGTTTAGTTCAATCACTTGGAACTGATCAAATCTACCCTGGATTAATTTACTTCTCGAAACCTTATGGCAAACATGGTGAACCTTATCGTGGATACGTTCTGACATTCCTTCTATCTGCTGGATTTCTTTTGATTGGTGAATTAAATGTCATCGCACCAATGATATCAAACTTTTATTTGGCATCGTATGCTTTGATAAACTTTTGCACATTCCATGCAGCACTCATTAAGCCATTGGGCTGGAGGCCAACGTTTAAGGTAATTTTTATTGTTATTTTTTTGTTTAACTTCCCATTGGAAGTTTTTTAAATTAGTCCGATTTGTCGTATTGAAAATCCTTTGGAATCTGAATCCATCGTTGTTAAAGAGATGTCTGTGTTGCGTGTGTAAGTTCGTTCGTTGGCTTTTTTTCGAGAATGATTTATTCATCTACATCTACTTTTTTAAATACAAAAAAAAAAATAGTAAACAAATGATATTGGACCATCTCACACTGGGTCAATTTTAAACCAGAATAACCCCTAGGTAGCTTTTGCTTCAATTGCACACGGAGTAAAGAAAGCTGGCGCAAAATTTTGTGTGTATGAAACGAATTTATTTGTATTTTTTTTTTCTTTTTGACGTTAAGAACAACAAAAAATTGTTCGGTTTTAGAAAAATAACAATTAAATTCCGCATAACAATAGCTTTTTGTTTGCCTAGAAACAAACAACTTGTGTTTGTATTAGTAGTTCAACTTTGTTATTCCTCTTAAAACAAGGAAGAACATTTTGCCCTAATTATTCTACACACTTCAACTCCCTCGCCAAGAAGCTTCAATTTCCCCAGGTTTAATTGCTCTGATGTGTGATGGCCCTTTCAATTAAAATGTTTTGATAACACACGATTTCATAGTTGATAATTGATAAAGTTTGTAAAGAAAATACATTGACACTTTATTAAAGAAAAGAAAAACTAAAAACTGTTGAAAAATTTACAGTTTTTTTTTTCACAGCAAAAAAAAAAACTTGAAGAGAAACTGCTAAAAATTATTAAAAAATGTTTTTCGTTTTGAATAAACAGTGGTATCGACTACGGGATAATTTTTATCTATAGTTTCGTTCATTGCAATTTACCCAGGGTTGACCCAGGTTTTCTTGACAACCCCAAGAGTTGTCAAAAATAGCTTGGATTTTTCGATTCTCAAAAAACCACTTTAGGGCTCTCATTTATGTTGTTGCGTTTTAAGCAAGAAAGAATTTACATATGTACACGAATAATAACTTAAAATAAGATTGAACAATGAATAAAAACAGCTTTAAAGGCCGGGTGACACAGAGCGCGGTCCGGTGGTCTTTGTAAAAAATTACAAACAAAACTTGCTTGTCGCGTTCTTTCCTTCCATTGTGAAGTTTAGACCGGCCCGTCGGCCCGCGTTCTGTGTGACCCGGCCTTAAACGTTTCCATTTTCTTTTCCTATTTAATTTTATTCAATTAGTGTGCTATTTTATTTAATTTCCATTAAAAAGTCACGATTCTTCAACAAAATAAATGCTTTACAACGTATTTTACTTGGCAGTTCATTCGTTACCTCAACCTTATAATTAATAGTAGTTAGAGTTTGGGAAAATATGAACTGACAGTTCTTCTAAGCAAAAAAAACTGCAACAGCAAGTGGTAGAAATAGAGCCTGATTACACGATTCTTTTTTTCGGTTGTTTCGTCTTTCGTCTTTTTGACAGATCTGGTGAGAGGTGTAGAAATGTAAGGGGAATTCATCTACGTTTCTACACCACTCACCCTATCTGTCAAAATGACGAAAGAAAAAACGAATACAAAAATTATCAGCCTCATAGTTGAAAATTCATTGACGTATTTTATATGGACTGCTAGTTACTTGTAACTTTTATACAAGTCTTGCACAAAAAAACGTTGCAAGAAATCGCAGCGCTCTTGGGACTAAGCGGCCACATTCGTTACTATAAACAGACGTCGATAATTTTAGTCGGATAAAGAACCAGGGCCTAGCGACTTAGGCCGTGTGCGAAATTCGTTTAAAATTACGATTAAATTTTATCCGAGATTAAATTTTGACATTTCTACGTACAGATTCACCTCACTAGTGTCAAAAATTAATCTTCGGATAAAATTTAACGCGATTTTAACTCAATTCACACACGGTCTTACTACTCCAGACCTCTGGCATGACAGTCCAACGCACTAACGACTACGCCACGGTCTATTCGTCGAAAGCTAAAAAATACGTTACAATTTAAATATTTTAGTAGAACTGACAATAGATGGCACCCGAAAAAGTTCATTTTTATTTAAATTGAATAATAATTTTTTTATTGTTTTAATTTTTTGAACAATTTTGGTGAATTTTGATCAAAATAAAATATAATGCATTATTATCTAGTTATCGAGTTCCGAATAACATCAATGGCAAGTTACCAGCACCAGTGTGGGGCGCACACAGCCTCTTTTTAATTTTATTTTTTTTTAATCAGGCGAATCAACTACCTATACAAATAATGTAACTTTCCTTTGTTTATAGTACTACAACGTCTGGCTTAGTTTATTTGGCTTCATACTATGCGTGGCTATAATGTTCTTGATCGAATGGAAATCATCTCTTATCACGCTTATCATAATATTCGCATTGTACCTGATTGTTGTTTATAGGAAACCAGGTAAGAATATTTAAATATTTTCATTAATACATATGTATTATGTATATCTTAATTTTTCAGATGTCAACTGGGGTGATTCAACTCAAGCTCAAACCTATAAAACCGCCTTATCTGCAACACAAAAATTAAATACGATTTCTGACCACGTTAAGAACTATCATCCTCAAGTGCTAGTTCTAGCCGGTGATCCTAAAGTTCGACCGCCACTAATTGATCTTGGTAGTTTAATTACCAAAAATACATCACTTATGATGGTCGGAAAAATTGTTCCGGTAAATTAAAATGCTGTGTAATTGATACACTTTAAATTAATATTGAACTTTATTTTAAAAAATATTTAGCTTAAAATTGGTTACAAGAACCGAAGGAATCTTATTGAAGAAGGTCAAAAGTATTTGGATGCCCGAAAAATTAAAGCTTTTTATAATGTTATTGATGGATTTACAATGGAAGACGGTACATCTGCCCTAATCAAGGCAAGTGGATTTGGAAAACTAACTCCCAATATTGTTCTTATGGGCTATAAAAATGACTGGAGGCAGTGTCGCAAAGAAGAAGTTTCGTCATACTTCGAAATTTTGCAGTAAGTCATCGGATAAAGTCAATGAATGGAGGAGAACTCCAATACACATATACTTAAAAAATTCATTTTTTTCTTATAGCAATGCCTTTTCTCTGCGAATGGGCGTAGCAATACTTCGAGTTCCTGATGGGCTTGACTTCTCTGAACTTAATCATGAAATTCGAACGCCTGCTTCTGCCATCAATGGTAGTGCAATGAATCATTTGCAGTCACAGGGGGTTGCAAATATGACAATTCCACATATGCAAGCCACTTCGGATATTTTGCACGTGGATTCAAATTTAAACTTGCCTGGCATGATAAGCTCGACAAGCACTTTGACTGTACCACAACCTCCTCCAATGCCAAACATGAGCAGCACGAAGAAGTTGCAAATAATGAATGATAGTATAATTTATTCAACAAAGGGTGGCTCTGAGTTGCCAAAGGATATTCTAGATGCTGTAACAGTATTTGCTAGGAAACAGCCCAAAGGAACTATCGATGTTTGGTGGATGTATGATGATGGAGGTTAGTTTGAAGATAAATTATTTGGACTTTTAAGGGAATGTTATCAATTTTATTTACTTTGGCAATCCAGAGTTTTTAATTCACGCACACTTTAAATAATGATAAATTGTTATAACTGTTATAAATTTGTATATCTCTAATCTTGTCCTGTTTATTACGAAGAGAATCTTGACATGCCAATATATAACAGTTTTGTTTTTTTTTAATAAAAGTAATGTTTATGCGGCCTTGGAAGGCCGGAGCCCTCCGTTGCCATAAGTGGACAGACTTCGGACTGCCAGAAATTTATCTTTCTGGTTGCGCCTCACGTTGGGCGCCAATTATTACAAAATTACCAAACGCGACCAGATTTTTATTAATAGAATATTTTAATGTAATTTACGATGGCGGAATTGCAATCCGCAAACTCAAACAAATTAAATTAATAAACAAAACGAAAGTAAATTGCACTCGACCGGCGGCGTGCGTCGCAACAAGAAAAACAAATGTTAAGAGAAATGGGTGCGTTAGATAAATTTCGCAACTGACAGCAATTAGCTCATTTTGGGGTTGGGTTGAACTGAATGAATGAATGAATCCAAATCTAATTAAATTATTACCTATAAAATAAACAGGGGTGTACTTACACGAAAGTGTGCGCCAGAAATTTTTGTTAGAAAATAGATATAGTAAAATTCCAAAACTATAATAAATATAAAATCAAATCAAACACAACTTCGTTTATGTCCGCACGGGGATTGTAAAAAGCTTTTATTTGGGAAACCTTTGGGCGGAAGGCCGGGATAAAAACCCAAAATTTTTTCAACCAAATACGAACAAAAGAAAATTTAAAATGGCAAAAAAAATTGGTGCGTTAACGATTGAATTAAAAAAGATAATGCCGCGTCCCAATGGGATACAAAAATTAACCAAATCGATAAACTAGCACGATTTATCGGAACCAATTAACAAAGAAACACAATTTCAGGAATTATTAAAAATTCCCAAAAACACTCTATTTATCCTTTCTCTTGGATTTTCCCCTACGCCTTTCCCCTTTGTCACCACGATTTTTCCTCAGTTTTTTTTTTCTCAATATCCTTGACATTTCGAATCACCTTTTTTCCAATATTCCTCAAAAAAACTTTTTTATACGATTTCTCAAAATAAACTTCACTTCTTCTCGATTTTCTTTTCTTGAAATTTTCTCAAAACTTCTAAAAACTTCCTGTTGCTTGGATAGCACTCTCAAGAGTGAACTTTCCCAGCTAAAACAAATCAATTTCTGACTCGGACATTCCATTCATTCACACATTTATGCAATCAGCCAATCGTTTTCGTGATCAGCAGTCACGGGACCACGGCTGGAAGGCTAGGTGCTATCCTCGAAAACCTCCGTTGTCGAATCTCAACAAAGCTTTACTCTCACACCGTGCATGTGTTGGATGCAAAAATACTGAATATAAAGATATGAATATTTCGTACCCATTTCCAAAACCCATTTGTTTACATTGTTGTATTTGTAATTTAATTTTGTGTCGATAAATAGGTGTGAAATTCAACAACAATAAAGCAGGGTGACGTGAAGATAAATACTGTGAATGCCTGAGTTTTATACCGCCATTATTACACACACTTTCTCATTTTTTATCTGATAGAGCTTGTAGGCAAACTCAAATCACTGCCGATGATTCATATCTTTATATTCAGTATCTTTGGTTAGATGTCTTTCTAAAACTTGTCGAATCTTTAATGGCCGAGTTCAGACCTATCTCAAACTAGAAATATTGCGAGACAAAATTAAAAGAAACAAAACTGATAAAAAGCCTTCGCCAGGTATTCTCCTAGTTATCATAAATTATACGCGAGTGATTCAAAGCGCGAATCAATCATTTAAAACCAAATTTTAATCGACACGAAAAAGTAAGGCATATTTTTTTTTACAATAACGAAACCTATACTCAATTATATTCTTTTTCTTTAGTTCATTAAATTTAAATATTAAGTTAAGTTAAATTTTGTTATGTTGTTTGTTTGGATGCAAGTAAGAGTCCGTCTGACTAGCTTACTTCTTCGGCTCATCCGCCGGTAACTCAACATGAGACCGCCCGTCTTCATGATTAAAAAATGATCGTGGATTTTGGAACCACCTGTTCCACTAAATTTCTAGATAAGCTCGAATACTTGTTTTTGTTGCTTTTGCAACATACTTTAAGAGCAGGTATCTGGTTGATGGACACCAGGTTTCCACTGAACTCTAGAAGTATTTTGGAGCTGTAACAGAAAAGGAAAGTTAAAATAGGATAAATAGGCTGTTGGAACTTGTTGTGGTAAATTTTACAGCAACACACGCTTAGGCACAGCTACTTTTAAAGGAAATAAACTGTTATAACGGTTATAAATTGGCTTTTTTCTAGTTTAACCCATTTATTAACAGAATAGTTCTTTATTTAATCTTTCTTTTATCCTTTTAGGCTTAACAATGCTGCTGCCTTACATCATTTCTATGCGTTCGAATTGGTCGAATTGCAAACTACGCGTGTTTGCTTTGACAAATCGCCGTTTGGACTTGGAGGAAGAAGAAAAGAGGTTTGTAATCTTTTACAATTTATTCTTCGTTAATTTTTATATTCAACTTGCATATGACTTTTTTGTTTTGCTTATTTTGTGTAGCATGTCAAGTCTTCTACAAAAACTTCGAATAAACTACTCTTCGCTGGTAATGTTACAGGGTGTTACCGATAGACCACGGTTAGAAACTATAACCAAACATAGACGCCTTTTGGACGGTTTTGTCCAATCGTCAGCTAATCCAAATGGTTCTGTTACAGAGGAAGAAATTCAAAGCTTAGAAGAGAAAACTTATCGACAGTTGCGTATACACGAGCTATTAGTAGATCACTCATCCAAGGCCTCCTTGGTTGTGATGTCCTTGCCAATGCCAAGAAGGGTAAGCTTTAAGAAGAATTATTTCAAGTATCAGGCATACTGAACTTATTCAAATTTTAATTTTCAGGAAGCCATTTCACCACCACTCTATATGTCTTGGCTTGAGATGCTAACGAGTGATATAAGCTGTCCGTTCATATTGGCTAGGGGTAACCAAACACCAGTGCTTACGTTTTACTCTTAATTGAGCACAAAAATGTTCTACTCAATTCGATTATATACCTACTTATAGAAATATTTTTTTTTATAAAATATTGTATTTTTTTTTGTATAATTTATTAGCTGTCTAAGGCTTAAATACTTAATTTTATAAGACCGATAGTATTATTAAATTTTAAAATATTTTCGAAATATAAATAAATTATATTTTAATTCTTGACTAATTTTTTAACTTTTTTTTTGTTAACTTATATAAGCATTTGCCGACGTAAATTTTATTGTTATCTGTGGTTTGACCCCCGTATCTAAAATGGTTGTTGAGTAATTCGAACCGGTCTAGAAATATTCGTTTAGTCGTATTTATAAACGTTATCGAACTTTAGACAGCTTTCCAAGTTTTAAATACACTTTTTCAATTGTTATATCTAATACTACGTTTTCACCGACCGGGATTTAAGTAGATTCACTTTTTAAATAACGAAGATTTACCATACGAATTTATTTCCTTAACTTGAAGATTTGAAATAAATCTTCTTAAAACATGGTGGTTGTATATTTAGCTTTAAGGAAATTATAGTTTATCCAATTATTCTTGTCAGTACAGGGAAGATAGGACGTTTGCATCTCAGCTTGGTTGCAGCGTACTGCATAAGTCTATCGCATGTAAAAGCTCTTATCGCGATGCCGTAGTTTGCATAATAAATCATTTCAAGTTTATTTGAAATTGACCAGCGTCACCACCTAGTAGGTAAAATTGCACAATTACGATTTTAAAAAACAAAAAAAAAAATTTTATAAATTTTAAATTTTAAATTTTATAAATGGAATTGGTGGGTCGTTTCTAAGTATACTAAAAATTATTGATTATCTTTCTCTTTTTCATAGAATATTTTTTTGTAGGATTTATACTTTCAGATTTAAGCATGCTTTGTTCTAGATTTTTTTTTTTTCATAATATAAATCGTTAAGAAGATTTTGGGGAAAAATTTAAAAAAAAAAAGTGTACTTTAAGGTCCCTCGACTCTGAAAAAATAAGTCCTATAAAAAAATGTACTGTGAAGAAAAGAAAGATAACTATAAATTTCCAATTTCAAGATATTGGTTACAACACTTTTTTGTTTAATGGTGGCCGACGCACAACACCTACATCCGCGCTATTTTATTTTTATACTCAAAAACAACACACATACTAATTTTAATCATAAAATTATTAAAGAAAAGAAGTCTGGTACTGACGATAAGGCCCAAAAGAAACATTCGGCAATTGAAATATTCTTAGATTTATTTTTAATATATACTTTGGTTAAATTTTAATTCTTTTTTTTTACCTTTGTAAATATAACTTGAATTAAAATTTATTGCACACCCATTTTTAAAAAATATTTCAAACGATTCTTAAAAAAATACCCATTTAAAAAACACAAATTGTACAAAACTTAAAATAAAAAAATACACCTTTTAAACATACAATTTACATAAAAATAAATTATTTCAAATTAACTGACCGCGCGCTACGAAAATCTACGCAAATAGTGTTCTTCTTAAAAGAAAACAGCTTAAAATTTTGTAACTGCATTTCAACGTATTTTCCACACATTAAAAGAAATGCAAAAAATGAAAACACTCTACGGTAACTCTCATAATTATAAACTTTTTTTAAAGCTCTAAAATCAAAAGCACCTCTATAGAAATCCAAGGAAAAAAAAACTGAACGAGTTACCAAATGGACATGGGTAACCCTGAATGCACATTAATATAATAGGGGTTGAATTTGAAAAGCAGCAACAGCAGCCACAGCAATTTATTTCAGTGCGCACTCAGATGTGCGCTCGAGAGGACGTTGGGGTTATGTCAGATGTAATCGGAAATTTACGGGCGGGCAAACACTTTTTATGAAGGAGTTCTTTCAATTTAGTATGGTGCAAAAATATGGCGCGCTACTGATTTTGAAAAAGCTCTCCCATAAGACGTGTACTGCCAATTAATATTGGATAGACTTTAGATTAGACTGAGAACTAATAATCTCGTTTATTTCTTGATTAGTGATGTGTCGAAGAATTGGTGTATCGTAAAACGTTTGCTTGCTGCTAATCAATGAGGTCAATCAAAGGGCACGGTAGTGCCTAGCCAAGTTCTCGGCACTACTACCTTTTTACAGGAACAAACTCAAGCGCTTTTCGACCCCCCTCTAACTTCGGAACCAATAATGTCAGAAATGTCGCCATATTTGCTAAACTAGGCGAGCACAGGCGCCTCACCAAATTTCAACTCCCTAGCATTAGTGGTTCCTGAGATATAGGACGTCAAAAATCGCGAAAACCGTAACTGACTGACTCACGTACTCACTGACTGACAGATCATCAAAATTCTTCTTCCCGACACCATAGAATCTTGTAATTTCGCACAACGGTAGGCCTTGTGGTATATACAAAGGAAAAAATCGAAAATTTTGGATTTTCCATATAGGTGGCATGGTATCCGCCCACTTTCACAGAATTGCTATCAATTATATGGAGCACTTCTGATTATTGTAGAATGATAAAATTTGGTAGAGTGGAAGGCCTTATAAAAGGAAAAAAATTAAAATTTAAAATTTATCATTCAGGGGGCGTGGCATCCACCCACTTTTCTGAAAATAGTTATCAATTGCATGGAGCACTTCCCGACACCATAGAATCTTGTAATTTCGCACAACCAACGGTAGGCCTTGTGCTATATACAGAGAAAACATCGAACATTTTGGATTTTCCATATAGGGGGCGTGGTATCCACCCACTTCCTCAAATTGTTTTCTGATTATTGCAGAATGATGAAATTTTGTATAGAGGTAGAGCTTGCAATGTGTGTAAAGAAAACAAAAATAAAATTTGAGATTTTTCATTTAGGGGTGTGGCATCCACCCACTTTCTTAGAACTATGTCCGATTGTTATAGGATGATGAAATTTGGTAGAGCGATAGGGCTTCCAATGCAAGCAAAGAAAAAAAATTAAAATTTGATATTTGACATTCAGGGGCGTTGTATCAAGCCGCTTTCTCAGAAGTTTTGTCAATTATATGAAGCACTTCTGATTGTTGAAGAATTATGAATTTCGGTAGAGAGGTAGGGTTCATAATTTATGCTGAGAAAAACTTAAAAATTTGGGGTTTGTCATCCAGGGGGCGTGGCATCCACCCACTTTCATAGAATTATTATTGTTTGCTGTACAATTATGATTAGTTAGTGTGATAACTGACTAAAATTTGGTATGTTCACTTGGCAAGTTTTCTTTTTTTCCATCTGATTACTTAACATTCAAAATGTTTTGAAAACTTGCCAAGTAAACATACTAAATTTTAGTCAGTTATCATTAAATAAGAAATTTCTCTTATAATTTGGAGTTATTAAGATATTACTCTACTTAAAATATTTGATAATAAACCCTTCATAAACTTAGAACTTGGCGTACTTTTAGATCTCATTACTTTTCACGACTGACTTGTTACTTAAAGGTTTTTTTGTGCACATGGAGAACTTGGCTCTTTTTTAACATTTATGTTTTTGGTGTGATATAGCTTTCAGCATCGAAATTAATAAGCGGCACTTCAAACCCACGAGGCTGATTTCCTGTATGAGGTGAATTTCGTGCTTTTAGTATCCTCCTGGCAGCAATTTCCCAGCCTATTTTACTTTGATCGGACAACATCGACAGAAGCAAATTTTCTGGATGTTTCAACTCTGCTGGCAGATATCTAGAACTTTTAATTAGCATATACAAATTCTTAGATCCATTTATACAAGTTTGTTTGGGTTTGTTTTTATTTCAAACCATACTGGAGCGTATACTTTGACACAATATTCAGCTAACAGTTTTAAGTTATTTGATGGAGCAATATTCTATTAGCTTTTGTCAACCATCTGGGATGGGACATCTTTCCTGGGGACCTGTTAGCCAAATGATCAAAACATTGTCCATTTATTACTGACATTGTTATTTCATACAGGTATTTCTGAACGGTACTTAGATCATCAAACTGAATTTGTGGCAGTTCACTTTCTATTTTTTCATAATTTCTTGTTCCTAATTTCTCGCAATTTTCTAATAATTTTCCAATTGGACCAGCATGTGAGGAGGGACCAGTGGTAAGCCCGTCTAATTTGTTAAACAGATGTCTCAAAGGCAATTCATTCAAAAGTAGTATACAAATGATCCACTGTATGGGGACGTTGAAGCTTTTTCTCGAAGAATCTAATCACAACGCCGTTGAATTTTTCTGTGTTAGTGATTGTACCATCGTAACCAAGAGCCATCAAAATTTTGTGTGACAAAAGAGCTCATAGGAATCGATGCTTTAATACCTTTGGCACTTCCTAAAACTGGGGTAGCTATTAACTGATATAAATAACACGTTGTTATAATTGCTTTCGTTCGTCGCGCCGAATATTCTCGTTGGTTTGGGAGAGCCTTTAAGCTGGAATTGTTTTTTTTTAATCCTGAAAAATGCCTTATTTTATTAAAAAAAATTTAAACGCTTAAATAACATTTTAAGCGTTTTTATGAATCCAAGGAAATGGGCGGGGCCACGGAAAAAATGGGCAGGCGCCAATGTAAACAGTTGTCTTGATCAGAATACCTATTAACCAAAAATTTTATTTCTCTACAATCTTTTTAGTCCTTAAAAGAACTACCATATGTACATTACTTCAGCTGCCTTTTAAGCTATCATGTACATAATTATCGGACTTTTTTTTCCAAATATTGACCACCTTGACGCAAACGAATTCGAAAAGTAACGATTGAGAGATTTCGACAAGGGTTGCATTAAGTCGGTCAATAGAACACCACGTCCGGAGGGTACCATTACTTTGTCCATCTGCGCGAAAAACAGTGAAATCCGAAGTAAATAACTCACTATCAAGAAAAGTTGGATAAAGGTTTGTTTCAATCAAGGCGAAAATTTCAAAAGGGAATTTTTGGGAGTTGATAAACACTGAAGTAGTTTTGGTGCGGAGCCCTCTTACGTTTGAATAATACAGAGACAAGGAAATTTAGGTTACTGTTAAAGAGGACATTTCAAATTTTGAAGGTTTCGAGCGCTTATAACTTATGTGACAAGCATACGTTGCAAGGTCCTTAGAGACGGTAGATGGAGAAATATTTAAATCTCCATGAAAGCGGGTATATATAAAGAAGCTGTTAACATAAAATAACTTTTAACATTTTAAATCGTTTCGTTTTCTGTGGATTTTATTTACTTATAACATGAACGTTTTCTCATGGCAGAAGCATATTTCCGACTGTTTCGAAATATTTAGACATAGTTTAAACAGCCAAAAATCTAATTTTAGAGATAATTATGGCGGTAACCCCGAGGCCACACAGGCAAGTACTGGGGCCTATTTCTGCGCTACTACATCAGCTACAATGTAGTAGTATAACAGTTGTATTACATCATTTCTGTTTCAAATATACATTGATTTTTCTGTTGTAGTACATCAATGTAGCTTTGAAGAATCGACTGGAAATATTGGAAAGATGTATGATTCTGTTTCACAGCTTTTGATACTATATTGTTGTAGTACAACTAACGGTAAATTCTTGTTACATTATCACAACAAAAATATTTGCTGTGATTGTTGTACACCATCAAAAAATGGATGGATATACAAGAAAATATACGAATGTAAGTATTTTTTTTTTGTTATTTAAATATAATAAATTCAAAAAATGTATGATTTATCTTTTAATTTTTTATTTAGTCGGTGAAGGAACAGCCAATGGAGTGTTAATAAAATCTGTTGCGGTGATAAAGTAGGGGTATTCATGCAATAAGATAAATTTATGAACTTAGTAATTGCGTAAATTTATGCTTTACTTTGCATGAGGGCACCTATAAAGCAATTCGCGTATATAGCATAAACTCTCAATATTAGTTCCTCTATAACTCGCTTAAATTTATCTCGTTTGCGCAGCAAAATCATCGCGCAAACTTATCAACTCTGCGTATATAATTTTCCAGAGGTCGTAAGCTTATGCAGAATACGAGGTTCACGAGGCATATACGATTTTTCATGAATACCCCTAGTATATTTGTTGCAATTGATTGGATGGGCAATGAATGGCATCCTGAATCTTTCAACAAAATAACGGCCTTCCAAATTAAAATTCATTCGCTGTAAATATGTAAATTCAACATATGTTGAATTCAAAATCATCGTCGAAAATATTAATGTCAAAATCCATTTATACTTAATTTATTTTTATTTATTTATGTGTCTTCAAAATCGAAACTAGCACTCAATTCCCAAAAAAAATATATAAACGTCAAACGAGCTACACATCTACTACATCAACGAGCTACATCATACAACACTTCCAGAGGTGCGTTCTTTTATGTTACTGTGGTTAACTATAGTTAATGTGTCAAAAACAAAAGTTGATCTGCCATAGTTAAGAAAGTTACTCTTGGTAACTTTTTCATTTAGGAACGACCAGAGTTAACAATAGTTAATCTGTCAAACGAAAGGGGTTGACCAAAAAAATTGAATTGTATATTTGGAATGAATAACCAAAAAAAAATGTGATTGTATTAAATTTTTTGCAAAAATATTCAAAATTACATGTGTAATATTTCCAAAATAAATTTCTTTACACTCAGTATTGTATAAATCGAACAGAAATAAGTGCAATTTTCTTCATTGCTTATGGCACAGAATTTTTTGATGAAAAAATAACCAAATATAAAGAAGAAAATGCCGACAGAAAGAAAATGCATCAGAAAACAAAAGAAAACTATTCCAAAAATCAAATTCGACAAAAAAAATCGATTCAATTGATAAAAACATATTTTAAATATTGAAAACAATTCCAAATCAAATAGGCAAAATGTAAACAAAACATCCACCATTGCATTTCAGCTGTGTTTGACAGATCAACTATTTCAATTCATATCGAGGAGATGAGTTGGAAAAAGTTACAAAAAGTTACTTTTTGACACTTTTACTTTGGAATTTAGGAACGATTTTATGACGTCATAAGGTTACTCGAAGTAACTTTTCTGTATTAAAAGAACGACTGAAGTTAACTATAGTTAACCACAGTACATAAAAGAACGCACCACAGTTGTAGTTATGAAACAGAAAAATGTAGTTGATGTAGTTATACTATTTTGCTGTAAGATGTAGTCGATGTAGCTGCTGTAGTAGCGGAGAAATAGGCCCCTGGCAAGCAAGTTGGGTACATACACTGCCTGCCAAATTCATACCTGTGTACTTGCTGTGACGTAGGCGGCACGCAACTTGCTGAGTGTTACTTGCTTCTTCGTTCTTTTTATTTACTATTAGTGCGAGATGTGGTGAACGATTTGCTCAAAGCATTTCATACATACCGCTGCAAATTTGTGGGCATGCCATTTTTATGATTGAGAAACAACCAAAACTAAAAATGTGATTGATCTACCATACGAAATAGGTTGAACAAAAAAATTAAATCCATTTGGAAAGAATATTCAATACAAAGAACGACGAAAGTTCACTCAATTAACGTACTGCTTGCTTCGCTACTTACTTCTGAACTGGTTTGGAAAAAGCCAAGCGAGTAGACGAGCAAGTTGCTTCGATTTATGTGTGTTAGTAAAAAATTAAAAGTGTATTGCAACTTGCTTGCCAGTACTTGCTCGTGTGGCCTCAGAGTAATGTACACGATTTTCTTAGGACTTTTAACATTGAAAATGTTTATAGGATCGTTTTGACAGAGTTGTGGTGTTACTAAAATGATTAAATGAAATAAATTCAATAAATCAGAAATGAACTCCAGCGTATAGGGCATCACAACGAAATTTTTGGTTGGTGTTACTAAAGAAATGACCGAAATGATTGAAATGAACACATGAACGTAGAATATGAAAAATGAACTCCAGCGTATAGGAGGACAACTATCAAATTTTTGGTTGGTGTTACTAAAACATTACTAGAATGATAAAAATAAACAAACGAACACAAGCGATGAATTACAGCAGGCGTAGGTATACGGGGAAAAAACGAAGAAAGAAAAGTATTGTTCGTCATCAACAGGCAAGCTTCAGTGGAGAATGGTCATGAAGTATATTCAAAAAAAAGAAAAAAACAACAACAAGGTATTCAGCAGAAGAAGACAAATGAACAGACAAGGCAATCAACAAAAGTGGATAGGTTTCTGCCAGATTTTTGTATGTTGTATAAGTGTCTATGTATCTACATAGTTATGGATGTAGGTAGGTTGTGATTTTGTGAAAATGAAAATGATAGGTATTTATTTTTATTCCATAGCATAGAGAATACAATGCGGTCTTGTAAGAAAGGCCAGTGATGCAGTTGAGTGTGCAAGCAGGAGTAGAGCTTGCTTGAAATCGATTTATGTAGGTATGTAATATGTAGGACAACCAAAAATATGCTACAGCATATTTTTTTTTTAGTAACACTATTAAGACCAGACTAGATTAGAAATCCGTTTTATAAGTAAATGCATATTTTTGTATATTTACGATTTACGTGCATATTTTGGCATGCCTACTTTTGTAGGTATATTTTTCATAAAAAAGACATAGTTTGTTCGTTATTAATTATTTATTGTATTATTCATACTAGAATGTCAGTTTATTAGACGTGACCATTCTTTATTGCGTCAATTTCAATGAATTTTTGAAAAACAAACAACAACAACTTAAAGGCGCTACCATTTTTTTTTTTTTTTGAGAAAATTAACCTTTTTTTGAGTTGGTTAAATTGACTCGAACGATTTTATTTCAATTTTGTAATCTAGTACTTCTAAATATTTAAGGCCGTGTGTGAATTGAATTAAAATTTCGATTAAATTTAATTCGAAATAAAATTTTGAAGTTTCTACGTATAGATTCACCCTACTATTGTCAAAAATTAATCTTCGGATAAAATTTAACGCGATTTTAACCCAATTCGCACACGGCCTAAACAATATGTATAGATAGCTTTTGAAAATTTAGAAAATATTGACCCAAAATAAAAAAAAATCATGCTCCCAGTAATTCTGACTTTTTAACATTTCTTTCGTTGAAAGGTACCAAAATTTTTGTTAGCCACGAGAGCAAACTTGTCTTAATGTCTTAAATAAATCCATGTGAATGAATTTAAACGATATTCACCATTTTAAAAAACATGCATATACTTGTACCTATTTCAAATAGGTTTCAAAAATGGCTTTTAGCCAAAGCAAACTTTGTTCGACAATATTAAATTTCTTGTACACTACCTATTTTTTTTTTTTGTTTTTAAACATACAAAGGTATACAAACCTACTTAGAATATATGTTTACAAGCAAAATTAAGCATACTAGTATCGTCCCGTGGCCGAAACTCGGCCAGCAAAAACTCAAGGAAGGAGACAAATTTTAAATTTGTTTCAAAATATTGAAGGAAAAAAACATATATTTTTTTTAATATGCAGTGTTCGACAGTTAAAAAACAAAAATGACCCACAGCATGTAAATGCGTGTCTCAAGTAGATTCTGCACATCTCCGCAATTGTGGTTTTCCAACCATATAAAATTTTAACTTTAAAGATTTTTTCGGAACTTAACGCGTTAAATATAATTGGTCGTATTTATAAACATTGTCTAACTTTATAGACAGCCGTCCAAGTTTTTAAAAAACTTTTCTAATTGCTGCTAAAGTGACTTTTCGTTTTATATTGCTTTAGATAACGTAATCTATTGTCTAAACCTTGAGAAATGCAATATTTTTTTTATTTTATTATTGGTGTTTTCCCTAATAGGTACATATGAGTTTTGATATCAGATCTTAAAAAAAACGATTTTTTTGGTTGAACAGGAAAGTTGATGGGTTGTTTAAGAAAATTAACAAGGTTTATTTTTTGCCAAATGGAAAGTGACATTAAATACATAATAACCTAGAAACTTCAGAACCTATAATGGTGTCTGAAACAGCTTATTACGTTTCAATTAATTTAAATTGAAAAGATTAGTCAGGTGTCATTTTCAATGTCCATATGGTTACTCTATGAGTGAAATCTGTAAATTTTTTCATTTCCTTTTAATTTTAAACTTAAAAAAAATTCAAACCTTCAAATCAGATGTGATATTTTAAGCTGTCAAACGAAATGAGGAACTGTCAAACGAAATGAGGAAACTAGATGAAATCAATTTTTCTGTAATTTACGAAATTACCTCAGTGATTACGCAGTATTAATTTCCTACTAATTTGAGTCGACGAACGTAGTTTTGCAAATCAAAATACGGAGTCATCCATATGTTGTTGACTACGCGTGCGGATTCAAAATGGACTCGTTTGCTTGAAGGGCGAGCTTTGACACGTCATTGATACAAACAGAACCAAATAGAGGAACTTTCTGTCAGATCCTCAATTCAAAAATCCAACAGAATTATTTTTGACGTCTGGCAATTATTTACAAAAATTACAAAAGAAGTAGGAGCAATACAACCCTATTTTACGACACATAAGCCGGGTAATTTTAAATTTGTTAAGTAAGTTCAAAATCTTCGCTAGAACATTCCTCAAAATTTTACAAAAATTTTAACGAAAATCCCAAGACTTATGACAAGTGAAAACTCAATAAATCATTACAAATGGCATCCAGGAAACATCATAAATGGCTCCCAACTAACCAAAGGTTATGTTTGTCTTGTGATCAATCGAAAGGTCACAATTCCTAAAGAAATTGTGGTCAATCTATGGGAAAACGCTGAATGCCGTTGCACGGTTGATGGCGGCACGAATCGGTGGAGGGACTTCCTATTGACGCACGAAATGGGCAATCAATTAAAACTACCCGACTTTATAACAGGCGATTTTGATTCAATCACTGAAGAGACTTCAAACTATTTCAACAACTCGTCAATACAGCGAATTCACACACCAGATCAAAACTATACAGATTTCACTAAAGCAATACATTTCCTCGAGCCTATTTTGCAAGCCAAAGGTATTAACGACATCATTGTATTGCATGATACGTCAGGTCGCCTAGACCACATCATGGCAAACATACAAACATTATTCAAAGCGAAACCATCACTAAACGTGTACTTACTTGGAGGCAGTTCCATGACATGGCTCCTTAGAACAGGGAAGCATACCATACACATACCAAAGGATCTAGTCGACAACCATCGATGGTGTGCATTGCTTCCAGTTGGTGGCAGGGCAACAGTTACTTCAAGCGGACTCAAGTGGAACTTAAATCTATCGGTTTTAGAATTTGGCGATGGAATTGTGAGTTCATCGAATACCTATTCATGTGAAACTGTGCACATAGAAAATACAAATAGTATTCTCTGGTCAATGGGTGTGTTTAATTTCTATGATGACTAGTTCATTTTAGTGTAGTGCAACAAAAATTATAAAAATTACATATCCATTGTTTCTCAAACTTGTTTTTGTAAATTTAGTAAAATATCACTTGGAGAATAATTATTCTGCTTTCTAAATTTGTAATTTTTACGGCCAATTTCTTGAAAAAGTTCTAACCCCTAAAACTCGGTTTATCGATAAATTAGAACTTGATTGACTTCTAACTTATTTTTTCACCGAGTTCTAACGCGTTAGAACTTCGATTTAAATTTCAGTTTGAGATAGAACTTCGATTTGGACCCTCGAATTCGGGGGTCTAGAGACTTAGAACTCGGTTTAACAAAATTTTTAGAACTTTGTGAAGAAATTGGCCGTTAGTAGTTTATTAAGTTGTTTCCAGGGTTAAATAAATAAATAAATTTGATGGCGCAAAAGTTCGCGAAGAACGAGGACATAACTTGTAACTATTCCTGTTTTGGTGTTGTTAAATGGAATAGAAGGTACCTAAACCTACAATTTACTTCAGATTTCGATGGGGTTGGGTGAGAGGTTTTTTTATGAGTAGGATATTGAAGGATTTGTGGAAAAAGATTGAGCGTATTTGTGTAAAGTACACACATTTCTTCCGGTCGAGAATTTCTCCTGAATTGTTGAGAACATCAAATAAGTAAGTTCATGTATGTACATATGTAGGAACACACTATTTTCTGAAGTGTACCCGAAATAAATAAATTATGGGTATTCACAATTGGGTACCAATACTTTGCGTGTACACTAGAAATAATAAATATTCAGAAACTAGTACCCATTCTTTGTGGGTACAGTGCACTATGTTTTTTTTTTTTTGAAAATGCATATTCAACTTATATACTGTTTTCAAACTCATTCACATGTGAAACGTTTGCGAATTGGATTAAAATTTCAATTAAATTTTCAATAAATAAATTAAACGTTTGCAAGTACCTATAGATTCACCTCATTAGTGTCAAAAATTAATCTTCGGATAAAATTTAACGCGAATGTAGTGCAGAAAATGTTACTGAATGTTTTAAAACACGTTTCAAGTCATTCATGCAGACTTCTAGTACCTATCAAGTAAAAATGCCAAGATGTCTTATTGTCATTTTTAAGAGATTCACTTTTTTTATTTTGAATTGTGCAATGATTTGCATTTAAATTTTATTTAATAAACACCCTATACTTCAATAGAATATGTACATAATGTACTCTCGGTTAGTATGCATAAATAAGAAACGTTACAAAGTACTCTTGCATTCTATCATCCTAAAATCGTATGATTTTGCCGATGTCTAGTTGATTACCTATGTACTATGTTCCTTAGGCATATAGTTATTCTTAAAATTGTTAGATGGTACAGTTTAAATAAAGCGATCGTAAAAATCGTCTGGACTCTTACACATTATAATTGATTCTCTTTTCAGATGGTTTTTTATTTCGCAACTTCTTTCGTAATAAATAAAGAAAATTATTTGTTTATTTACATATTCTTTCCCGTCATGCCTGGCACACGATATAATAATTCTCCATCATCATCATAGTAGCAGTCCTCCACTTTGTAAGTTGCACCCTTTTTTCTAAGCTTCTTTGGTATGTAGATTTTATCTTTGACTCTTGTCATTTCGTATTTTCTCATATCTTCTTTGCTCACAACAATTTCATCAGTGGCATACCGTTCCAGTGAAAATACTTTATCCGATGTAACGACCCCTGTTCCACTGGGGTTGTCAAAACGAATTGACGAAATTAGTTCTTTATCCCCAAGCTTAAAGATTTTCAGTTCCTGTAGACGCATCGTTCGTTTATCTTTTATTTTATCTGAAAGGTATGTTTCTTCATCATGAGCGCCGGGAAGTTTAGACAAGTTCTTCGCATTTGAATCGCTAAGCATCATCTGTGTTGGCTCCTTATCGGCATACCCTTTGCAGCTAGTGATTAAACTCAAAAAATCTGTTCTCTTTGGCCTTGGTAAGGGCGTTCGAGGGCACCAACCTGTTTCAAGGTTTTCCATGTCTTCCTTTTTTCTAGCAGAAAACTTTATCAGATGCTCTTTGAGTTGTCGATTTATTTGAGGAAATTCACCTTTGCTTAGACTCTGCCAGTTTTTCATCACAGCCTCGTCGTGATCTTTGATTCTCTTCGCTGACCTTGGAACCCATTTAGATCGAATAATTTTCTGTATAACTTCTGGAGTTGCTGGGAAACTTTCGACTAATCTTTCAACAGTCCATTCCTCCGAATCGCGGGAGTGCAACAACTTTATTTGTTCTTTCTCGGTGTACGTGAGGAAGTTGGGTTGTTTCTGTTTAAAATATTTATTTTTCACAACCCATAGACGCATCTGTTCTTTTTGGTCCTCTATTTCACGTTCATGTTGTTTGTGGGTTTTGTTCACTTTCATAAAGTCGGTTTCCAAGTCATCGAAATCCTCTAAATTTTCATTAGGTTCTAAGATACGTTCTCTTCGAAATACTTGTGCTTGTATTCCAATGCCGGGATTTGCTTTGCGGCGTATATATTTGGTTGGAACTGTATAGAAAGAGCGCTGAATTATTTTAGCAAAAAACATTGTTTTTCTTTGGAAAAGAACTTTTCTTTTATTAAAGTTAAAAAATTAAATTGTTAATTAACTATTTTAGTATAGGTACCACCAAATAAATAAATAAAAAGAAAGAAGCAGGGCCGTTCAAAACTGTTTTTTTTTTTTTTTTTTTTGACGTAATAAAGGGACAGCTGTTCGGTTTTTGACATATGTTTAGGTTCGTTCATGTACTATCTGAAAAACAGCTCACCCAAATCAACGCGAAACATTCGGCACGATAACGAAACTTTCGCCTGTTTAATACCACTGCGATAAATGAGAGCGATGATGTTGACCGACGACGCACATAGGAGTATTAAGCGGTTGTAGGCACAAAATCAGTTACGTGAAATTTCTGCAAATTTTCACATTTTGCTGTCAGAACGCATAGCTAAGAAAACCCAAGTGTGGGAAACTAGGTGAAAATTTCACGTTACCAGCTCTTCCAGTTCCGACTGCGACTCCAGTTGCAGCATTCTATTCTGTTCAGGCAGTTATTGAACGTACAATTAAATCAAATGGGGTTTTCCATTGGTAAAATAAATCATTTTATTTTTGATTTGGATCTGTCAAAATGACAATTTCCCTCTTTTTGCGTTCCATTGGGCACAATAAATTGATTTTTGATTTTAAATCAAATTTGCAGATCTAAAATTTTTCGGCAGATTTACCCCTCCTTGTACTAATACCAACAAATCCAGCTGTCAGCTTGCAAATGTTTTTCGTTGATATTTCGGTTGTGAAAATTATGTTGAAAAATGTGGAAAATAATTGGTAATAAATAAATGGTAGCAGTTTAGAATGAACCGGCAACTTTATCAAGTTCATATTTCTCTTGTAAAAGTAAATCGAGGGATGAAGATTTTTTTTAAATATTGACATAATGCACAAATACAGTAACAAAAATAAATCAATTTGAAATTGTGTTCCATTCGCCACATAATAAATCAATTTTTTCATTGAAATCTTAATTTACCAATGGAAGTCCCCATTTGAAAAACTTATAAATTCAATAATTTTGATGAACGATAGCTCTTGGCTAATTAAAAAAGTACTTGAAAAATAAATATCAACTAAAAAAAAGTAATGCAGACTGGTAGGTACCGAAATCATTTGGCGTAAGTTTGAATTGTCCGGTGAAAAGTGCTATAACTCCATTTTTTACTACTTTACCTTAAATAATTTATGAATACGACCGTTATTTTCAATTTTCTCAAAAACAGACATTCAGCTATCAGATTTTTAGTGTTTGACTAGAAATTAATAGGAGCATCGAATATTAAAAAAAAAAAAATATTACTTATGTGGTTTTCGATTCAACCTTTTCAGATTTGGGGTTCAAAAAACAATCAAACGTGGTGAATCGAACGCATCTGGATTGTTTTTTTTTTTTGTTTTTTTTTTTTAACTGTGTGATGCTTTGTGTATGGAAATTGGAAGGCAGTCAAAACACGTTTTTCCATAATAAAGATAAAAAAAACTTCAATATTTGCACTAATCAATCGACTCTATTTTATTTTATTTTATTATTAACACGGACCACAAAGAAATTGCGTAGGGAAAATTCAGTACCTAGTCAAACTGACGTTTAGTTATGCCATTTATTGGTGTGTGTGCAAGTACGTTTGAAAATCTGTGTAAATCTGCCATAAAATCGAGATTTAAAAGATCAATCGAAAAAAATAATATATACACCGCCAAAAGCGATCTTTTTTGGTTGAATCGAAGGCGAAATCTGAAAAAGATCAACTTAAGGCTCTCCCAAACCAACGCCATTAATCGCCGCGACAATAGAAAACAATAACAACAACGTGTCGTTTTGTTTGACAACCACGTTTGTTATTGTTGTTTTCTTTTATCGCGGCGAATAATCGCGTTGGTTTGGGAGAGCCTTTAACCCCATAAAAGTCAACTTTTTATTGGTTGAATCGAAAACTGTTCATTAAAAAAAAACTTTATTTAGAAACAAAATTAAATTATAGATTTCTGGCTTCACAAAAATATATAGCATGCCTTTGTGACGGTTAAAGTTGTTTTTTAGTAATTTTTTTCTATTTTAAATCAATTCTTTTAGTACATTTCCCCTTCCGTTATATCCAATTTTGTCAAAAACTATACGACATTTTAGCATATGGTTTTGTTTTTGACTTAAAACCAAGCCTTATTATGAGTTTCACCTGAACAACATCACCTTAAAATTTTCTGTTCGCCCGGAATTTTATAAGAGTTTATAATATTTCAAAAGCTATTCCTAAAACAGATTTATTTAGAAATAAAATAAAAAAAGATATTTCTGGCTTTACAAAAAAGTATATCATGGCATTGTAATGGGGTTTTTCATTAGGCCAGTCCCACGGAGAAAAAATCTCAGTGAGCGCTCAATGTCAATTTGACGGAGGCGAAATCATTTGGTGGGACAACATTCTCCGCTCAATTGTAAAAAACTCAGGTGTTATAATTCTCGTACTGAAATTCTGAAAAATCACTTTCAACTTTTGCTTAAAATATTTAATTTTTGAAGCAGAAAACTTATTGAAATGAATGAGAAATAATAAAAAGTTCAATTTATTTTAGTTTTTATTAACATTCCGTCTTTATTTTGCATTTATTTACCACTTTTGCACTTGCGCACCACAAAAAAATTTAAATTTGATTGTCAAAAGAACAGCTGTTTTGGCTGAGAAAGAAAACTGAGAAATGAATCCAAAAAATTTTCATCTCACATATCTCAGCAAAATATCTCAGTGCTCAGGTGAGATTTTTTGTCCCACGAAAAAAAATCTCTGAGCGCTCTGAGCGCTCAGAGATTTTTTCTTCGTGGGACTGGCCTATTGGTAAAATAAATCAATTTATTTTTGATTTAGGTCTGTCAAAAACACAACTTCCCCTCTTTTTGCTTTACATTGGGCAAAATAAATTGATTTATTTTTGATTTTAAATCAAATTTTCGGCAGATTTACCCCTCCTTGTACTAAACCCAACATTAATCCAGCTGTCAGTTTGCAAATGCTTTTCGTTGATATTTAGGTTGTGAAAATTATATTGAAAAATGTTGAAAATAAATGGTAGCAGTTTAAAATGAACCGGCAACTTTATCAAGTTCATATTTCTCTTCTAAAATTAAATCGAGGGATGAAAATTTTTTTGAAATATTACATAGAAGCTATAATGCACAAATACAGTGACAAAAATAAAGCAATTTGAAATTTTGTTCCATTCGCTACAAAATAAATCAATTTTTTTAATGAAATCTAAATTTACCAATGGAAAACCCCATAAGTATGTATAATAGGGTGTCCGTTAATTCCCAACTCCTTTTTTTTTTATCGGCCACCCACTAAATCGAAAGTTTATGCACTACGAAAAATGTGCCTCTAAAACCATACCTTTTTCACTTTTTATTTTTTTTTCTCTGAAACTAAACAAGCTATTCTAATTTTGTTTTTTGATTTTTATAAAAACATAACGCTCGTAATTTTAAAAAATTCAAAAATTTTGAAAAATAAAAACTTATTATTTATTTTAATTTTTTAAATTATTAAATATTTCAATTTCTTCCCCGTTTTTTAAGTTTAATTATTTTTTTTTTCAACTACGGCAGTTATTTCAATTTTTTTTTTTTTATTATTTTTGCATATTAATAGTTCTTTAAAAAAAAAAACACATTCAAAAATCTATGTAAACATTTTTTTATTTATTTCGATCTTCTAAAAAATATCATATTTTTACTTTTTACCTTTTTTGATACTTATTTTTAATCTTTTTTTTTAGTGTTGCTATATCTTCTAAATTAATATTTTATAGATAAAAATTTTATTCCTAATACTATGTGATTGTTTTGTAGTCTTAGGATTTTTGAATTTATACTCACTTACCTGCTTACCACTTGATTAATATCTACTGTTTTTGAGTTTCATCTTTTATTCAGAGGGGGTGCTAGACTGAAATGAGGTGTGCGCACAAGATAATTTTTCCTGGCCCCTCGTGAAACTAGGACTGTTTTTGATTTCAGACCACATTATTATATGCAAAGAAATATGAGGCTTGTTTTATTGGAAAATTTTATAGATATCGCAGTAAAAATTCCCTCGTGTAGTGTAATATCATTCAAAAGCGAACATACAAACATTACATCCGGTAAACAATAACAAAACAACTTTTGTGCTGTCTTATTTGTTTGCAATAAGTTGGTTTGACTGTTGTTTACGGAGGGAGTTTTTACTTGAATTTTTTTATTTAAAAAAATGTATTAGTATAACCAGTAAGTTTTGTATCCATAAAATATTAATTTAAATGATATAGCAACAATAAAAAAAAAAGACTAAAAATAGTTATGTATCAAAAAAGGTATGATATATTTTTAAAAAATCTAAATAAATAAAAAAACAATTTTTCACATAGATTTTTGAATGTGTTTTTTTTTTAAGAATTATTTATATGCAAAAATCAATAAAAAAAATTAAAAGTAGTTGAAGAAGAAAAGTATTAAACTTAATAAAAAACGGGGAAGAAATTAAAATATTTAATAATTAAAAAAAAAAAATAAAATAAATTATTATTTTGGTCAATAAACTTTCGATTTAGTGGGTTCCCATCCAAAAATTAAGAGTTTGGGAAATAACGGACAACCTATTGTGTAACCATTGTTTTTTCTACAATATTTTAGTTTAGTCAACTTTTTAGAAAGTTTAGGTGCAACGGGGGAAAATAGACCCCCTCTCATACAATTTTTTTCTTATCACGACCGAAACATTATTTTTCAAGAAATCCGCTCCGACGATTTTTAAAATTTTGTCTGCATTTTCGGCGTTCTTCATTCTGAGATTAAAACATATACATACTTAATACTTGTTTTATCAATTTAAAGAACATTTTTCATACTTTTTTTCCATATTCAAATTTCCATTCTTCAATTTATTAAATGGATAATACACATAATTTTTTGCTGTGTTCGAGACCTTTACAATTCAATCTATATATTAACCTAGGAATATTTAATCTGGTTCAAAGGGCTTAGGTTGATTGAATGTTATTCTATTTACATTTGAGGCGTTTGAATGATATGGGCCAAACTTTAAAAAATAATGGCTTTTTTGAACAAATATATTCTGTTAACAAAAAAAAATGTTTTAGGTTGTAAACAAAAATAAGTATTAAAAAAAAAATTTATGTTTCAAATGGATTATATTATTAAGTAGGTACTTATTTTGTTTTTTTATATTCGAGTATTTAATTAAATGTAATTATACATGTCTTAAAGTTTTGGAGACAATTGAAGATAATAAAATCAAATCGACTCCAACACGAAAAAATTAACGCCAGTAAACTTGAAAACTGCGAATTTAATTTAAGAGTTACGTAAGAATGACTTAAAATAAATACATTCATGTACCTACATACATTACGTCGTACTACGCAATTGAACATCAAGCCATGCAATTTTTCTTTTTTTAACCTCCACTTTTAATGTATGTAATTCGGATGCTTCCAATGACTTTTTCTTTTTCAATTCAACCATTTGTTTGTTAAGGTCAAAGTTCTTTATCATAACTCTTTCTATATTCCTTAATGTCTCTAAAATACCTTTTTGGATTTCAGTCTTTGTTTTAAGATAGATGATGCGTTCTTCTTCGATTGTTTGGAATTGCTTTTTTGTCTCTGTCTTCAATACCAAAGGTTTAGACATTTTATTAGCATGTTGTTTATGTTCTTTTGGTGGGATGTTTTTAATTGTATCATCTGTGCTTGGTTTGTTTGGAATAACAGGTGGCGGCTTGGGCTTGTTGAGGCTAGTGGTTTTATCTGTTGCGTTAACTGACAACTCAACCAAGCCTGCAACGCTTTCCTCCCTTTCATTTAGACTGAATTCCTTAATGACACCTGTTCTCCTTTTCTTGTCCCATTTTCTTTTTAAATTTGCCTTATAATGTATCCATACCTATGTTTATAATGTAGTATGCATTATTTTATTTTTGAATTTATCTTTATATTTATCTATTTTTGTTAATAACAAACCCGCTGCCATTCTTTTGATGTTCTTGTTGGTGGTCCACAGCTATTAAGTTCATCAGCTATTTTTTCCCATTGTTCTTTTTGGTCATTCTTTGTTAAAGTGGTAGGCATTCCCCTTACGCCGGCCAATTCAGGTTGCTTCTTCAGTAATGAAATAAGTCTTACAAATTGACGCGGTTGCGTGATTTTTAAACTACAAAAACATTTTCTAATATTTTTTTATAAACTTTGATTAATTACTATACTTACGATTTTTTCTCTATTTTCTTTTGAAAAGAAGGTCCTGGATGTTCCACAACTGCAAAACAACTGATAAAAAAAAAACACTTGTTTGAATTTAAAATTTAATATAACCGAAAAGTAACTAAAGCATTAACCGATCGTCTATTGGCAATGATTTTTTGTTTAAAAAAAAAATCCTCATCTGAACAGTTACTTTGACGATGGTTTTGTGTCAAAATCCATCGTTTTGGCGCATTGAAAAGACACATGGTCCTATTACTTCCCAAAACTGCCAGTTTTATTCAAATTTTATTCTTTTATAACATGAACCTTGAAAGAACTTTGGACTGAAATTGGCAGTTTTAGGAAGTTAACCAACAGAGGTACAATCTCATCAGGCACCTTTCTATAAGGGCAGTTTTTTTTTTTTTACTTTACAATATTCTTATTTAATCAAATTCCAAGTATACATTTATTTATTTCTGATTTAAATTTCTCACGAGTAAGGCATACAAAATCAATACTTAAGGACACTTCATTGAAATATACAATAGATCTGGATAAGGGCGCGTTAGTATTATGTGATCTTTGAAATAAAAAAAAAAATAGCTCTTAATGTTCTACCAGGAACATAAATTGGAACCAGTGCCAAGAGTGATGGGCACTTTATATGATAACTGAGTTAATCTCTAATAAGCAATACACCATGAATTTTTCGACGAGATTCCAGTAATTTTATACTCAGCAATTGGCACCTAGCCTTATATTCTGAACAAAAGCTCCAGCGCATTTGTTGGAATATATGTTTTGTGAATCGACTCTGAACCTTTTCAATTCGGTCGGAGTTTACTTTTTATGCAGGGTTCCAAATAACATCTGCATATTCAAGAATCGATCTAACAAGAGATGTATATAATGATAAAAGGACATAAGGGTCTCTGAAATCTTTAGAATTCCGCTTAATGAAACCTACCAAAGAGTTGGCTTTATGGATCATGTAATAAAAATGGAGTTTAAACGATAGGGCAGAATCAAGTATAACACCTAAGTCATTAATCTTTGCGACTCGATTGATAGGTTTAGATTCAATTGTATAGTCAAACAACATGTGTATAGTTTTTCTTGAAAAAGAAATTGCATTACACTTTTTAATATTAAGTTTTAGACCGTTTGCAAGACACCAATAAGACAAACTATTGAGGTCAGATTGAATCTTTTGACAGTCTTCTAAACTTTTAACTTTTAAGAACAGCTTGAGATCATCTGCATATATCAGGCTCTCGCAATATTTAATCACTGATAGAATATCATCAATAAAAATAATGAAAAGGAGAGGACCTAGATCAGCGTTGCCGAATTGGCACGATCGTGCTTTTTTGACACGATAATTTTCTCGTGGCACGAAAATGTTCAATATGGCAACTTTTATTATTCCCTTTATTTTACCTAAAATTAAGCAAATTTCAACAAAATTTAATAAAAATCGGTCCAAATTCCGTAAAAAGTGGACAGAAACACATATTTTTTGACAATGTACGAATAGAGCAAAAGAATTCCCTTAATTTTTTTACTTATATTAGACCCCGTTATAAAATTGATTACAGTTTTTTTCAACAAAATAGAAGAATTTGTGTTTTTTTAATATGGCACGAAAATTGGCACGTTTTTTCATAAAATATGGCACGTTAATTTTATCTTGGGCGGCAACGCTGACCTAGATGGCTTTCTTGGGGAACACCTGACGTACATATACAGCCCTATCTATCATAGTATCCGATCGGAACGGAATTTTCTCCGAATTTTAAGAAATATTAGAAATATAAGAAATATCACTTTAATTTTTCCTTCTCAATCGCACGTTGAAATAATTTTCCGGGGGTATAACCGATTTATGAAAAATTTGTATCATTAAAATGAAAAATAAAAAAACATTTTTTATGAGTCGGAGAAATTTCCGTTCCGATCGGATACCATGATAGGGCTGATAATGTTCTTTGAGCACGTATTATTTATCGGCACTTGTTGACTTCTACTAGTGGGGTATGAAGATAACCAGTTAGGCAATCCAAATATTTCAAGCTTTTTTATAATTATTTGCTGGTTTACTGAGTCAAAAGCCTTACTAAAGTCGGTATATACCGCATCGACTTGTAATTTTTCTTCCATTGAGTTAATTACATATGATGTAAAATAAGCTAAATTTGTTACGGTAGACCTACCAGAGACAAAGCCATTCTGTTGTGGTGCTAAAAAATCATACGTCCAAAAATCTAATCTCTTTTTTACTAAGCTTTCAAATAACTTCGGTATTGCAGAGAGTTTACAAATACCTCTATAATTTTCTATATTATTTTTAGCGCCTGATTTATGAATGGGCACGAGGTATGACCGTTTCCACTAATCCAAAAATATACCAGAGACTTATTGAAAATGGTGAGCAAGGGATAATAAATTGAATTACAATTTTTTAGGATTATGGCAGGTATGCCATCAGGACCAGAATTAGCATTTGGCCTTAAGTGATTTAAATGCAGCTAGCACTTCTTCACTGCTCAACTGGATAGATCCCAGATCGATCTTATTTACTAAGTTATTCAACGACCTACTATTAAATCCCGAAGAAGAATATACTGATTGGAAAAAATCAGCAAACAAGTCGACTGTGCAGTTTAAAGTAGAGGATTCGACGCTTGTTAAAAACATAGAATTGGGCATCCAAACAGATTTTTTTTTTGGAGTTTATGAAAGACCAAAACATTTTGCAATTACTTTCGATGTTACTTTCAATATTCAAGATGTAAGCTCTATATAGAAATTTACTGAGAGTAACAAAATCGTTTCGAAGTTTACTAAAGTTTACGTAATTAGCTAGCTTGATTTTTTAACTTCTTAAAATTGGTATTGCATTATATAATACGATTCTTAAAAGTTATTCAGCCTCTTTTCAAAGAAGAAGTTTGTATGAATGTTAATGTTGAATTCAAAAAGTTGGCTTTTGAACTTCACAGTTTACGGTCATCAATTAAATATCAAACTGAAAATAAAAAAGGGCGCTTTAACTTCGATTTGATTGAAGCAAATAATTTATGCAGAATTTTAATTTAAAATTGTATTTTTATTTTTTTTTATTTAAATTTATCCACCTAAACTTTTAAGCTCAGAAATCTATTAAATAATCTTTACAGAACTTATCGCCTACCTACCTAACTATGCCCTATTACACGATGACTCTTTGTCTCTTAACTTAACTGACCTAACGACAGTCTCGACGATGACGTTGAGACGTGAAATTTGACCGCAACTGACTGATTCTTACTTTCTCTATATGATAAGTATTGGTTTCTTCTAATAAAAATTTGGTTTTCACATAACCGTCAGTTGGTCTGAGGGTCTGTGCGTTCACTGTAATTTAACAGCCCTATTCTGCTAAACGTTCGCGTAAAAGTTTGCATTTTGCTATCCGTTGGAGGGAAATGATTGTTCCAATTTTCGTATATAATGTCGAGTAAAATAAAATTTTAACAGTTAGATATTCTTGAGAACTTCGAAAATAAAGGTCGGTTAAGATTGGCACTCAAAAGATTTTTAAAAATAATTTAAGGCAAATTTAAAGAAGAAGGCTGATATATCCCAGGGATATTTTAGAAACTGCAAGTACCGCCAACTTATGAATTTCAACTGCTGAGTTTAGATTTAAAGTAGTGAATAAAAGTAGTTTTCAACTTTCCGTTTAAAATCGGATTTGAAATCAACTAACGACCTATTAGCAAGTTGAACAATAGTGAATAAAATCGGCCTTCACCCTATGCTGCATGAATAATGAATAAAATTAATTTTTGTTCAAAGTTTAAGAAGCTTTATTTGGTGTTAAAAAAAAAAAGGTAGAACAAAGAAATTTGTTTCTTATTCGTGGAATTTTATTAAACAGTTCCTTTTATCATTGTAGCACAAGAACACGTTACATTTTCTGCACTTCGTGTATGTTTTTTGCACACAAACTTGGCATTTTTGGCGTTTCTTTTGCCATTCAGGCATATGATCAACATTATCTGTTCTCACTGAGTTCAAAGGAAAATCCTGAGTCCTAGCTCGTTTTACTTTTGGTGATTTTGACTGAGTTGACGTTTCAGGATTGGATGAAGCTGGACTGCTGTGACTTGTATGACTTTCGCACATTAATGATGTTCCACCTCTGCTTTGGTCAGCAGTAAAACTTGTAACACATCCTACTTTTCGTCTCACTGTAGCTTTGCCAGATTTGCATAAATGTTCAGCGACGACTTGTTTAAAATCAAAAAGAGACATATTTGTTTCTGGATGTTTCCTTTGCCACAGAATCCAAGCATTGACGACACACATATCCACCATATGAAAAAAAATTCTCTTATACCATTGTTTGGACCGCAAATGAATCCTATATGAACCGAGCATGGAATCTAATAAATCATCACCTTCCATGTGCTTATTGTAAAATCTTACGGATTGTGGGCAGTTAATATTCTTGTACTGTTTTTCTTTTCTAACGTATTTTTGTTTTGAAGTCGCTGGTTCGCTCCCTACATAAGTTGAAAGCATATGAACTGGCTTGTTGTTATCAAACCAAGTGACAGCACTTAACCGGACCTCATCTATGACAGCAACTTTTTCAATGTAGAACCCACGTCCTTTTTTCTTTAGTTCTTTTTCCGAAGGCATTTCTAAATTGAGAACACGGTTCAGATGCACAGTACCTAAGGGTAAAAGTCCAATTTTCGTAAGATGTAACTGGACTTCGAGACTGTTGAACCGATTATCAAAGAAAATTTTATGATTAACATGCCTTGGTACAGTTGCCGTGAGACGAGTAACAACATTTCCAAAAACACTTAAGTCGGAAGCGCCTTCAGGGCAATTGTTGCTTTGATCACCAGTAAAAATATCGAAATCATAACTAAATCCAGACACCCCCCGAAGCACTTGATTTTTGTATCCAGGTTTATGAGATTTTGTGAGATGGCATTGTTTGAGGTCGTGTCGGCCTTTAGTTGAAATTATTTGTTCGTCAATTGCTAAAAACTCTTCTTTTGGCACGAGAAAAAGTTGCTGCCTAATACCGTCCAATAGAAGTCGCACTTTAAAAAGTTTATCATGTCCTGGATTACCATAGGGAATAAAATTCTTGTTGTCATTGAAGTGTAAATGTTTTTGAATTGTTTCAAATCTGTTGCATGTCATAGTTTCATATATAGGGTATTGTCCTATAGTCTTGTTCCAATATTGCCGCGTTGCAGGTAATTTTACTATAGACATGAAAATTATCATTCCAATGAATTGCTCTATTTCCTGTTTACGTATGTTCGCTGGTTTGTTTATATTGTCTTGTAAAGCTTTTAAATTAGATTGTTCTACTATAGTTTCAATTACGTCATTCGAAAATAGGAATAAGAAAAACTCTGCTGGTGATTCTAGATTTTCAATAAACTTCGGTAGTTTAGTTATTCCTGTGAATTTGAAATTATTTTCATAAAAGGGGTCTAAGTGTTTCGTTACCCAATTAACTTTAGCTGGGTTTATTGCTGTCGTTGTAGTTTTTATAATATTGGGAGGGTTACTTTCGTCATCAGAAAAATCGCTCTCTGTCTCGTGCATTACAAATGAACTTCTGCGGTGAACGTATTCATCATCAGAATCAGAAGATAGATCGTCCTCACTTCGAAAGCCATCACCAGGTATAGGATTTACATGCTTATCACTGCCATACAAACTCTTTGAATCCATTCTACAATTAAAATAACATATTCCCACAAAACTCGGTCAGTTAGTTCAGCAATGCATATAAGACTATAATCACAGACACTATAGTTTCATAGAAATCGCATGCAGATGAAAAAAATACGTCCCAGTTTAATCAAATTTGTAGAACCTATGTACATATATACGCTATATAATATTATAAAAGTTAGATTCGCACACATAGACATGAAAACAAAACACTAGTTTTAACACATTAGTATTTCGGTCAACCGTTTCGATTTTATAGGAAGAAGAAAAAGGGCTTACAAACTAAAAATATTGTAAAAGTTATCATTTTAGTTTGTATGGGATGCGATATCTATGTAACTCTGTTATCTGTGCTATAATAGTCTTGACAAAAAGAAGTTAGAAAGAAAGGTATACAACACCTTTTAAGAACAGTTAAAATAAATTATATGAAAAAACAAGAAGTCAAATTAATAAATATAAAAAAGGAAAACAGAAGTGGAACGCACGGAACGTCACGTCAGGCTAATACTTTTAACTTATTTAAATGAATAAATAAAGGCGGTTGGTCCGCAAACAAAAATAAATATTTAAAACATAAGATACAATTTTTGAAACCGTAATTAATCCTCGCAAACAAAATCTCCGCTGCGACACATCTCCGCTGCGACACATACTCGCAAACACAATCTTCGAGGTTATCCGTGGTATTTTTTCGCTGGCAACAATTAGGTAAAATGATGTTGTAATGGGGTGGTAAGAGTAAAGTTGAACGCGATTGCAGTAACAAATATTTAAAAAAATAGGGCGCTGTTATTTGTGATTTGTCAATTCTAGAGAGATTAGGTGGCATGGGGGATGGGTTTATTTAAGTACGGGGTCGGATATAAAAAAATGTTTTGTCGTTGGTAATGAAAGGGTGGTTCATAAAAATGTCATCTTCGTTGTTTCTTGACCGATTTCGATGAAACTGACATAGGTTATAGCTGAGATAGAAATATGAAGAAAAAAGTATTTTATGAATGATCTAAAGTAATACCATTTGTTTTTAATAAATAAAAATAAATTATAAAATCTTGTTTAAATTATGTTGTTTTGTTTTAATGTGCAGCTTCTAGACGCAGTGCTAATAATTCCAAAAATTCTTGGACTGGCATGTGGGTTTGCAGCTCTAAAAACTCCCGTAGATTACTTTCTCTTTCTAAAAATTGCTTTCTTTTTGACGGGACCTAGTTGAAATAGACGTTTGTTCTTTTTATAAATCAATTTTAAAAGTCCTGCATCTTACCTCAAAACCCGAAAGCAAACCATTTTGTATCTTGGAGCTCACCGCGTGTTGCTCCTTTCTGAGCTCTTCAATACATTTATGGACACCAACATGTCTTCGCATAAGCAGATTTTTCCATTTGTTATGCAAAGCTTCTACGTTGTTGGATGTTCTTGGAAATCCGAGATCTGTTCAACAATAAAATAAATGTATTTCATTTACCTTTTTCTTATGTGGAATTAAGGAATGGTTTAACTTACTCGTTCTTTCATTAACTGTCCATAATGATGGAGGAAAACTTGGGACGGTAAATCTTTCGAATCCATTTTTAGGAACTCTAGGTCTTCCATGAACAAAGTTAACCGAAATATATCGGAGATACTCATCCAACTTTTCTAACGTAGGAAATTCCTCCAACAACTTTTCCTTCAGCCCGTCAAATGCACTTGGTATGTCAGAAGCTGACAAAAAAGCCAATGCCCCTAGCATATTTATGTATTTTGCAAAAACTCTGTTGTTCACTAAGAAAAACAGTAATATGTTATTTAATCTTCAAATGAATAATTTTTGTAGGTAAAATTGTTTACTATAAATTTCTTGCAGCCCGCATAATTTTAAATATTTTGCAAATGCCTGTTTGAGGTGAAAGAAGCAGCCAACGGTTGATATTTCAGGAAAAATGAACTGCACAGCATTTATGGCAGCAATCTCGAAATCAGATATCATAAACTGTGCCCGGATGCTGTCGCTCTCCATTTGGCTGGCAATATACTAAAAATAATGTTATTTATTATAATTTGGACAAATTTTAAAAAATTTTTATTAGCTGGGTATATGATATCAGTTTTAAATTTGATTAAATTTTATCCAAAGATTAATTTTTTGACATGAATGAGGTGAATATGTATTTGATTTCAGATAAAATTTGTGTTTATGTGTTTTTTATTAGTTCTACAGATCTGCACCAAAACTCAATTCCTATTATCAAACTTGGCACGATGGCATAGAACAAAGAATAAGATCTCCCAAAAAGAAAAAAAAACTGAAAAACAAAAATGTCATGCTTTGTGAATTTTTTGCCAAGAGCCTGAAGCGCAGTTTTATTTAAATTTTGTTGTATGTTACAGATACGAATATCCACAATCGTAATACTTGGTGTACATAAATATTTAGTTGAGGTTAAACTAAAAATGAAATTACATAAAGATGATCTGTATCCAGTTTGAATCCAATTCGTCCATGTGTTAAGGCTATTTCTTGATGTATATAGATGGTCACATCAAGCAAATAGATATAATACACCCGCTCAGACGAACAAAATGGGAAATTCACAAAAAAAAAAAAATGGTTTTAAACGAATTTCATTAATTTACAAACTAGAAAAAAAGTTCTTAAGGACACAATAAGATTGGTTGTGTTTTTTAATTTTTGTTCTAAGTACAGCTTTGAACAGAGAAATAGCACACTTATGATTTTTTTATGAAAATAGAATTTATCTCTAATTTTTTAAAACAAAATACTGTAATTTGTATGCAAGGAACTTGGGAAAATATTAAGGATTCTTAAAAATAAATTATTAATTTAACTTCAATTGAATTGAATTTAAAAAAAAAAATATTATAGTTTTTAATGACGAGATTTCTGGCGGACACAGAAATAGCACACATTTGCAGAAATGTAAAAAATTATAGTTTTTGTAAAGTAAACATTTAATATAGCACAATTTCTGAATTAGCCAAGTTAATATGTACTTTCTAGATTTGATAAGATTTTTTAAATTAGCCTTGCATCTTCAGTGGAAACTCTTTACCAACTCTTGCATCCTCTATTTCAGATGGAGTTATACGTTTTGTTTATTCTAGCTAGCCCAAAGTTTGACTTTAGTTTCTGTTTTCTTTACCTGATATGAACACTCACATCATTACAAAGATGTTATAAAACCGAGGATATGAACTTTGTGCTGACCTGTGTAAGGATTATCAATTTATTCTTCCAAAAAACAATTTTGTACCGAAACCGCCACATTGTTTTGGTCATTTTGATGCATTGAAATTCAAATGAAATGCAGAAAATTGTATGAAAAAAGTTCGATCGGTCTTTTGATAATTTTTAGACTTCGAAATTTAACCATCTTGCCATCAATTATTAAAACTGGAGCCATTCTAAGGCATGCAAATGCACCCAGAATATCGCAATTTTCTTTCACTATGATTATTCGTATTTTAGGGTACATTTGCAGTTGCATATCTGGCTTTTGAGACAATGGAAAAAATTTTTCCCATAGTCCAATGCGTTAAACCTTCATTTCAGAATTCTAAACCACTATTTTCGAAAATTGAACAGTTTTAATTCCATGTGTCTCAGCAAATATTCATACGGATTTTTTTTGACTGCTACGAATTTCTTTTGCTGAAGCTTACATATGGCTTAACCTATAATATTCATTTTCTAACAAGTCTACTTGAGATATCAAGAACTAATTTTCCATTGATTTCAGCCACTATGAACCAAAATATTCATAAGGATGGCACAACCTTTTTTTAATGTTAGCTTGGTCAACTCAGATTGTAACTTCGGGATGGTTAAGCTTACGAATTTTAATTTCTGTTCGGGTTTAACGAAATTAACGGCATTCTAAACCATTTTTCGAAAACAGTTCAGTAATAAAATCGTTTTGAGGAACTGATACGTTGTGTGTAGAGTTCATAAATAACACTTTTTAAGAATCTTTTTAACACGTATCCGTTTTAACACACCCAATAGGAAACAGTATTTATCTGCTGCAAATCTGCAAAAATTGAAAAATGAAAATTTAATATAGAAATCAAAACTGTGCTATTTCTTTGTCCACTTGAAAAAGGCTATGTAATGACATAAATGAGCGGGAATGCAATTCTCGGAATAATAACAGGATATTTGGGGCCTGCGGTCAGCAATGATTTAAAAGCGGAAAATAATTTTTTAATTTTTACCCAATATGTGTGCTATTTCTCTGTCCATAGCTGTATATTTAAACTGACCCCCATTTATTAAATATCGATATTTCATATTTTTTTAACTACAAAGTTGGATCAGAACAAGAACAAAAATTGTACGATTGTGGCTTCAATATCACCAGTTTAGGTGTGAAGGGCCATTTCTTAAAACAATGACCCCAAATTTAAAAAAATATATATACAATAACGGCAAAACATAAAATATAATGCTAGTTATTTTAAAGTCGTTATTCTTGAGAAAAAAGAAAAACAATTTTATTTAAATTAAACTTTAAATTTAAAAATGTTTGTATTAATAACGAACAATTTTCAAATTTGGGTAAAATGTAGTCACTTATAGATTAAAGTGTGTACAAATTGGTAAATTGGATAGACAGACGTAGGCCCATATACAAAATGTATCGCAAGTAAAAAAGTAACACTCGTTGAGACTTTTATATGATAAGCAACAATCCAACGCAACTCATAAAATTATGTCCATTCTCCTTTGAAAAAAACTTCAATTTTATTTCATAAGTTGTTAAAGCTAAAGAATTCAAATTTAAGTTTTAGCGAAGCTACCCCTGACGGTCTGCGCAGCAGAGGAAGACCCCACCTTAGGTGGCGCACACAAGTGGAGAACGACCTCAACCAACTTGGAGTCCGTAACTGGAGGCAGCTAGCTAGGGACCGAGCTGGCTGGAGGGGCTTGTTGGTTGAGGCCGAAGTCCATCCTGGGCTGTGAGCGCCATCTAAAGTAAATTAAAGTAAAATAAAGTAAAATAAAGTAAAATAAAGTAAAATAAAGTAAAATAAAGTAAAATAAAGTAAAATAAAGTAAAATAAAGTAAAATAAAATAAATTAAACTAAAGTAAAATAAAATAAAATAAAATAAAATAAAATAAAATAAAATAAAATAAAATAAAATAAAATAAAGTAAAGTAAAGTAAAGTAAAGTAAAGTAAAGTAAAGTAAAGTAAAGTAAAGTAAAGTAAAGTAAAGTAAAGTAAAGTAAAGTAAAGTAAAGTAAAGTAAAGTAAAGTAAAGTAAAGTAAAGTAAAGTAAAGTAAAGTAAAGTAAAGTAAAGTAAAGTAAAGTAAAGTAAAGTAAAGTAAAGTAAAGTAAAGTAAAGTAAAGTAAAGTAAAGTAAAGTAAAGTAAAGTAAAGTAAAGTAAAGTAAAGTAAAGTAAAGTAAAGTAAAGTAAAGTAAAGTAAAGTAAAGTAAAGTAAAGTAAAGTAAAGTAAAGTAAAGTAAAGTAAAGTAAAGTAAAGTAAAGTAAAGTAAAGTAAAGTAAAGTAAAGTAAAGTAAAGTAAAGTAAAGTAAAGTAAAGTAAAGTAAAGTAAAGTAAAGTAAAGTAAAGTAAAGTAAAGTAAAGTAAAGTAAAGTAAAGTAAAGTAAAGTAAAGTAAAGTAAAGTAAAGTAAAGTAAAGTAAAGTAAAGTAAAGTAAAGTAAAGTAAAGTAAAGTAAAGTAAAGTAAAGTAAAGTAAAGTAAAGTAAAGTAAAGTAAAGTAAAGTAAAGTAAAGTAAAGTAAAGTAAAGTAAAGTAAAGTAAAGTAAAGTAAAGTAAAGTAAAGTAAAGTAAAGTAAAGTAAAGTAAAGTAAAGTAAAGTAAAGTAAAGTAAAGTAAAGTAAAGTAAAGTAAAGTAAAGTAAAGTAAAGTAAAGTAAAGTAAAGTAAAGTAAAGTAAAGTAAAGTAAAGTAAAGTAAAGTAAAGTAAAGTAAAGTAAAGTAAAGTAAAGTAAAGTAAAGTAAAGTAAAGTAAAGTAAAGTAAAGTAAAGTAAAGTAAAGTAAAGTAAAGTAAAGTAAAGTAAAGTAAAGTAAAGTAAAGTAAAGTAAAGTAAAGTAAAGTAAAGTAAAGTAAAGTAAAGTAAAGTAAAGTAAAGTAAAGTAAAGTAAAGTAAAGTAAAGTAAAGTAAAGTAAAGTAAAGTAAAGTAAAGTAAAGTAAAGTAAAGTAAAGTAAAGTAAAGTAAAGTAAAGTAAAGTAAAGTAAAGTAAAGTAAAGTAAAGTAAAGTAAAGTAAAGTAAAGTAAAGTAAAGTAAAGTAAAGTAAAGTAAAGTAAAGTAAAGTAAAGTAAAGTAAAGTAAAGTAAAGTAAAGTAAAGTAAAGTAAAGTAAAGTAAAGTAAAGTAAAGTAAAGTAAAGTAAAGTAAAGTAAAGTAAAGTAAAGTAAAGTAAAGTAAAGTAAAGTAAAGTAAAGTAAAGTAAAGTAAAGTAAAGTAAAGTAAAGTAAAGTAAAGTAAAGTGAAGTAAAGTAAAGTAAAGTAAAGTAAAGTAAAGTAAAGTAAAGTAAAGTAAAGTAAAGTAAAGTAAAGTAAAGTAAAGTAAAGTAAAGTAAAGTAAAGTAAAGTAAAGTAAAGTAAAGTAAAGTAAAGTAAAGTAAAGTAAAGTAAAGTAAAGTAAAGTAAAGTAAAGTAAAGTAAGAAGTTAAATTTGGATGAAACTGAAATGTAAGAATAGTGGTAGTGGCAAAAGGGTAATTTGCAAAAAAGATACACTTGTCAAAACAATTAAGGGAACAAAAGAAATCACTTTTTTTTAAGTGTTTTTTGAAGAGCTGTATCTCTGGGAAAAGTTGTCGTATTGAAATGAAACAGAACGCATTCTGAAGCTTTATAGTTTTTGTATTGAGAAATTTTATCAAATGATTTTTTTTTAAGGTACCGTTATTGCGCAATTATATGAAGCAGCACAACCCAAAAATTTAATTTTTTTTTCTTGAACATTTTCTTTGAAAATTTTTTTTTTGAGCTAATTTAATATTTTGTTTCGATAACTTGTTCATTCAGCTTTAAGGTCGTCTTTTTTCGTCATTCTACAATTTTTTTTTTTCAGAGAAATATCTGACTTTGAATGAAAAAACAGACTTGAATTTCAATACCAATATCTTCGCAAGGAATGACGACACGGAAAATTAAAGGGTATTTTTAAAAACTGAAATTAATATTCTACAAGATTTTTTTATAACGATTATTTTTTTTTTGGCTTTTCATCCTTACATTCAGAAAAGGTAAAAAAACGACTTTTTGTAAATCTTTTACTGCTTTACAAATATTGACTGCAGGGTTTAATTTGGTAAGCAATTTTAAAGAACTATATATAGACCACCAATATTTCTATAAAACTTTAAATTAATCCATTGAACCGTTTTCACGTACCGAATGATCAGTCGTAAAAACCAATTAAAGGAACAAATTGGGTGGTTCATAAACATTGGTAAATTGTCATTGTAAAGGCGGCGGCTAAACTATTAAAATCCTCACTCCAAATAAAATATTATTCAAATAAAATGAACTTTAATGTTTATTTAAGTAATAAAAGTAGACAAAATTATTTGACTTGAGCTTGTGCTCGTTTATAAAGTATACATTTAAGGCTATGCCGAAATCAGGCGAAGGCAAAGGCTAAGTTTATGAATTGTATTTCGATGTCCGTCTTCTACGGCGTTTTATATTATACTGGCCACTGGTAAGTATGCGATGGAATCGTGAACAACAGACGACTGTATAGTTGCACTGCATTGGCTTCTCTTTCAACAGTCATCAAAATGGAAACGAAAGCAGCAATCGGCCCATCGGAGCGGAATTCTCTCCGATATCCTACGAATCGGAAACATTTTGCTTCGAGGTAGTTCTCCGACCAGCAAAATGTCTCCGATTCGTATGAAATCGGAGAGAGTTCCGCTCCGACGGTTACCTCGATAGGGCCGAATATCTGCCCACTTTTTTCACAGTTTTGGGTTACAATACCATTTTCTCAAAAACGTGGAATGACTATTTTCGTTATGTGAATTTTTTTTAAACGCAGTTCCTTTTAAAATCATTTTATTTTACATTTACGAAGTTTAAACAAAAGCATTTGAGCCATTTTTAATGTGCACTTACTTCTCCTATAGAACAAGTAAAAATGATTTTTGTACTTAAACAACAAAGATGTTCTATTGTTTTATAGTTTGTAAAATTTCAAAAATATTGAGAAACAAATATGTTATAGTCTGTATCGTTTGGTTTCAAAGTGCAACGGAAGGTATTACGAAAATCACTTTCATCGATATAGTAATACATATAAAGATTTATTGAAACCACAAACATTTTTTCTTGCTCAATATAGGACGCATGTATTATGAATATATAAATAAATAAATTTGATGGCACAAACAGCTCATGAAGAACTAGGGCCTAGTGGCTTACAACTCTCAACCATTCGTGTGTGCGTGTATTCAAGAATCGAGGGCACCTACAGTTTATTGCCGAATCCGAACGGCTAATGTGAGCGGCACTTTTCTAAGACAAGAGATACTCTTGGAGGTTTTGTCAATTCCTCGCAAGAGGTAGTACCCGTTTTATTTATTTTTTAAATTATTAGGTGGCGAGGCTGGGGATCGAACCTAGACCTCAGGCATGACAGTCCATCGCACGCCACGGCTACTACATTGTATTATGAATACCTACGTATATTAACAAAGCAGCAAGAATATTTTAATCAGGATTGCTAAATATAAATGAAAGATTAAACACAATTACTTACAGCAAGAACATCTTCGTATGCAGTTTGTTCTCTTGAGTCCATTAAAACATAAACTAATGGGACTATTGCTGAATCCTCGTCACTGTGTCCAACTCTGCCATGTATTGTATACAGTTGATACAATGAATTTGTAACCGTTTGAAAAGTACCATCCTATTAAAATTTAAATTATGTTTTTTTTTTTTCGTAGACAAAATAAAATTTAACTCTTTTACCATCAACCAAAAATGTGAATCTTTTAATGCAAGAAGATCCTTGTCTGTTGCAAAGATAAAACTGCGACATCCGTCCTGAAAGATGGCAGTCCTAAAGAAATTTTCTCCAGAAATAGTTTTTTTCATCTCCTCCAAAACGATGTCAGGATTTAATTTAATTGGCTCAGAGGGTTGATTCTGTTTTTTTTTAACTCTGTGAATCGTTAAGTTTAATGTTAATTTATTTTCTTCTTATTATCTTGTTATGTTGTGATGACAAGGAACAATTACTAAAAATAACAGTTAGTAAGTTGTCTATATCTAGAATTATGTAACTCGATCTAGATATACAGAGTGCCCCCTAATTCGAGCTTTATCTTTTGGGGGATGATTCCTGGGAGCATTTAAAAAAAAAATTATAGTCAAAAAACTCTACCCCCCTGAGGCGGGGAGGGACAATTTCTGAAAAATTGACTTAAATTTAATTTTGAGCATTTAACATTATTAACAATACTATTACTGACAGATGGCAAAATGTCCGATTGCTTTCGATGCACAGAAATAAATGAAATAATTAACTTTATGTGACAATATGAAAATGTCGCTTACGATAATTTGGCGGAAAGGGCGCGATATGTACGAGTACTTGATTGAAATAACGTTGTTTTTTTGTTGCTTCAATTTATTATTTTTATAAGTTCTATTTAATTAGTATATAACGTCTATCTAAAATATTTGCATTTACGTATAAAATTTATATACATTTACTGAAAGAAAATTACAAAGACATACTGTAATGTGCATATTTTGACATATTTTGACTCTATAGCGTTATTTATATTTTAAATGAATACACCCGCACACACACGACAGAACTTCGGGCTAAAATGGGCAGTTTTGGCCAGTAAGCGAACAGAGGTTATATAAATTTAAAAAAAGAAAACAGCTTCAAAATTCAAATTTGTTTGAGTTTGTTATACTCTTATGTTATTCTGAATTAATATAGTGCTTCAAACATACCTTTGGATACTTCTTCTCAAAGTTTCGTCCTTCGGCATGTTTTCCAGTTCATCTATGGTTTTATTACTTTTGAAATTTTCAATGATCACAGAAGTGTTATCTGTGCTGGAAGCAGCAATCGATCGGATTTCATTTCGGAGTTTTTCCCGCTCTCTTTGAATTCCACTCACAAGTGTACATGTGTGTTCTTTCGGTTCTTTTTTTAATGTTAATGCTCCATCTTTTTCCAAAGTGTGCAACACCGAATTGCATATCTGACAAACAAATATAAAATTAATTACAAAATTAATATTGTCGTTTGAAGTGCAAACTAAATTTAGCTACCTGTAATCTTCTCTTTCCTAATAAGGGGTCCATTCGGGTCCTATGTTGGCAAACCCAATATCTTACGATGCCATTTGGGCTAACATAACTCTTGGATTTAATATAATGGTATCCCTTATATTCAAGATTACTGGAACCATTTTTATTGGGTACAAGTTTCAAGCTATCCATTTTAAATTAAAAACAAAAACACATTCAAACAAATTACACTTGAAAAATTTACAAATCAAATGGCATTTCTCTATTCTGATAAAGTTCACAAAAACCGCACAAAGCACTCTAAGCTATGGAGAAGGGAGGAGGAAGCAAATATTGATTATATTATTTAAAATTACCAGATGGTAATTTTCCAATTCTACATTAGTTTAAATGAATAAATTGATAATTTATTTAAGATTAGGTATTTGGAAATAAAATAAACGTTTTTTAATGTAACTTAAACAAATCTCTCAATTGATTTCAAGAAAAATAATTGTGCAGTTGGCGCATTCACTAAGTTTTAACTGTAAACTATGCTTTTCTTTAAATTAAATATGCATTTGTATATAACACTGGCATACCCGTGCTCGCCTTGCTTCGCATAAAATTTTTTTTTATTACAATACATGTTATAGATAAGCTGCATTTGTTCAGGTTTCTCTTTCAATTTTTGCTATTTATGTAAGGTTTGTATCCCCCCCGAATTTTTTTTAGAAATTATTTTTTTTATTAATAGCTTTTTAATAATTTTGTTTCCCAAATTTCTGCACTAACAGCCCGATTCTCCCCGCCATCACTGATACCTCACAAGTCATAAGAGGTGGTGAAATTAATTTTGTGACTTTTTCGTATTCTCCCCCAAAGTCACAACTTGTGAGAGTCACAAAAACAATCGAAATTGTGATCTGCTTCAGAGCAGGTCACAACTCACAAATTACATGTGTTTTGTCATTTTGACCTGACATTCTATATATTTTGCTAAAAATTTGCACCTTTCGAGATTTTTGAGTGCTAAATTAAAGTAAAATAGTAATCGATTCGATTTATCCGCAAATTAATCAAAAAGTTTTTACAATTGCACAATACTTTTTTTAAAACGAATCATTGCACCGCCATCCATCGCCGCTGTCCGACGGATATTCAGAAGTTCAAGGGACGCAAATAGCTCTCCAAACAATTTCTATAAAGATTTTTTACTTCTATTTTGGAAAAACATACTATGCAAACGTATTTATTATTCACTCAATTTATTGCTAAAAATAAATGGAACCTTGCATTTTATAAGTTTTAAATTAATTTGTATGGCCCAATTAACATTTTTTAATATTTTTGATCATAAGCTGTTCCAAAAATGAAACTTCAAAATTCAACTTCGATGCGGTGAGTTTCGTTGTGACTTTTCTTGTGAGGATTGGGGGAGAATTCCAAAAATGTTATCGAGTCACAACAATTTTCACAAGAAATAGTGACAAAGAGCTTGTGACTTATACGAGTCCTCACAAGGGGAGAATCGGGCTGTAAATCAAATTTGAACTAGAAAAAATCGTGACGAGATCCTATCGTAGTTAGCCAAACAAAGTACCTACATGCTGTTGTTCAAGAAAACTATGGTTAAATCTCCTACTAAAAAGCGAAAAATCATTTTTCAAAAAGTCATAACCCCCATCGAAATATTTGTCTGGCTACGGCCTTGTACACATACATATGTATAAAGCGTTACATTATATTCAAAGTAGATATAAAATAATCTATAAGTTTGAATTAGAGTGATAAATCATTAGAAGTAGTAATTAGATTGTAGATATCACAAGCCTGGTTTATAACGAAATACAACATTACTAGCACCTCACCAGAATTCCATCACATCTTTGACAGAAAATATTTATAAAAAAAATAACACATCAATTTCACCTTCACTTTCTGATGCACCTATTTGAACCTAAGCTTGCATCTGTTCAGATTGTGGTTTCCCCGCTGATTGAGAAAAGGGTTACCGAATGCTGTTTGCACCAGCGGCTGCTTTAAACAAATGTAATTGGTCACATATACTGGAAGAAAAACTTTAGATCATTCATAAAATATTTTTTTCTTAATAAGTCTCAGCTATAAGCTACGTCAGTATCATCAAAATCGGTTAAGAAACAATGAACATGACATTTTTATGAACCACCCTTTCATGAACAAGGACAAAACATTTTTTTGTATCCAACCCCGTACTTGAATAAACCCATCCCCCATGCCACCCAATATCTCTAGAATTGACAAATCACAAATAACAGCGCCCTATTTCTATATTTGTTACTCCACTCGCGTTCAACTTTACGCTTACCACCCCATTGCTATTCCACATCATTTTACATAATTGTTGCCAGTTTTAAAGCGCATCGAAAAAATACGACTCGTAGATTGTATTTGCGAGGATGCGTCGTAGTGGAGATTATGCCTTGGGAAGATTTTGTTTGCGGGGATGTGTCGCTGCGAAGATTTGGTTTTGCGAGGATGTGTCGTGCGGAGAATTGGTTTTTGGGGATAAGTCGGGTTCCCACAATTTTTAACTTCGTAGACTTTATATCTAAGGATCGATTCATTCACTGAGCTTCATTTACCTCGTGGTCATGGAAATATGAGCTTATTTGAGAATTACACCGATTGTATTTGGCGAGCCTCTATGACTATATACACTCCGCTCCACTTGGATAGAAAAAAACTTTTTTTTTACTATCAAAGCGTGCTGCGCTTTGGTAAATTTAGAAATCCACCTTTTGTTTTAGTTCTTTTCAAGAAGGAACTATTGCGAATAAAACTGCATAGGCAGAATAACTCAGAAAAACACAAAAGGTCATTGTTTACCATTTTTCTACTTACTTCATTGAAAACACTGTTTTTGTTTTTTTTCTTTTTGCGTCACTTGAATCGAAATAGTATGCGATTTTTATCTATAGGTTACGGTTAGAAGAAAAAATATTGTTATAATAAATAGAAGCGTAGGTTAAAAATAATAATTGTTTGATCAAAGAAAATATGGGCCGCGGAAAACCAATAATTAGACTGACTTCCAATTCAAGCGACTCTGCTGCTAAAATCAAGACAATGACATTTCATTCGTGGTCACAACATTTAAAGCGCCGAAAATTGAAAAAAAAAACCAACAATAAATCCAATACGAAGACAAAATAGAATATATTTTTGAAGAAAGCATATGACGTGGAAGGAAGAGTGGAGAAAAGTGGTATTTTCTGACGAAAACAAATTCAATTTAGATAGTCCGGACAGATATAAATTACTATTTCTCTGACATAAGGAAGGAACCAAGGTTTTCATAGCGCCATCATAGCCGAGAAGGTGGTGTTATTTTGTAGGGTGCAATTCCCTGGTTTGGAACAATTAATCTGGAGTTCCTCACAATGAAAATGACAGCAAACTCCTGAAAGAAAATATTGGAAGAAGCTTTCCCTAAGTTTACCGATGTCTTTGGACCAATACCATGGACATTTCAACAAGACAACGCACCAATCCACAACGCAAGAATCATTAAAAGTTGGATATCCGAGAAAAATGTTACCTTGTTTCAATGGCCACCGTACTCTCCGGACCTAAATATTATAGAAAACGTATGGGAATGGATAGTTCGTAGGGTGTACGATTCTGGACGTCACTATGATGACAATAAATCACTTACTGCTGCAATCAAAGAAGCATGGAGTGCAATTTCTTTAAATTATATAAAACAACTATATGAATCACTTCCGAACAGGGTTTTTGAAAATACTTCAAATAAATGTGGTAGCATGCATTATTAAAATATGATTTTAAATAAAAAACTACCCTCTTTTACTTAATCTTTTACCTTTTAAGAGAATGTTTACTCAAGTGGCGCAAAATAAGTGTTTTTAATGAAGTAATTAGAAAAGAGGTACAAAAATAACCGAATGATATATTTTTGAATTATTCTGTCCATGCAGTTTTATTCGCAATAGATCCCTCTTAAAAGAACTTGAACAAAAAGGAGGATTTATAAATTTACCACAGCCGCTACACGCTCTGATATTAAAAACAAATTTTAACAAACAAACAAAAATTGCGTGACAGGAAAAAAAAAAAAAAAACAAAATGCTTTTGATCCGAAATTTTATTTTATGAGTAATTGAGATACGGTACATGATTTTGAGATAATTTTCAACGCTGACTCCAAAAATTTACCTCACCATCGGCAGAAGTTTTACCCTGACATGTACCCTTCAGAGTTAAAACTAATTTCTGGGTCTTTGAATCAAACCCAGATAGAAACCTTGAACCAACGTTGTTTTTATATTACGTTAGTTTCAGTTATTTCGTTAGGGAATTTGAAAGAGGAAATGAAAGTGAAACCTTTCTACAATGCCTTTTTCGATGAAATTGAAATGCTTTTCATTTAAGGTATGTTTTTGTATTACAGCTCCCTTTCTGTGGAATGAAATACTTGATGTTAGGTGGCACAGGATGGAAATCGAACCAGAACCTCTGACGCACTAACCATTACGCAAATACAAAAAATAGAATAAACCTAACCGAAATTCAAAATTAATAAAAATAAAAAAAAAATATTGCGAGAGTTTATTCAGAAAAAATCGATCAAAATTCTTGATAGAATTGAAATTTCTTTCAAAATGAGTTCTGAGTTCAAAAATGCATCAGATGGGCATTTGCTGCAAAGTCATAAGTTCCAAAAATCAAATAAAAAAATTGTGACAATGTAGCAAGTTCCAAAATGCATCCAAAAAGTCTATAGTGCGCAATAGCTTCGCATCAAAAAATGTTTGGCTGCTTTGATTTAAAATATTTTTGTTTTAAGGATCAACATCGCCTTAGAAGTCATCAAAACATTTGTATTTGGCGAGTTCAGGAAAATGAAATCTCAAAGATTCTCCACGTCAAAAAGTGAGCAAGCGAATCAAAAACTGTTTTGGATTCTTGCTTGCTTGATTTGGACAGCAAACCTGAGAAATTTTGCTGAGGAAACCTACTCATGCAACTGAGATTGCTGAGCGCTCTGAGATCTCATTTTCTATTGATTATTTTGCATTCCGAAACGTCAGACTTATGCAATGTAATATTTCTACAAAGCATCAAGTTTGCGTTGCTGATGCGTATGAAAAATGTAGGCATTACTTCCGCATCAAAACATTTTCTACATTTTGGAACTCAGTCTTTATATTCTATTCGACTTTGATTATATTGATTCGCAATAAGCTATTTGATTTTATTCTCTTTGTAAATTCCAAATCTTTATCGAATTTTCAAAGTATAGTCTTGTAGATGATTATCTTTTGCCCCTGTTAATGTTCAATTTTATAAGACTACAATACCAACAAACAAAATTAAGTACAATTTTGAGCCAAGTGCTACAGTTTAAGAGAAGAAAGTATTAAAAAATGTATTACCTGGTCGTGTGCTCTGATTTTTGATGTTTTTCCATTTCAAGATCTGAATGACAGCTAAAATCACATTCGTAGCATTCAAGTTTACTTTCCTCCTCCGATTCTTCTGTTTTCAAATAAATAAGATTTCTCGTTTAATGTTTGACAACAATATATAATGCGTTTTGAAAAATTTGTTTTATCGTTAAAAATCATCTTAACGAAATGCTCACTTTAGACTGATCAATTTATATTTAGTTAAAAACAAAGGAATTTAAGTTAATTTAAAAATATAGTCACCTTTTTTCTTAGCATCTTCTTCTGTGTGTGTTTGCATATGACTCTCGTGTAAGTGTTGGTTTTTGAATATACGATCGCAGGATGTGCATTGTAATTTTGAAATTTTTACCTGTTTATTTGCTAGTAGTTCACAATCACTTCCTTCCGAACCAAAACTATTTACTGATGAGTTGTTATATTCAATTAGCATTGAATCATTGTAGTCCTGAAGTGTTTCCTTTTCGATTTTAATTTGACATGTCTCGGAGATGTTCTGATCATGGGGAATATTGATTTCAAATCCAGTTAAACCATCAGCTTGTTTGATATTGGGATGTTTTAAAAGTTGAATCAAACGCTCGTTGTTTTTCTTCGACTTTTGAATAAAACTATAAGCATTTACGAGATCATATGAACAGACTAGACAAATACGATTTGGTTGTGTTGAGTTTAGGCCCATCTAAAAATAAAACAATCGAACACGTTAGCGACTCAGTTTAACATTCACGATAATAAGCCCAGGTTAAATGTACGAAAGAGGGCAATCTTTGGAATAAATTCAACTCAAATCGAAATTGACTTCGATTAGAAGTTATTTCAGGTGGTAGGTATGTCGAAAATATAGTTTTTTTCTCACATAAATGTTTAGTCAATGAGATCACCAGGACTAAAGGCCGTTCAGATGTATCATGTGCAAGTCATAGAAGTGACTAGAGACAATATTTCATATCGACGAGACAGCAATCCCCCTCTCAGTTCAAGCATAAATAATAAAATGAATTTTTGTCTGTATTTCTTGTTGAAGCATTATCATATCCAATTTTTTCTCCCTACAATAAAAAAATTTGTATTTTTATTTCAAATAAGTTGCTTTTATATTTCAGCGATAGTACACGACTACTTAGTTTTTATATTTTTGTGTTTAAATTTATACAAAAGCTGTATTGAATATCAAATATGTATTGTATCAAATAAAATGCACGACTGGGTCGCACGAACTTGCTCTTGTAGTAAAAGTTTCTTTGAATTTTAAAGATTGAGTGTAAAATAAAACACATAATTAATAATTATATGTATATGTATAAGAATGTATAAGAACGGAAATTTGAATGTGGAAAAAAAGCATGAAATACGTTCTATAAATTGATAAAATAAGTACTTAAAATTTTTTAATCTCAGAATGAAAAACGCCATCTAAATTCTTGAAAAAATGTGAATTTTCGGAGAAAAAATTTTTAAAATCGTTGGAGCAGTTTTGATATTTTTTAGAAAAAAAAAATTTGGTATGCCATTTTTAAGAATATAATATTATACAGCTAAAACCATAATTTCAAATATATTCATCAACCCGTTTAAAAAAATGATTTTTCAAAAAAAAAAATTTGAACTTTTTTTTTTAAATCCAAAAAATATTTTTTTGAAAATATTTGTAGGCAGTATTATTCACGCTTGATAGGAAATATAGACCATACCACTACCTACTAGTACACACAAAAAATTAAAAAAAAATCGTTAGAGCCGTTTTTGAGTTAAATAACTTTTTAAAGCGATTGTATGGCAAGTGCCGTTATTTTTTGAGCTAAAAAAAATAATCTCGATTTCCCCTCTAGGGAATCACCAAAAAATCTTATGCTCCAAGTTTGAAGAAAATCGCTTTAGTGGTTTGGGCTGTAGGCCGAGGTAAAGACAGACATACACACAGCCAGACAGACGGAATTGCAGGACCCACTTTTTTCGTGTTCTCTATCATCGTAATGTCAAGTTTGATTGTTATCTCGAGTTCGATTTTTTGCACAAATCCATGCTTCCGTTCGGGTGGTAGTGAAATAGGCTATCCACCTATCACAAAAATTTTCAGATACCTTGAGTTGTTGTTGCATCAGCTGACATCAGAGGTTTTTCAACAAGGGATTACAACAACACAAACCTATCCGGATAGGTTTGGATTGCCCCCCGAACGCGGCCCATAACTTGCCCTAAAGTACCTAAATCGCAAGTAAAAAAAATATTTACCTTTTAAGAGTTGTGTATGTTACCGATAGGTATTTTTGACGTCTTGTCTTTTTGATTAAGCAATATATGTAACTGGACAATGGTCGCCCCCATGGAATGAAGTGTCGCATTTCTTGTAGAATATATATTCTAGATAATGAGCATAAATTATTTTTTAAAAACTTGTCAGAGTTAAGAGTGGAGAAACAGAATTTTCGCCTTTCGGCCAATTTATTAAAACAATGATGTCCTTAAAACGGTTAGGGAAAACTTTTAATGATTTCTTGATATGGGTCATGAGCATTCGTACTTGTTCTTGAAAAAAGTTTCGTCGTCGTTTGGGTTTGGGACTTGGGAGGGAGTCTAAAAAGTTTTCATTTTTCGAGATGGTTTTTTTAATTTGTTTAAAACTCTTGATTGAATTGTTCATTATAAGTATTGATATACAGAAATCTTTTGTATGGTTGGGTTGTATCTAGAGCACCACAATCAAGAAAAGGACAATAGTTTCTATGCAAATAGTACTCCAAAAGCCTACTTTTTTATGTAGGTATGTCTAGAAAAAAAAACATTTTGAAGGCAGAGCTGTACGTTTTTGGACAATGAGGACAAAGTAGACCTTGATTGCAGTGGTCTTCCAAAAATCCAAACCCTATATTTATTTACTCATTCGTTCTTTCAGAGTGTATCAAGATTATGTATTAACATGTAGATAGTTATTTATTGAATTGATGCTCACTCTTAAGATCAGTTTTTTACCAGTTTAATAGGAAATAGTTCATACAAAATATTGGGTTTTTTCCTGATTAAAAATTAAAAAAAAAAAACACCTACCTCTATTTTCACAATCTCGGAGAAGATATCGCCTAATGTTCGGTTTTCTACGTTTTCGGCTTCATCGAATAGAAATTTATAATGTTTACATGTTTCAAAACAAGCTCGACAAACTTCTTCAATATTTATGTTTTCCAATTCGGCTGAATCCATTTTTAAAAAAAAAACATCAACAAAAACGCAAATTATGTTGTGGCCTCTGCGTCTGGTTCCTGTTGTATCTTGTGCAAAGAAACTGAATATGAAGAAATGAATCCTTCGTACGTTTCACCCTCCAAAACCCATTTGTTTACATTGTTGTATTCGTAATTTAATTTTGTGTCGATGAATAGATGTGAAATCCAACAACAATATAGCAGGGTGGTGTGAAGATAAGTACTGTGAATGTGTAAGTTGTGAAGATAAATAATGTGAATGTATGAGTTTTATACCAAAGAAACTGAATATGTTTCAGTATCTTTGTTTTATACCGCCATTTTTACACATACCTTCTCATTTCTTATCTGATAGAGCTTGTAGGCAAACTCAAATGACAGCCGAGGATTCATTTCTTCATATTCAGTTTCTTTGATCTTGTGTATTTGTTTTAAAATATGGTGACAAGACCTGTTCGCGTAATATCAAATATCCAAAAATGAAACAACTTTTGGATTGGGCAAGTTCACAAAAATGTCAAAAATTTTTTTATCCAGAATTAAAAATTTATTTTACAATTCACAATTAGCCAAAACAATGAAGGTGGGCGCCAGGCCTAAAAAATAACTAGTAGCTTGGATCAGAGCTTTGAACATGGCTTGATCATGAGCAAACAGGGGCCGAATTTCAGCATCAGCGATTCCATACGTCACTGAAATATTTTACATGGGCATTAGTGCACCATTTAAAATACTGTAAACAGTAGTGCCAATTAAAAAATTCAGTGACCTAAAGAGCTTACTGATGCGATAATTTAGCCCCGTGAATAAGCTCTGAGCCGAAAATGATCAGGGATCTCCGATAAACACCCCTGAATTGTTATATCTGTCAAATTACATGAAAAGTAAAAAGTTGAATGCGCTCAGCTAACTCAGGCTCTCTGTTCTAAACTAATGTTTAATTCCTTTTAACAAAAAAATCGCTTTGTTGATAAGAAAAAATCAATTTTCTGAACAAATTCCTTTGAAAGAAAATCTATTCTGAAAGAAAAAAAATTAAATTTTTTGTTAAAAGGAATTCGACATAGAAAAAAACGCCTATTGTGAATATTATGGTCTATTTACAAAACTAGCCCATGTAAAGCTTTCATAAAATAAAATAAAAACAAAAATTATCTGTCAGGCAAATTACATGCACGTTTTTCACGCGAATTTCTACTGATTAAATCATTTTTAAATCTTGTGTTAAAATTGCATCATTTTCGATTTAATTTCACAGTGACATCAATTAAAAACAATTCAAAAAAATATGTCCTGGATTTTGGGAAGAAATCATCCACAAGCGCCAACCCAGGAAGCTGCCGGGGATTCTAATGTAGGAACTGCTGGACAAGCTAGTGGTGACCCTGGCTTAACCAAGGCCGAAAAGAAAGCTATGGAAGCGTATCGATTTGATTCTTCTGCTCTGGAGCGAGCCGCCGAAGCAGCCAAGACATTGGAAAAGTCCAGTGAGTTCTATATACCAATACAACATTATGCAATCATTAGATCAAGTGATTAAGCTACCTATTTGATCGATTTATTTTTCTATAAAAGAACATGCTAGGGAAGCTCTGGATCTATCCAAAATGCAAGAAAGCACACGACAACAAGAATACTTGGCTAAAGTGAAAGAGTATGAGGCCCACATTGAGCAGGCAAAAGCTGAACAAAAGCGCGTTGATCACGAGGAACGCCGAAAGACTTTGATTGTAAGTTAAATAAAAATATAAAATTTATTAATTAAAACCAAACAATGAAAAATCAATAGGAAGAGACAAAGCAACAACAACAACGAGCTCAATATCAAGATCAGCTAGCAAGAAGACGCTACGAAGATCAATTGTCACAGCAACAACGAGTTCAAGAGGAAAACCTTAAAAAGTAACCTATTAATTTGGTTTGTCTTAAACGCATTTTTAAATAAACAACTTTTATCATTTCAGACAAGAAGAAAGCGTAGCGCGTCAAGAAGCTATGCGTCGCCAAACTATCGAGCATGAGATTGAAATGAAAGAAAAAAATCGTCTTAAGCTGCTGGAGCACGAGATGAGAACTAAAGCTAAGGTTGATAGAGAGAATCGTGACATTAATTTGGAACAGATTCGTCTTAAGGCTCAGGAACATCGAGTCACAGTTCTCGAGGGTATCAAGTAAGTATGTTTTTTCCACTAGCTAACTGCTATGTATGAACATTAAGTGGAGACCTTAATGCCTATTTCACAATGAATTATTTAACTGTTATTTACATTAAGAGATAATAAGTCAATACACATGAAAGACATTTTATAAAATCCAATTTACATTAATACTTTTTCTCAGAACTGCTGGTACAGTTATTGGTGCTGGTTTCGAGGCAATGCTAACCGATTGGGATAAGGTCTTGACAGCAGCTGGCGGTTTATCTTTAGTCGCTCTTGGTGTTTATTCAGCTAAAGGAGGAACAGGTGTTGTATCGCGATACATTGAAGCTCGTATCGGAAAACCAAATTTAGTCGGTGAAACATCTCGATTTGCTCTGACAGACGCCCTAAAAAATCCGCTACAATACCTTAAACGATTGAAATCTAAACCAGCAGATGCTCTTCAAGTAAGATATAACTTAATTCTGGTATAATTTCATTTTATAAAATTATTACTATTTTCAGGGTGTTGTTTTGAATCCTTCATTAGAAGAACGCCTTAGAGACATTGCTATTGCCACCAAAAACACACGCCAAAATCGCGGATTATATCGCAATATCCTAATGCATGGACCTCCGGGAACTGGTAAAACGATGTTTGCAAAAAAATTGGCACAACATTCGGGAATGGACTATGCCATTATGACTGGAGGTGATGTTGCACCAATGGGAAAGGAAGGTGTCACAGCAATTCACAAAGTATTCGATTGGGCTAATACTAGTCGACGGGGTTTGCTGTTGTTCGTTGATGAAGCTGATGCTTTCCTTCGAAAAAGGTCTTCTGAAAAAATCTCCGAAGATCTGAGAGCTGCTCTGAATGCATTTTTGTACAGAACTTCTGAACAGAATCCAAAGTTTATGCTTGTGCTGGCAAGTAACACACCCGAACAATTTGATTATGCTATCAATGATCGGTTAGATGAGATGGTTGAGTTTAATCTGCCTGGATTGGAGGAGCGGGAGAGATTACTTCGATTGTACTTTGATAAGTTTGTACTTGAACCAGCTGCTCAAGGAGCAAAGTAAGTATATAAATTACAAATTTATATAATTTCCCTTTAAAAAATGCTAGTTGGATAAGAAATTATAGGCTTGTTGTGCCCTCCGATTGAAGAAAGTAGACTTTTTTTGTTTTAAAGAACACTGATACTAACCGCCATATTATTCACTCGATACATCCAGATGAATTTACATTGAATTTGTATGATTTACATCCAGATTTAAGTTTTAATCTAGATGTATTGAGTGAATAATATGGCCGTAAGATAACGAACTACCTGTTCTATTCACATTAGGTTTTTTAAATCATCATCAGAGGTTATATGAGTGATGTAAGGAGGTTGTTTACTGCTTTTAAGAATCTTACATATTATCCTGTGATTCATTTTTTTTTTAAATAAAAACCCTAATCCAAAAACCACCCGAAGAATCTTCCTTTCAAAGCACCCAAGTAAATTCTCATCTGTTTTTAACAGGGTCCTACATGCATAGTATCAACCTATTAGTTCAGGTATAGTCTTCGACTTATCTCTTTTTGATTTTCTTTATTCTCTTTCTCTCTTAGTAATAGGGCTCTTTGTACGTGACATAAAAATATAAACAAAACTTTTTCCTGAAAAAAAATAGAAATGTAATAGAAATAGAAAAAAAAAACAAAAGCTCTAAATTCTAAATATATTTCAATTATTTCTTTTTAAAATTGATTCAATAATAATTATTATTTGTTCAAGACGTTTCAAGCTTGAACAATTTGACTATGGTGCTGCATGTTCCAAAATGGCTAAGCTTTGTGAAGGAATGTCTGGGCGAGAAATTTCCAAACTAGGAGTTTCATGGCAAGCAGCTGTCTATGCATCCGAAAATGGTGTTTTGACAGAAAAAATGGTTATGGATCGTTGTTTGGCTGCAGTAGAACAACACAAACAGAAGGTAAAATTACATTATTTTTAAAGCATACTATATTTTATTAAATACAACGAAATCTCCTAACAGGTGGCATGGCTATCAGAACAAGAAAAGGGCGATCACAAATCAATCACCGGAGGAAAAGGATCACAATGATTATCATAACAACTCTCTTATTCATCTTTTTTTATGACTTAAGACCTCAGTTAACAAAAAAGTTGTTATTTTTCAAAAAGATTAATGCATTCATTTAGTTTGTATTTATAGTAAAAATTCACAACGGTTTATAATTGAAAGGGATATTAAACAATAAAATTGTTTTATCTGTTTCAAATACAAACCGCTGTGATGAAAGGTCTTTCGCCAACACCATAAGTGAGTCCATTAACAATCGCTTTAATAGATTGCAGTTTCATAATTTGTACTATGGTGAAACTAATCCATCTGTAATGCTGATGTAAATACCGAATACCGATTTATAGCTTTTGAGACTGAAAACCATTTTTAATTTGTCGGGAATCGGTTTTAAGAGTTTTGTAAATAATCAACCGGGTTTAGAATTGATTTTTATTGACTTATTATTCTTAAACCCAGTCCGAAAATGGAAACACTTTAAAAATGTTAAACTATTGTTGGCGCATTCCTATTTTTTTTTTTTTTTTTTTTTTTGGCATATTTCTTGGGAAATTTATATTAAACTTCCTCTGCCACTGCCATTTAAATTTTGTGTTTGTTAATGATTTTATTAAACAGAATATATTGTTCGTTGTTGGTGAACAACATGCAAGAACACAAATTGTAATTAAGGAGAATATAATGTTGTTACAAACTATTAATAAAGTATTTTTGTATTTGTCAGCCCTATTATCGTATCAGTTCGGAGAAATGTACGATCGGAGAAAACCTCCGATCGGACGATTTTTTCTGTTCATGGTATACGAATCGTATGGTTACGGGAAATCTCCCACTTTTAAATTTCTGTTGGGGAAATCGAAAAGCAATATATTCAGACATCGCATGAATTCGTGATTCGTTGCTGCCATTTTGACATTTCAACGCACGAATTTGACATTTTCAACGCACATTAAATTTTTTTTTCGTAAACATGTCCGATTGGCCTATCGGAACGGTTAAAATGATACAAAATTCTTACATTTCGTAGAAATCGGAGAAAATTTCGTTCCGATCGGGTACGATGATAAGGCTGAGTGTTTGGGCATATACTTCAAGTTGCTTTCCACACCACACCTGTGCCTTAAGTCAACAAGATTGATTCAGCAGTTTCCTCGAAAACACAATGCAGCATTTATGCTTTTTTGTGCAATATTGCACTTTTTTTTTAAATTCCAGTCACCCTAATAGTGTTCTTTTTGCAACATGAACTCTCATTGATTTTCACCTCATATTTCTACTTCGATTTCTGCTGCTAATTCGCTGTAGTATCGGGATCTGCCTAAACTACTTATCTGCAGTCTCAACCGACTCTGTTTATCTATTTTCAACTTGGCAGTAGTTGTCTTGAGGCACACCTGATCAACGAATACAGTATGTACATCTTTTTGCAGTACTGCTTGAACGCATTTGATATGAATGCTGGCCATTGCGATCGGATCACAAAATGTTTAACTCTGTCCCCTTTCACACGAAGATACTAGTTGCTGGAGATTTTTTTGACGTTTTCTTTAAATCTCCTTAACAATCTCTTGTACCTTTCACACGCAAGCAACAAAACCCGAAGAGATTTGCTTATTTTCCTTTTAAACTCGAGGTAACCGTCGGAGCGGAATTCTCTCCGTATTCCTACGAATCGGAGACGTTTTGCTGATCGGAGAACTATCTCGAAGCAAAATGTCTCCGATTCGTAGGAAATCGGAGAGAATTCCGCTCCGACGGTTACCTCAATAGGGCCGACTACGGCGCCAGTTATAGCGATCAGAAAAATGGATCAGGAAAAAATCTTCTTTTGTATAGTTCAATGTTTTATTATAAGATTTGAAATATAAAAAGGATACGAATCGATGATAAACCAATTGAAATATTTTCTTCATTAAAAAAATCTAATTTCGAAGAAATACTTTGTCTAAAACAAGTACTTATTCATTTTCCTGATGGAAATTTCGTACAGAAAACGAGTTTCCATCAGGAAATGAATTTTATAGAATAAATATTTTCTCCAAAGAAAATTTTGTTAATGGAATAAATATTTTAAATGATTTATCATCGATTTGTATCATTTGAATATTTCAAATCGTATGATAAAACATTAAATTATCAAAAAGAAAATTTTTCCTGATGATTTTTCCTGATCGCTATAACTGGCCCCTACCTTGGTTGAACGCACACGCGTTCAGAATTTGTTGACCGGGGAGATTTTTTTTAGCCCTCTTTCTTCCTGCCCTTCTCGCCTGTGAACTGATTGTTGCTGGAAACTCAGTTGTCTTGTTTGAAAGGGGGCTCTAGAGCATTAGCACAATATTGTGAATATCATGATTGTCAACAAATATTTTTTGACTTCCAGATAAACGGTTAAGTTATATACATATGTATGGCTCCATTTGAAATAGGGCTAAGTTCTAGCGCAGTTTGCGCATCCAAAAATTTTTTAGCTGCTTCGATTTAAATTTTTTTTTTTTGCATTCCGAAACGTCATCAAGTTTGCGTTTGCTGATGCATATGAAAAATGTAGGCTATACTTCCGCATCAAAACATTTTCTACTTTTGGAACTCAGACAAGCTTCTTGGGTTTTTGTAATATTTAAGTAAATTTTTCAACATGTTTATATTTATTGCTGCCAGCAGTAGCCATATAAAGGAATTTTGATGCAAGTCTTATGGTTTCTTTAAAGTGGGTTTAATATGCACCATGACTTCCACAGATTCTTATTAAAGCCTAGTACGCTGCTGATGCGAAACGAAATTCTCCAACATGACAACGAAATGCTTACGAAAACAACAAAGAAAAATTACCCCTTTAAAGTGTGACCGTTTGCAAAAACAAAAAACACACAAAAGCATTAAAATCACAGAAAGCCATGTTGTGATGAAAGAAACAAAAACTACGAACTAATATATGCTGATAAGCGAATTCAAGTTTTCTGCTTTGGCGAATATCCTTTAAAATAACTTTCACCCGAACAAAAAAAAAAAAAAAAACATCCCATTGAAGTGGCAGTCCCGGAAAACTAAATCCTGAGGGAAATTTTAGTGGGCGATGCCCCTATCATTTTAAATGCCTATTATGGATGACAACTCAACTGGGGTGATGAAGTTGCTTTGAAACAAAAAGTATTAAAAAATCCTTTGATTTGTTATGGTGAACATACAATTATTTATTTTATACAATATTTTCTTGTTTGTATTTTAAAGTCATGTTACAGTGGGAATTTTTCCGAATAAAAAAAAAACTTTTTTATGTTTCCAAAAGATTCGTCGCTTTTCACGATTTCTTCAAAGGTTAGATTATTAGAAGTTTTTTTTTTTTTAATTAAAAAAAAATACTAAATAAATTAAAACACGGACTGATAAAATTTATGTTCGCGCTTTCTAAATTTGTATTGTTGATTATAATCTGTATCAATAACTTCATAATTTAACTGCAGTAAAAATCATCCTTAAACTGACCATAAATGCCCCCTGTAATATGACTTTAATAATATAATTAATTGGTCACATAAAAAACATTATTATTATTATTATTATTTTTTTTTGATTTTGATTTTTTCAAACCGGTCAATTAATTATCCTACCGAGTTTTGTAAGTTCAAACATTAAGAATATGATATCTAATTATTAAAGTATTTAATTCTACTCTATTCAGCAACGGTGACTTTGTTAAAAAGTTCCAACGTTAATGTGCTTAAGAATGCAGGTAGCGATTTATGAGCCGCCAATTGAGATTGCATCATTTCTTTCAACGAAACTGAATATGGAGTTTCCAACATATCAAGAATACCCGAATCGTTAAGTCTGAAATTTAGATATTCATCTGGTGTTTCAGCGTACATGCTTGAAATCTTATAGTTGTTATTGTTCATAATTCTATCGATTTTATAGCCAAATAACATGTAACATACTTCACGAAATTCCAAATTCAATGACCGGTAATAATCTTTCATTTTCTTATTTTTGTTATTCAACGATTCATTTTCTGCACGGAGCGTATTTAATTCTTTAATATTGACAGTCATATTTGATGTTTCATTTAGACGACCAGTTATATCTTCTTTATCCTCTTCCAATTTTTGGTTGCGGCGTTTAAGACGTTCAATTTCAGCTTGAAGTTTTTCCAAGCGATTATTAGCATTTTCGTATGCTTCTGCTGCTGGATTGTTTGATAAGTGAACGACCTAAAAGTAAAAAAAATAACACATATGCTTAAGTTTAAACAGTAAAACACCTTTAGAAACAGAATTTTGTAAATTGATTGGGGTACTTAATTTCCCTGTATAACAATTTGACAACGAGGAAATGGCTTATTTTTTTTTCGAACTCAAAAAATCTAATTCATAATGAAAGTTCATACAAATGAAATGGCAACTGATCCATAAATCCTTAATCTTTTCGAAATGGGTAGCAAATTTTGCAAACAATAACTCCAGATCAGCATAGAAATCGGGGACGGGACTTTAAATGGAAAAAACAGAATTGTAAGACTCGTTATGGTTTTCTGGAAATGGTTCTCACATTCTGAAATTGAATTAGGAACCTGAAATCCATTCCTTGAAATTTCCGATAAAAAAATTAGAATATTATTTCTTTGGATAGTTTTAAAAATTTGTTAGGGTGTTTGGTCCACTTGGCTACATACGCCTTTTGAAAGTCTATTTGACCCCAATTCAAGTTCCCTGTATTTATTACTTGATTCGAAGCCCACGGAGATTCTACAATTCAAACAGGACATATGTATAAGTTTGAATATAAAATACATGTATCAAAATACTTTTATGAAAACGAAGGAACGGTGCGCTAACTCGTGAAGCACCATGGACCCTGGTGCTACTATGAAATTTTGTTTTCCATTATGTTTTCCACTGTAAAGGTGAATCGCCAGATATATTTTTTTCTTTTGTTTTGGTTTTAAATCAATTTAATAACGTTTGGCTTGCCGTTGTTCTTTAATGGGATTTTCCATTGGTAAATTTATATTTCAATGAAAAAATTGATTTATTTTGTAGCGAATGGAACACAATTTCAAATTGATTTCTTTTTGTCACTGTATTTGTGCATTATAGCTTCTATGTCAATATTTCAAAAAGTCTTCATCTCTCTATTTACTTTTAGAAGAGAAATATGAACTTGATAAAGTTGCCGGTTCATTTTAAACTGCTACTATTTATTTATTAGCAATTATTTTCCACATTTTTTAACATAATTTTTACAACCGAAATATCAACGAAAACTGACAGCTGGATTTATGTTGGTATAAGTACAAGGAGGAGTAAATCTGCCGACAAATTTAGATTTGTAAATTTGATTTAAAACCAAAAATAAATTAATTTATTTTGCCCAATGGAACACAAAAAGAGGGGAAATTGTCTTTTTGACAGATCCAAATCAAAAACAAATTGATTTATTTTACCAATGAAAAACCCCATAAGATTCAAAATAGCTTTAAACGGCCTTTATTTCATAAAAATTGGCGTTTCGTCCCGGCGATCTCACTTGGACGGGGAGGGAAATAGACCCATAACATGAAAGATTTTTTCTTGTTTAGAAGAGACGAAAAAATAGGAATGGTACCTCCTACAGAAGTATTTTTTATATTTTCGCTTTTTTCGAAAACTAACTCATTTTAATGATTTTTTTTATGTAGAACGAATTTATAGTTTAAATATATTTTATAACAAAATTTTTAAAAAATGATTATTTAAATTTTTAACCCCCGCTTCAGGGGTGAGGGGGGGTGGTATAGAGTTGCTAATACAATTTTTTTCTTAGAATGATTTCAGGAATCATCTCCCAAAATATTAAGCACGAATTATAGGACATTATGTATAGATTCGGAAGAAAAGAACACGCATAATTTTTTATTTTGATTTTAAACTATTTCAATATCTGTTTGATTGGAAGAAATCGGAAAATGTTTTATGTTGCTTATTTCCTTCGAGGAATCCAACAGAAAATTAGCCCATTTGTTGTCTGTTTGTTTGATGTGAATAAAACGACTGCCTGCATGTTTTGAAATGGCGACTTTAAATTATAATATCTTTTTACGAGTATGAGCGATCAGAGGACTATGTTAGCCTACTAAAAATAAGTGAAAGTTTAAGCTGCTAATGGCCTAAAATAAGTCTTGAAAACAAGGAGAATTTTCCGAACATGAAACATATATCTAGTGAAACTCACAATAGTTGAAAAGTGAAATGAAAATTTTCTAGGTGGAATGTGGTTGGAGTGAAATTCGCAATAAGGGTGACTGTAAGATGGGCAATAGTCGAGTTTTCATGATAATGTAGTAACATGCCAAGTCAATCGTAGGACAAAAATATAAACTTAATGTTTTTTTGTACCTTATACTTTCCAATATTGAAATCTCCCTTCAGACACCTATGCTCCAATTCTAACTCCAGTTCTTCCTTACGCCTCTTCAATCTGTCATTTTCCATTCGTAAATTTTCAATTTCTTTCTTGAAATGATCATAGCTTTCATTTAAACCGCTATCCAAAGACGAAGGCGACATCTCCGGGTTCGATTTCTGGGCAAGTAATTCTTTCTCCAAATTCCCACACATGTCCTTGTAAGCAACTAAAGTTTTTTCAAGCATATCCAAACGACAACGCAGCTGCGACTCAGGATTAGCCGCATCGATTGTATTTGAAATAGTTAGATCTTTTTCGAAATTCTCAAGCAACTGCTTATAACAATCGCGCTCTTTTGCCACCAACATTAGTTTCTTTTGGACTCTCAATAGAATGCTTTTGTGGTGTTTTAATGCGGCCTTTAGACTCTCATTGTTCTTTGTGTAGGTGTCGACTTGCTGTTGCAAATCAAGCATTCGCGTTTCAATTGAATTTTTTTCGCATTGGTTCGAACTCTTTTCCGAAACCAAAATGATATCCTTCTGCAGGATTTGTTCGATTCGCGAACGCAGAGCTATCGGACTAACCAAGGTGTTTGGCAGACAATGGTCTTGGGCCACCTTAACCCATTCTTTGAGCTCTTGTTCGACGTTTGTTAGCTTAACTTGTAATGTGACGGCTTCATTCTTCGATTTTTCATACCTTTCCAATCGACTCTTGAGATCGTGAACTTGTTCTTCTAAAAGAAGCTTTTCGCCTAACACTTCGTGAAGGTTCTTGTTGTTTGTCTTTAAGCGATCGATCTCCTTATCCAAATCTGGAATGCTAGCAAGGCGAGCTTGGGCGTTCTTAGTAATCTCCTTCCAATCGGCATAAGTGGATATTTCATATTCTAGTTGCTTGACACGAGATTTCGCTTCGTTGCTGACTTGCTTTTCTTTTTCCAAACTTAGCTTAAGCTCATCGAATGCGCACACTTTTTCCTCATTATCTTCAAAGTTGGCTTTCAAGGTTGCGTATTCTCCAGAGACGAGTTGGAGTTCTAATTCAATCCTGTTTATATGTCGGCGATTACTGCTGATCTCATTGACTAGGTCATTCTGCATGAGGCGAGCACTTTCTTCGATTTCCGCATTAGTGCGCTGCAACTCGTGAATAGTCTCTTCGTAGGCCAACTTCTGTTCATTGAGTTCGTTCTTGGCGGTGGTCAGTTCCGACTTGGCACGTTGTTCTCTCTTTCTCATCACATTCAAATGCTTCTCTAAATCCAGGTTTTTGTTTGATGTAAAGTCGCATTGTTTGGTGAGTTCACGGACTTTACTATCGTACATTGTTTCCATTTCCTGACGAATCTTGTGCTGACGCTCGATTTCCTGCTTCAACTTGGCAATTCTGGCTTTGGCCTCAATTAAATCGGCCCGAATGCGCCGATTCTCCCATGGACTGGGTGGAAGCGATGCATTTAGAGAAGTATCAGCACTAGCAATCCGTACAGAACTTGGACTATCGTTCATTGCTGGTTTACAAAAGGAGTTGTTAAGGCTGTTGGAGAGTTTTCGCTTTTTTGGCAAAGTCTCACTCAAAGAATCATTTGTATAATCAAAGCTTAGTTTTTTTGGAGCAACATGAGCAACGCTGTCATTAAATTGGGCCATAATCTTATCAAAATTTGTCTTTATGTCTTCCATGATTTTGGATTGGGATGGAATGTAGCCGGTGTTTAGCGTTGCTGACGAGAAAATCTTGCTAATTTAAGTCACGTTGATTTGATTCGTTTTTCTCTTCTTAATACTTCAGAATCTAGACTTTAAAATGTTTATGATATCAAGACTTATTTGTATTTATTAATTAATATTTAAATATTTACTTTGGATTAAAATTGTTAAAAAAACTGTTGTACACACAATTTTCCCGAGTCCGCATCAACTTTTTCAAGTTTTCTTCATTTCTGCACATACATTTGTCAACCTAGCCTTTCCATTTCCATACAAAAATATTTTTTTTTAGGTTGGTATATGTTTAAGTTCTAAACAGAATACTTGTTTTTCTAAAGCGGCTGCACATTATGCGAATTGAAGGCTTATACTACGTTTTCATTAGAGCCGAAATGAGGTCATTTCGCAAATTACGTAAAAAGTGTTTTAATTATAAATTTGCTAATTTCATTTGACAGTCCAGGCTGTCAACCGCTTGTTGTTGTTGTTTTAAACGTTGAATTCTGTCATATTAAATGCGTTCCACTTTGAATGGATTCCATTTGGGTGTGTTCATAAAGTTTTTACGTTTCCTACCTAATTTCGTGCAAATTTGGTTGAAATTACCTCATTTGGAAATGCGAAATTGTATGGGAAATGAGATGATTTCGAATCGAATTTGGAAATTTTCAGCGAAATTACCTCATTTGCTCTAATGAAAACGTAGTATTAACTACATTCAAGACTTTAGCCTTGTACGCAGATCAAATATTGCCAATGGAGCCACAGCGTTAGAGACACATGTGTGCGAAAAAATTGTGTTTTGTCGATAGTATCAGTCTGAAATGACATATCAAAAACTATTAGGCAACTTTTTGTTGCTCCCAATCCAATTACATTAGCTTATATGGGAGAGCGCCCACTAGGCAACTTTTTGTTGCTCGTAGTTGCTCGCGGAACTTTTTTCCCGGCAACTTTTTGTTGCTTACCCTCGCTCACAGGGCAACTTCTTGTTGCCGGCATCCTTATTTGTCAAAAATATGATGTCAAAATGGCATTTCCGCTTAGCATTGTGGATGCCAAAATGGCGTGCATTTCCTTTTTACCCTCTGTCATTTTGGCCAATTTCTGGAAATGGAATGTGTGCTTTCCTTTTTTCAACAATGTGAGTACCTACACATTATAATAATAAATAATATAATATTTTATAATTATGAATATTAATTTATTTCGCATTACCAGCTTACGATTGTACATAGCCAGACAACCGGAAAACAGCAATCACAAAAAAAAATATGGCGACAAAAGTTTGACCAAACCTTAAAGTGATTTTTAATAAGTGGGAGTAACCCTTAAGGCCCGGCCAAACAGAGCGCGGTCCGGAGGTCTTTGTAAGAATTTACAAATAAAATTTGAACAACGCATTCTTTCTTTCCCAATAAAGAAATGACCTTATTGGTCAAACTTTACAAACAAAATTTGCGCGTCGCGTTCTTTCCTTCCATGGTAAAGTATCGGTCTGCCCGCGTTCTGTGTGACCCGGCCTTAACTTTTGCACAACATAACGTAGTGTAACGTAAAGTTAAAGTAAGGCACCAGCCTGAATTTTGAAAGTTGACAGCCCCTTAGCCCATGTAGTCCCCTGTTTAAAAAAAAATTAATTTTTAATGGTGGACCAGACAACTAATTTTCAGCACAGTATAAAATTCCAAAAATTTGTTAAAAAAAACAAGAAATGTATTCCGGTGGTGATTCGAGTGGTGACGGTGTAAATAGCCGTAATCAATTTAATTGGCAAATGACCTCACAAACTTCGTGTAACGTTAATTCAGGTTCAATTGATTGGGCATCGCTGGCTCAGCAATGGATACAAATGAAAGATTCAGGTGCTGGTCTTCCTGAAACACCACCACCTCCTATCATAAGTAGTGCCAATTCAATTAAATCAATAAAACAACCAACGGTCAAATTCGACGAACAAGGTGAAGCCGATATGGAAGTGGAAAAGGACGATGAGGTACAGGTTGTTGGCTTCGGACATAATACACCACCTCCTCCGCCGGCAGCTCGCTGGATACCAATTGCAACTCAGCAACCAGATATAGAAACATATTGTAAGTATTTCATTGGGTTGAATCGAGCACATAATATGAGATACTAATTTTTATTCAAAGGTCCGCCGCAACAGAACTGGTCGTGGCCGGCACGAGTGGCCTTGCCACCTCCAATTCTCCATGTGCCTATAACTACAGGGTCCTTGACCCCGCCAATGCCAAAAGACATCATCAGCAGCAGTACCACACCACCACTGCAAAAGCCAAATGTGGATTTGCCAGCAATGCTGCCCGGAAAGAGTGTTATCGAACATCTTCCAATGGACGCCGCTAAACGAAAGATTCTACCAGCTTGGTTACGGTAAGTTGACTAATTCCTACAATACCAAACAACATAAGACTGGTCATTAAAAACATCCGATCTCAACAATGTTTGTATCTCAATCCAAGTATAAAAAAATCTATAATGGTGTGGTGAATTGGCTTAAATTAAAAGAGGTAATAAACTCATCATACCACTTAAATCTCAGTGGTACATTGCGAATCCATGATTAAAAAAAAGTAGAAAGCTAAAAAAGCTAGGGGATAGATAAATACAAGTACATAAAGCTATCTAGTGCTTCGAGCCCTTGAAATTCAATTACATTATCCTCTAACTAACAGAAATTTCGGTATACATTAAATTCTAGAAAACTTTATTTTTTCGATACATGGTGATAGATAGAAAGATGATATTTTGTTTCCTAAATTCCAAATACAATACTTAAGAGAAAAGAAATATAAGTGACAAAGATATTTTTTATAAAAAAAAGAGTTAGTCACTCTTTAGCAAAAAAGTAAAACATGAATAATTTTAAATGGGTGGGGGACCCTTAAAAAAAAATATAAACAAGCTATTAAAAAATAAATTTACAATAATATCCAATTCCAATATGTATAAAAATGAATTTAATTGAAAATTAATAATTACAACAAATCATCAAATAGAACAATTCATTAAAAATTCTATACTCTTATATTCAAGGCTAAAGAGCCATTGGTTTACCAATGTTTTTTTTCAGAAGACTTTTTTTGGATAACTAACAGAGTCTGAATTTTGTAATAATAGTACGGCTGAGTTCCAAAATGTAGAAAATGTTTTGATGTGGAAGTATTGCACAGGCTGAGTTGGATAATGTAAACAATGTTTTGATGCGGAAGTAATGCCTACATTTTTCATACGCATCAGCAACGCAAACTTGATGCTTTGTAAAAATACCTATTACATTGCATAAGTCTGACGTTTCGGAATATAAAAAAAAAAATTAAATCGAATCAGCTAAAAAGTTTTTGTAATGCTTAGTTTGCGCAGTAAATGCGCATCTGATGAATTTTTGGAACACAGCCTACCTCCCCAACAAGAAGTTCTATAATTTTAATTTCGTATGAAAGAGACCGTAGTATTTTTTAAGAACCAGTTAAGAAGAGCAAACTTTACGCAGAAAATAGAAGTTTCTAAGAGTGCCGCAAAAAAATTGTCTTGGATTTTCTGTATTATTATAAACATTCATTCTTGAATCAATGGATCAAACCCAAATAATTAAATTCATTATCATTTTCTATTTAAAAACATCTATCACTGCAGCTCGTTTGATCGTTGAAAGTGGAAGAGTGATTAAAAGAATTGCAGGTGCAGCTAAAGAGTTTAAATTTTTAGCACTCAGTAGCATAACAAAAAAGAGATCTGCATCAATAATCAGACAAGCCAGACAAGCTAAAAAACATTACTTTAGTTTTAGAACTTTCAATCAATTTGTGCTCAGCAAATCAGGGGTGCCAGCATGTAACTTAATACAATCGATTTAACTCGATACAATCGAGCATAGGCAGTTCCTTATTTAGTTCTATATAACCGAAAACATTCGATTGAGTTCAATAAAGAACTTACTATGCTCGATTGTATCGAGTGAACTCGATCGTCCCAAGTTACGTGCTAGACTCCCAGAATCTTAACAGGCTGAGGTCCCAATTTATATCAGATATAGGATTAAGACAACTATTAGTGCCATAAGTTAAACCCACATCATCTGCAAAAGCTGGAACTAAAATCTAAACATTATTTTGACCGATATCAATAAAGATTCCTGTCATAGAGTGATCAGTGATGTTTAGATCAAAAACAAACTTTTCGCAGGAACTGACAAAAGGAGCAAAACGGCCATTAGGTATATGATCTAAGCATGTTCTGGACGTGTAGGTCTGGTAATCTCTTTTATAAAAGAAAAAACAAGCCCATGAGAAGCTAATAAATCGAGATAAGTTGCGACAAATTCATTATTTTCCAAAATATCTATATTTAAATCACCTACAATTTACAAGCTCTCCGATTTTGTCACTATCCAAGAAAGTTGAAAATTCTTCCATAAAAACAGCTACATATATTAAACAAATGAAGTCTATAAATACATAAAATAGAACAAATTTTTTGATTGATTTTTAAAGTGATTTTTAAAACATCTGCGCTCTGAAAACTTAATTTCGTAACGTTAACAACAACAACGTTAACAATATAAACATTAAAAGCTATGAAACAGCCTTCACAGTTGTTCTCTTTTACAGCCATATTATTTAGTGACTAAAATCCGGTTTTAAATGTACATCTGGGTTTAAAGTAACTTAAACCCAAATGTCAAACCCAAGCTTATCACATTCACTCGATATACCCGCAAATAAAAATAGGTTTAAACCTTGTCAAGTTTAATTCGATTTAATTTAAATAGACTTCCAGAGAGCAGTTAAAGAAATTGAACTCGGGTATAAAATCAAAATATAAAATACAAAAGCAAGCGACAAAAAAGTAGAAATATAATATTTGGCCAGTTTATATTTCAGAGTTCTCAAAGGAATCCGTATTCTCAGTAATATAAACGCAATTCCTCACAAAAATTCCTCAGTTTTGTGGTCAAAAAACTGAGGAAGGCTTTTTTTTGGATTCGTTGTTCGTTTATTTTTTGTCGCAGTAATCAAAAAAGAAAGAAAGGAAAAGAAAGTGTTGTTGAGGAATCTTGTTTATATTTAATGCTCCTGCTCTTTTAAAGTGACGGAGGAAAATTACTGAGCGCTCTGAAATATTAACTGACCAATTGTTGATACTACGGAGCTTTTAAGTGAGTTTTGAATTAAGTTTAAACAGTTTAACATGCGTTCTACTCATTTTTATTCCATCAAGCTTTTTTTTAGTGAATATTATGGGCATAAGTGTAACTTGTCGGGTTTAAAAAATGCGGATTAAATTGACGGGTACAAAATTCATTTAAACCTAAATTATACCTCAAGTGAATAATATGACTACAGTGAAATAATACATAATTAAGCATTTTTCGTCGTCACGTCACATCATAAAGGTCGAAAAATTAAAAAAAAAAAAAAAACGCAACGTGACGACGAGAAATGCTTAATTATGTATTATATCATTGTTTAAAATTCTTTTTTAAGAGAGAACAACTGCGAAAAGTTCTCGTCACGCTACCGTTTTCTCTTCGCATTGTGAAACTGCCAACATCAGACCAGAGCGTTGTAGGTTAAGTAGTACCCAAATTTCAATCTTCTATGATGGCATTAACTATTTTAATAACTTACCAAATGGAGTGAAGAGTGAAAATAATTTATTAAAATTGATATAAACTAGTACAAATGATACACGTAAGATCATAAGTATATGAAATATTAACAATTAATAGTATATTTAAAAGTGTTTTAACTAATCTCGTTTTTAATTACCTCATTCTAGTGTTAGGGACTAATAGAGCCCAATCTTATTTATAAGATGGGTACTCTTGGCTTTAGCCAGGATGGTATGCGGAAACTATTATTATTATTAGAGATCTCGTCACGCTGAATTCTTGTTTTCTCGTCGCATTGTGACACAGCTTTCAATGAACAAAGCATTAAACAATATTTGCTGTGCTATGCTTTTAGCGTTTGCGTCATTTAAATTGGGTTATCATTTGTTATTAATTTCTATTATTAAAATTGACGTTTCCATACAATTTATAGATAGCAAAGTTCTCCCCGATAACGCAATTCTTTCCAACATAGTAGTATAGCCCCAAAAATTCTCTTTCTTTTGTCCTACCCCTTATGTACTTGAAAATAAAAATGCCTGGGTGGGTTTTCATCGAAAAAGAGTTCTTATTTTGTTTTTTTCAGATTTGGCATTTGCCTACAAAAACAAACCATTATTCAGATTGTTGTGCGTACACCCCACACCCACTCACTTGCATACACCCTTGATTGTGTAATTACTCAACAACGTGCAAGAGCCCTCCTACCACTTTGTTTTTGTCCCACTTGCTTACACTATTGGGTTGCATTATATTTTACCTTACTGATTTGCACACGACAGTTGCTTTGTTCACTTAAAGCTTCGATTCATTCGTGATGGATTTTTGAAGCGCGGCAATGGTCGAGCATGGTTTTGCTCGCGCGCAGGTGAGACGGTAGTTTGTATGAATATAAAATTTGTATGCACCAGTGGCGCACTTCCGCAAACTTAAGATTCTAAGTTTAGTCCTTTTTGGCTACAGTCCGGCATGCACTTGGATATCGACCAACAATATAGCTCCATCTTGTTTCGAATGACAAGTTGGTCGAGGTTATCCCCTCTTTCTTAAGTGCGCCACCTGAGTTGCACTCCTCTTTTACTCCTCTTATGCGCGCGTGCCTACTCTAAACAGCATAAAATAAGCAATAATTTGAATTAAAAAAACATTAAACTAATATAACTTTTATGTTATCTATTAACAGTGAAGGACTCGAGAAGATGGAACGCGAGAAGTTAAAACAAATTGAACGCGATACAAAAGATAAGGATCCTCTATACTCAGGTACAGCAGCTGTCCAAGAGAGTGATATTAATAATTTTAAGACTATGGTAAAAAGTAGCATCACGGAAATGGTAAATATCTAAAAATAAATCCCTTATAACCGTCTCTCTATCTATTTTACCCGCTAAGGATACATTAAATTTTTGATTATTGTTGTTCTTAGTTCTATCCTGTTTATTTTTGTTATCATCCAAAAAAGTTTAATTAAGTCTTCCTTATTAAATCAATTTGAAAATAAAAAAAAAAATCTAGGAAGGTGAAAGTTCAGGTAATGAAGATGCCACCAATAATGATGAGGCATTCGATGACACCGATGCCGAGACGGTACATGCACTTCCAGCAAATTTGTCAACAAACGATACATCAGAAAACTTCCTCAATTCGGGTAAAACGTATGAAGAAAGAATTGCGGACATGGTAGGTCTCTAAAATGCTGTGTGCAATTTTCTCCAATGGACAATTTTAATTCATTGGTTTTTCCGTTTTCATTTCGATTAGATGATTGGTGTACGAAAGACATTAACGGAACTTCTTCTTGAAGTGACTAACGAAGAAATTGTTATTATAGCAAACGAAGCAATTCGAAAAAGAAGAGAAAAAGGTAGATTTTCTTTTCGTATTTTAGTTCATATATTTTTATTCAACAAACAAATAATAAGAAAGCATACCTATTGGTTAAAAAAAAAAAAAATTAAATATTACAAGAAAAGTGAAGAAATAATTTATTGTTCTTTGTTTTGCATATAGGAATGCAGAACTTCTTAATGCTTTTATAATCTCTTGTTTACTTTTTTAATATCAATAACTTTGTTGTGTATATAAAGCTTCATCGGTCCAAGTTATCCGCAAAAGCGCAATACCTTCTATTACCGGCAAATTAGGTAAGTGTAAAATATTCATTTATTTACAGTCATTTTATTTTTTTTAAAATATTTTACTAAATATATTTACAATATAAGTAGAATAATTATAGTCCCTTGTTTTCTAAATTGAAAAGTAACGATTTTATAAAAAATGCACGTAAAACAAAAATTCTGTTGAAAATTAATCGCTGAGGTTTTTGGGGTAAAATGGTTTCTTTAAATATTTTCTTCTGATGCTTGTTAACTGAATTATCATTACCACTGGGTTTTCATGAATCATTAAACTGGGAATTCAAAAGTGGTTAATTTGTAAAGTTATATGTCATGTCTTTTTTTGATTCTATGTTGTATTTTTTGATACCTGTCCCTTGGCACAAGAACTTCGCACTTCGGCTGAAACCTCGGAATTTTGTTCTTTTCGTTCTATATACTGCTGATCTGTGCAGTTGTGAAGTAAAAAAAATATCATTTCTGTTTTCACAGCAACTTTTTATTTTATCACTTCACGAATATGCCATATGCGATTCTGGAACTCATTATGATAAATGTGTGTTCTAAAATGTACTAAATGAGAAAATTTTCTGACACTACGCTCTTAGGGCCATTTGCTGAAACGAAACTTAAATTATTTATGTTCAACTTAAACGCTTATGTTCTACTTTTTCCACTGCGTAAACTGTCACATAAGCTCTTATGTTGAACTTAAATAGTTAAAATTCGTTTCAGCAAATGGGCCTTAATGACACACAATTTTTCTCTTCGACCAATGATCAAAACTAATGCACACAAAAGTTTTTTTTTTCTCAGAGCGATTCATCTCTTGTGATCTTAAAGTAAAAGTATAAAACCTGGTTTTTCTCTCGGTTCAATTCTACTCATATGCGCAGGTCAAATTATGATTTTCTTCCCAGCAGCGTCACAGAATAACTTGTCCGTGATAAAAATTTTATCACATGAGGAGATTTTGACTTTAGGTCTCACTTTTTCAGACTTCCAGAATGGAACGTGTGAAGCTGTGAAAATATTTAACACTTCACATCTTCACAGAATGAGAATTGACCCTAGCTAATATAAACGTTCACCGAACCTTTTTCATGAAAATTTGTTTGGTCCGTATAAAAGTCTATTGGAAAAAAAAATTTTACGAGAATTTTACGTAAGCGTAATGAGAAGGCAAAATTTAGGGGTTTTTAATCGAATGCCCCCGCTGCTTTCACCGCTACTCATGTTCTGACACTACTAGATATTCGAAAAAGTTTCCCTGAACCGTTGTATTTGAGACTGATGTCTAGAGGTTGGAGTTTTAAAAATGAACGAACTCAATTTAGATCGATTTTCTTCACTATTGTTCAACTTGCCGAAAACTCCGAAGTTTGTCAACTCTAGAGCTGATAGTAAATCGGCAGTTGGGCGGCAAGGTAAAAATTGCTCTTTTTCACTACTTAAATTCTCATCTTGGGATTTGAAATTTGAAAGTTGGCGAACTTTAGTTTTTAAAATCCCTAGGATATTTGTGACCGATGTCACTTGAAGTTGTAGATTTCAGTTTATTGCTTTAGTTTAAATTCAAATTTAAGTTCCGGAGTATTTTATTGCACAATTGAAAATTAAAAAATAATTGATGGCGGAAAAAAACAAACAAACAAACTACCTACATACAACCCTGTTCTGCTTTTCGATTCACTTAAAAATACTTTCGTTTTAAAAACATAAGTGTTCTTTACTCAATTATTTTGAAGTTTTCAGTTCGATTTAAATTTTAAATCCGTACGAAAATCAATTTTATTAACGAATCCGATTCGGAACGAAAATTAGAGCAGGGGTGATTGTTGTTCATTTTTTTAGTTAAAGAAGAAGACTGGTTGGTTTCTAATACGCAGTTTCGATTGCGAAAATTGAATCTGGACTGGTGAATGGGTACGTTCAGAAGACATAGGGAACTTCATATGTAGTCAACTACGTTCGTTGAACGCACATTTTACCTAGGAACCTAGTTGATGACTAGAGATGTCAATAATGCCAAACTACGAACTTTACTTCAAACCTTTACATTCCGTTGATAGATAGAAAGTACTTTTAATAATATTTTTATCTGAGAATCACTTCGCACAAGGCAGAAATCAGTTAGTAATGCATTGTTTAAATTGAATATTTATTTATTTATTTCAAACTGTTAAGATAAACGTGAAAAAACAAGTCACGGAAGAATAAAGTTCAACTTGCTATTTAATGACAAAATATAGTCAGCTGATATTCTGACATAAATGCACTTTACTCCGCCGTGTCCAGCCTAAACACGGGCACGATTTTTCTTGTAATGCGGTTCTTTCGCAATCCGCATTTATTTGCGTTCAATGCGGAAATTGTCCAGTACAATATACCGCATGCGTTTATACGGGTTGTGTAAAAAACTTTTTTTAATACAATAAATTCAATGTGAAATAGTTCCGGCCGTCAACTTTCCGTACAATAATGCGGCCAAAAACAAACCAGTTTGATTTTCAAAACAATGCGTGCGATGCGGAGACGCCGCACCAAACGCATTGATCGCAATATCGTGTCTACAATGGACATCTTCATTTACCAATAAAGGTTTCATTTTATATTAAACGGACGAACCGCACGCACCGTGACTACGCTGGACACGGCGGTAACTACGCCTTCTGAACGCGCCCAATGTCATCGTGTATTATAAACTTTGAGGGGCTTCAAAATAAACATATGTATACAACAACGATTTCGAAATTTCGCACAATGAAACAACAACAAATGAGTCTGTTTTTTTTCGCGCCTCACAAAACTCTTCAACTCGCACCTACTGCCGTTATACCGTACTCAATGTTCGTAGTCAAAACAAGGTGTCATTCATTTGAATATCGTGAAATAATTAAGGTCGGTTTTCTTCACTATTGTTCAACTTGCAGAAAACTCCGAAGTTTACGTACTTTAGAGTTGATAACAAATCAAGAGTTGGGCGGCGAGTTGAAAATTGCTTTTCTTCACTACTGAAATTATCAACTCAAGAGTTGAAATTTAAAAGTTGGCAAACTTTAGTTTTTCAAAAAATCCCTGGGATATTTGCGACAGATACATATGTCAGTTTCAATTGTAGATTGAACATAGGTTTCGGAATTATCTTTGTTGACGGTTAAAAATTAAAAAGGAATAATAGTTACCAAGGTTTTCAGTATCGCACCACTGTCGTGCCGCGGCCGGGCGGGAAAAATATCGGAAAATAAAAAAAAAAATTGAAAAATTACGTGTTCAGTTCTTTCAAGAATCTAAAACTCTTCGTCTTCTTCATCTTCGGTTCCCAAAGCAATGATGACTTACTTTGCCAAAAATAGTTCCCTGAAAACATTGTAGCTCTCAATTAAATTTATTCTGGATATTAAAAGCGAAAATGCATTTTGATAAAACAAAAATCTAAATTTAATGGAAAATCTCAAGTTTGCTTGCCAACTTCTCCTTTTTTCGGGAGTTGAGAAAATCGAAAGTTGATAAACTCTAAAGTTGAGAATCGGAAGTTTAAACTGTCAACTTTGAGTGAATAAATACAAAATCGCCAATTGAAAATAAAAATCATCAAGTTGTGTTCAACTTTAAGTGAAGAAAATCGCCCTAAAAGTAATAAAAACCGAAACAATGTTGTCTTAAAGCAAATTCCCCAGAACATTTGTAATTTTAAATAAATCTATTCTAAATACTGTTAACGAAAATAGCTTTTTTTTAAACAAAAATACAGAACAAAAATCTTAATTCTAATAAAAAAAAATCTCAAGTTTGCTCGGCCAACTTCTATGTTTTTCCAGGAGTTGAGAAAGTCGAAAGTTGATAAACTCTAACCGCCATATTATTCACTCGATACATCCAGATTTAAACTTAAATCCAGATTAATTTACATTGAATTTGTATGATTTACATCCAGATTTAAGTTTTAATCTGGATTTATTGAGTGAATAATATGGCCGTAAGAGTTAAAAATCGGATGCTGAAAACGTCAACTTTGAGTGAAGAAATACAGAACCTCATAATGAAAATTAGCCAGTTCACGTTTCTGAGATCTCACTAAACAAGCTGCGTCAGCTCCCCTGAGCAGAAGCAGGTCCCCTGAGCAGAAGGAGAATCCTGAACAAAATTTCTTTGCTAGAGGACAAAACCAATTTCCTTCTCTTTTTTATTAATTAATCAACTGCGAGAAAAAATAATTGAGCAATCGAATCCAAAAAATATCAGTCTCAGTTTTTTGGCAGCGAAAGTGAGGAATCTCACTGAGGAATTACCTTCAGATTTCTGAGATTGCTGAGGTCTCTGAGATCTAAATGAGCTTGAGATACCTGAACTGGCTAAATAAAAATCCTCAAGTTCTGATCAACTTTCAGTGAAGAAAATCGCCCTTTACCTGACTGGAATAATACTATTACTATAGCCTTATATCTGATCCTCTATCCTATGTTAAACGCAATTAATCAAAAATTATGATAAAAATTTATAATTTACTGCAAATCTTATAAAAAGTGAGAGCAAGCTTATAGGAAATGTACACTGTGGCACATTTGTAAATGAATTTATGGCAATAGTACGTTCCGTTCATTAATTTTTTGATCAAAAGTTTATGTCCTACAAAAAATGGAATTTAACACGTTTTACGTATTGATTTTTTATGCCATTTTGTTGACTTCAAGTTAAGATTACAGTTCAATGAGACCCCCATATGCCTTATTTTGGTTAATTCTGATAACAAATGTTTGATATTTTTGGGACTAAGTACACATTTTGATTCCTGTCTCTCTGCAGAACTTCGATTGGTTTTTACTAGTTCAATTATCTTAAAACTAATATACCTATGTATGTAATTTAGACTCACATCAATTTCTCTTTAAACACATAGCCAAACTGACTAGTTTTGAACACAAAAAAATTGATTAAACCAAAAATATAATTCAGGACCCATACGATCATCCTATGAAATAAAAGAAAGGTTAATTTGTTCTTTTGACTGATTTATGGGCTCGATTTGTTCTTTTTCGAGTTGTAAGCGTAAGATTTGTGCAAATAGTTTATTTTTTTTACAATAAACTAGATGAAACATCTAGAAATTGAAGATCTCATCAACTTTAAGGTTTAGTTCTACTCGATGCATAATTTTGTCTTCCCTTTCAAATCTACTTAAGTTCTCGAATAAATACAGATTTGTTGAAAGAAGAAATAATAGAAGAAGAATAACAAAAGCAACAAAAAAATTTATTATTTGTTGTTGTTTTTGTGGACTTTATTGAATAAAATTCAATTGGAATTTTCTTTCCAACCTTTTGCCCGAATGCGTTTCGCCTAGGTACGACTGTTGGGCTCACCAGTTAGATCCTTCTAAAACGCAAGAAGAAAGAATGTATTTTTTTTATATAAATTTTGATAATTCCCTTAGAAATTCGTAATTTTGGATATTCTGCGAACAGACATAATATTGTTATTGTTTTATCTAAATTTTATAAATTTCAAAATAAAAATAATGGGAAGACATTTTGTTGAGTCACATTATTTGTATCTATACCTACACCTATAAAGCTTTCTATTACACAAAATGTAAATACAATACAAATGCATTCCTCTGATTAAATCTAATGTCAACCAAAAATATTCATAAATAAAAAAGAAAAACAAAAAAAAAAAAGAATTAGTGCAATAATAACTTTTAGGTCTAGAAGCATATGCCGACAGCGATAGTGAAAATAGCGCATCCGACAACGATACAACCAACGATGAAAGCAAACGTTCTGACGACGATTATGACTCTGAGGAGGAGTTAAAGGTTATTTTTGTCTTAAAAATCTTTCATTAATAATGTTTAATTAACGATTTTTGTTTTTGTGTGTTCTAGGCCAACATACGAATGTGTCAACGGGCGTTTTTGAAAACCATTGAAGTAATTGAAGATAAAATCGAAGCGACTGCAGTGCGGGATGAGCTTCTTTTAAGAGAACATCGAAAGAACGAAACAAAACAGGAAGCCCATTCACCTGAACCCACAATGAGTCCAGTACAGCAAAAAACAAAACGGTTTGATAAAGAAATCGGTGAGCCACTACAGCCTGATAAAAAATCAAATTCAAACGGTGCGTTTTTATTTATTCAAAAAAAAAAAAAATAAACAAAACAGACAAAAATAATGCTTTGTATCGCATTAAAAAAATTATATATATATAAGGAATCCGCTTTGCAATCGCCTTTAGATTGTCCATCGACCTATATTGCAATAATTATTCTATTGTTTCTATAAATTGAACTGTGCTAATAGATACTTTTCTGGTTTTCTCTGTGGTTTGTCATTTTTTCAGGCAAACGTAGAAAAGAACGCACATCCCGATTTAGTGATAATAAGGATTCTAGGAATCGTAACATGGGATCAAGTTTTTACCAACCGCCAGCAATGGGATCGGGAAGTTTGCCATCGCAAGTAATGCCAGGAGCCATACCAGTGCTTCCGCCTGTGATCTTAACAGGAGGAGAATTTAAACCACGTATAATCAATTCAACACTGGTTGCACTTCCTGAAAATGAAAAACGCTCTGACAACAGCAGTACGCATAAATCATCAAAGCAAACAAGCTCATCTACATCAGCACATAATCGTCGTCGCAGTGATTCTTCCACATCATCTTCAGGTTCTTCATCAAGTAGCACAAGCACTTCACACAGCCGGCGGTCTAAGTACAGTAATTCACGTCGCAAACGATCTTCAAGGGAAAGATCGAAGCGATCTAATCACAAAAGCTCTCATCGCAGTAGCTCTCACAGGAGTAGCTCGCACCGCAGCAGTCGTAGAAGGGATTCTTCTGATTCGAATGGTGAGGATCGCTACAGTAAACGATCATCACATCGCCACCAACATAAAAGCCACTCCTCCTCAAAGTATTCTCGAAGAAATGATCGTCGTGGGTCTGACTCCAGATCTTCTCGTTCTCGAACGAGGTCAAGATCAAGGTCTAGATCTACAACGTACAGCTCGAGTCGACGAGGTGATCGACGCTAGGAGCAAATTTATTTTGTATAATTCTTTTTCAGGGTCTTATGCATGCATACAATCTTGTATTGTAGTCGATTGTACAGAGCTAAAAATGAGAAATGATGTTTCGCAAACGAACAAAAAAAAAAAATATTAAAATATTATTATTCTTCCACACGCCTGATCATTTATCCTCTTCCTTTTCCACTCCTTTTGTTGAGCCATATTATATTTTCAGAAAAATTAAAAAAAAAAAAAATGGTAGAGTTCAAATGTCTCTAGCTTTCAAAAAATAACATTTATTTACTTTCTTTCTAACTAAGCTTTTAGAATCCTTAACTCTATTTAATCTAAAATATATTTTCAAAGAAAGCAATTTGTCTATTTGTTTTTTTTTTTTTTTTAAGTTTAATTATAGAATTAGAATAGAAGGTTTAAAGTATCAGACAGTTTGTCTCTTTAAAAAATTGCGGATGCATTTATTTGAAATCGAAGATAAAGGTGGCCTATCTGAATTTTACATACGAACATTTTGAACTCCCCGAAAGCTCGTTCTTAAATCTTCTCCACTCCAAAAAATTAGGTCAATCGGACAAATCTACGAAAATAAATTTAATGCGCGCTGAAAATGTCAAATTCGTGCGTTGCATGTCGATGAAATGTCAAAAAGGCAGCAACGCATCACGAATTCATGCGACGTGTGAAGATATTTGCTTTCCTATTTCCCCTAAAGAAAATTAGAAGTGGACTCCGTAACCATACGATACGGGTCGTATACCATGAACAGAAAAAATCGTCCGATCGGAAGTTTTGTCCGATCGTAGATCGTACATTTCTCCGAACGGATACGATAATAGGGCTGATTATAAAAGTTTACCAGATTTGTGAAACTACCTAGGCCGACAAGTACATATTTATCTTAGGCAAGGCGCTCACTGGAGTGTTAACGAATTGAATCAGTGGCTTGATATGAAAATGATTAAGTCAATAATCACAAGCATACTCGTATACAGTACAAAAATCCACTTCGTCACCACTCACTTGCCACTTGAAAATTTAACATGTTCGAGATATGTGTCAGCAGACTGGCACCACAACACCTGCAAAATATCATGTCATTGCCACTCCACTTTGATGAGCGCGTCTTCATTTATCTACGTAGGTTTTACCAATTCCATCTGCTACTTAGTCACCACGTCACTACCACTCCACTTCGTCATCATTTCAGTGAGCGTCTTGTCTTATATTTGTTTTTCATACTTTATTCCAAAAATTCTATAAAACATCCACTAGAACTCTATTAACATTTTTACTTGGTCTAGAGGGGAACTATTTGTTTCGAGTAAAAAATTACGAATTACTATAATCGATGAAAATCCCTCTTTATCGTTAAGTTGCGATTACGTTTTACGATATCCATTTTTACTTGCGATATAGGTACTATGTATATGGCAAGTTTAAGATTAGCAAATAAAATTGAACTCGATATTTTGATCAAACTTGTCATTATGATGATAGGGAAGACGAAAAAAGTGGGTCTCACAAATCCGTCCGTCTGTCTTTCTATCTGTCTGTTTGTCTGTGGCCTCGGCCAAGGCCGTAGCCAGACAAATATTTCGGGGTTATGACTTTTTGAAAAATTATTTTTCGCTTTTTAGTAGAAGATTTAACCATAGTTTTCTTGAACAACAGCATGTAGGTACTTTGTTTGGCTAACTACGATAGGATCTCGTTACGATTTTTTTTAGTTCAAATTTGATTTACAGCCCGATTCTCCCCTTGTGAGGACTCGTATAAGTCACAAGCTCTTTGTGACTATTTCTTGTGAGGATTGTTGTGACTCGATAACATTTTTGGAATTCTCCCCCAATCCTCACAAGAAAAGTCACAACGAAACTCACCACATCGAAGTTGAATTTTGAAGTGTCATTTTTGGAACAGCTTATGATCAAAAATATTAAAAAATGTTAATTGGGCCATACAAATTAATTAAAAACTTATAAAATGCAAGGTTCCATTTATTTTTAGCAATAAAGTGAGTGAATAAATACGTTTGCATACTATATTTTTCCAAAATAGAAGTAAAAAATCTTTATAGAAATTATTTGGAGAGCTATTTGCGTCCCTTGAAGTTCTGAATAGCCGTCGGACAGCGGCGATGGATGGCGGTGCAATGATTCGTTTTAAAGAAAATATTGTGCAATTGTAAGAACTTTTTGATTAATTTGCGAATCGATTCCCATTTTACTTTATTTTAGCACTCAACAATCTCAAAAGGTGCAAATTTTTAGCAAAATATATAGAATGTCAGGTCAAAATGATAAAACACATGTATTTTGTGAGTTGTGACCTGCTCTGAAGAAGATCACAATTTCGTTGTGACTTTGGAAGAGAATACGAAAAAGTCACAAAATTAATTTCACCACCTCTTATGACTTGTGAGGTATCAGTGATGGCGGGGAGAATCGGGCTGTTAGTGCAGAAATTTGGGAAAAAATTTTAATAAAAAGCTATTAATTCTAAAAAAATTTAACTATAACAAATTTCGGGGGGGGGGTTCAAACCTCAGTGAATCCCCCCACCCACCCCCTCCCCCTGGCTACGGCCTTGGTCTCGGCTACAGCCTAAACCCATGGCCCGATTCTAATTAAACTGTTTTTGGGACATTCCCCCGACACGTTTTTTTTTTTAATTTTATTTTTAGGACCAAAAATAACGGTACCTGCTTTATAATATTTTTTAGCATTTTTTGAAAATCTTATTTTTCTCAAAAACGACTCGACAGATTTTTCTATAAAAAAAAAATCAATAAATTTTATTAGGTATATGCTACATTTTTGTGAAAATTAAATTTCCAAAAAATGGTTTTAAATGGTACCTTCCATGCAACCATTGTTTTTATTTTCGGTTTTCATGGAAAGGAATAGAATGATTTTGATAATTTTTTTTATGAAGAATCTTCGGAAAAATCTAAATAATAGTATTGTATACCAAAATTTTCAAAAATGTTTTTTTGATTTTTGAAAAGTTTAAATTTTTTTTTGAAAACCATATTCGAAATCGACTTGGCTGATTTTTATGAAACTTGGTAATAAGCGGTTTTTTAACATTATCTCAAATATTTTGAACAAACATTTTTCTTATAGCCAAAATTAACGGTACCTTCCATATAAATGTTAAAAAACCGTTACAGAAAATATAAATTTTCTCGAAAACGACTCCTACGATTTTGATTAAAATCGTTGTAAATACTAATATTAGTATGGTCTACGATTTATCAAAGCAAAATTTACAGTTGGCCATTATTAAGAGTACCTCTCATCATAGAACCATTTTCTTTATTTTGGACTATCTGATTGTGTGCGTAACCGATTTAAGTTAATTTTTTTATACAAAAGCTACTCAGAAGTAGAAATCATACTGCATATAAAAAATTTAAAAAAAAAATTTTGAATTAAAAAAAAAAAAAATCAAATTTTTTTTTGAAAATTCGATATCTCAAAAACAGGTAGATAATTTTGTTCGAAATTTAATTTTTAATTCAACATAAATAAATACCAAAAAAGTTGTGTACCAATTATTTCTCTTAAAAATGTTTTCAAAATTTGTATATAAAATTAATTAAAAAAAACCACTCCTACGATTTAAATTTTTTTTCTCCAAAACTAAGATTAATTAAAGAAATCAGATGGTGTACTTTTTTTAGCTCTCAAAACAATTTAAGAAGATTTTTTTAATATTTTTTTTCGAGTCAACATAGATTTTAAATAATTTTTGACTGCTTTTAAAATTTTTATAAACAAAAAAAAAAAATTAAGAAATATTTGTCTTTTAATTTTGATATTTGAACATTTTCTCCATAAAAATATGAGTATCAATGCATTACTGAACTATAAACATAAATATGTAGGTATAAATAAATTTTTAAATTCAAGAAAAAGTTCGGGGAAAAATTTTCCCGGGAATAAATTATTTTTCTTCTACAATTTGATTTATACCTATGTCAAATACTGACAAAAAGCTGTTTGTATCATTCAGAACTCTCATTCCTTTTATCGAGGGCAAACAAATTCGGAATCGGAGTATTTTACTCTCGAAAGAATGCGCCTCCCGGGGAGTTTTTTCCCGGGGAATATTTAGAATTGGGTTGATTAAATTTTTATGAATTATTACTACAGTCAATTTCCGTCCACTGTCCACTGTTTTAAAAAAGGTCATCTAATCGACAATTTTATAAAATTTTGCATCGAAAAAGTCCGAAAATGGAATACTAAAGAAAATTAATTTTTTGCAATTATTTTCATGTCTCTGAGCCGAGATAAAATTCATATTTTACGGTTCAATCCCAGAATTTCGACCAATCCAGAGGTTAACAACATTAGTAACATGCAGATTTACACACATTTAAATACCTTTGCTCTTTTCTGTAAGGATTCAATTAAACTTTATTAAAAAAAATATATGCTTATGAATGTTGTTTTATTTTTTTGTAAACTCAAACTTAAGCTTTAATAACATTTCATTCAAATACAAAACAACTTCTTAAACTTAAAATTTTGTATTTAACGTCATTCCTGGATGAGAACAAGCGGCTTTAGATCTAAACACTCTTTTGAATATTTCAAATCTTAAAACTCTGTTTTGTTATCTATCATTTTAAATCTGGGAGGTATCTTCTTTATTCGGTTCTAATAGTCGCTTGCTCAAAGGGTTTCGATAGGATCGAGTTGGATTTGTTACACGAATTTTTATGAAACGATCTTGTCGATCTGGTCGCTCTTCTTCAAAATGTGATTCCGATTTTTGATGATTCCTTAATAACGTTCCATTAAAGAAGCGCTGACCACAAACACCACATTCATATGGCCTCTCGCCGGTATGACGACGAATGTGTAAATTTAAATCGTTTCTCTGAGCAAATGCCCTATCGCATTGATTGCATTTATATGGACGTTCCCCAGTGTGTACCCGAATATGCCGGGATAATTTATTTTGTCTCGAGAAAGCTTTACCACAAGTCGTACACACATGAGGCTTCTCACCAGTATGCGAGCGTTTGTGTATTTTAAGATCTTGAAGTCTAACAAATGCTTTTTCGCACATATTACATTTATAAGGCTTTTCACCAGTATGACGACGAATGTGTATGCCCAAACTTGTTTGGGGAAAAAAATCCCCACAGTAAGGACAAACACTTAACTTGCACTTCTTTTTCACCATAAATCCTTCCTTGTGCCTCTGTATGTGCCTTAAAAGATTATGTTTACTATATAAAATTCTGCCACACTCCAGACATTTAAGTGATTCTTTCTCTTTTAGTTTTTCTGATTTGGGTCTTTCTTTTCTTTTAAGTCGTACTTTAGGCTCAGGATCCGCTTCTAACTCTGCGTCAGTATCCACTTCTATCAAACTGAAATAATTGATTTTAAATGTGTTTAAAATAAAAGATTTTATAAGAATTTAAATGCTTACTTGCTTATTTCGCCTGAATCTTCTTCAGGCATCTCCGGGAATGATGTATCGGACTTAACAGAATTATTATCGACATTATCTTCAATGTTTTTAAGTTTTCCTGTAACAAAATATGTAATATAGTACATGCATATATGTATTTGACAAAATTACTGTTTTTAATTTAATTTAAAATCGTTTTGGATAATTAAGAATATACACTCGTCTTTCCAAATTATGTCCTGCGATCAATATTTGTAAGGGCCAGTTGTACAAATATTTGATCCGTGGTTCAGGAATTTTAACTCACCAATTTCGGCGGATTAACTGTGGTTCAACGATGGTTTAGGCATGTAATTGGATTTTAGTGCATATTAGAACCTTGAACCATCGTTGAACCTCAGTTAACCCGCCGAAATCGGCGAGTTGAAATTCCTGAACCACGGATCAAAATTTAAACCACGATTGTACAACTGGCACTAAAGCAGTGAAAGATTTACTGTTTTTTTTTTTTGCCTCTTCTTAATCTAACGGTGAGGGGCAAACAAACGTTATAAAGTTTTGAAAAGATCTTGTAGAAAATTAAGTTTAGTTTTTAAAACTGCCATTAAACCAAAGTCAAAAGACTCTTTTTTCATTCAAAGCCAGATATTCTTCTAAAAATAAAATGCACGATTGGGTCGCACGGACTTGCTCTTGTAGTAAAAGTTTCGTCGAATTTTAAAGATTGAGTGTAATATAAAACAAAAAATAGCATGAAATATGTTCTTTAAATTGATAAAATATGTAAGTACTTAAAATGTTTTAATCTCAGAATAAAGAACGCCATCTAAATTCTTGAAAAAATGTGAATTTTTGCAGACAAAATTTCTAAAATCGTTGGAGCGGTTTTCTTAAAAACTAATTTTTTATATATAAAATTTCTTGATATTTTGTAGAAAAAAAATTTGGTATGCCATTTTTAAGAATATAATAATATACAGCTAAAACCATAATTTCAAAAATGTTCATCAACCTGTTTTCAAAAAAATGATTTAAAAAAAAAAAAAAAATTTAATTATTTTTTAAAATCCGAAAAATATTTTTTTTGAAAATATGCAGTATTATTTACACTTTATAGGAATTTTGATCAAAATCGGTTAAGCGGTTAACGAGAAAATCGAAAATAAAAAAAAAAACGGTTCTATGGCAGGTACCGTTAATAACAGGTTTTGGTAATTTTTTTTCACTGAAGTATAGACTACACACAAAAAAATTTTAAAAAATTGTTAGAGCCGTTTATGAGATAAATAATTTTTTTTAAAACGATTGTATAGCAAGTACCGTAATTTTTTGAGCTAAAAAAAATCTCTATTTCCCCTCAAGGGATTTTGAAGAAAATCGGTTCAGGGGTTTAGGCTGTATGCCGAGGTACAGACAGACAGACGGAATTGCGGGACCCATTTTTTTTCGTGTTCTCTATCATCATCGTAACTTGCCCAACCTTTATCGCAAGTAAAAATTGTAGAAGGATGAAAAAAGACTGCATTAAAGCTAAAATAAACAAGTTATTGAAAAAAAAATTCAAATAAAATCACACTCTTCAAAAAAAAAATTAAAATTTTTGTCTCGTGCTGTTTCTTATGATTGCGCAATAACGCTTACTTAAAAAAATCATTTTCTAAGACTTCTTAAAAAAAAATATTATTATTATTTTTTATTTACCTACATATAATTAAATATTACAATGCAAATTATAAATAAAGAAAAGAGCCTATCAAAAAAGACTTCCAGCACAAATTTTAAAAAATGTTGGCGCAAAATTTTAAACAGCCTTATGTTAAGGTAATAACATGATACTATTTAACAATTTTCTAAACTTTAACCGCCATATCATTCACTCGATACATCCAGATTTAAACCTTAATCCAGATAAATTTACATTGAATTGGTATGATTTACATCCAGATTTAAGTTTTAATCTAGATGTATTGAGTGAATAATATGGCCGTAAAACTCTTAACTAATATATTCTTAGTTTTAAATATTTTCTAAAAAGTATCATACTAAACCTATTTTTCTAGCTGAACATGCCTAAAACAGTGACAGTTCAACCCATTTTTGCAATTGTAGCTGCCAAAGTGACACTTGGATTTAGTATGATACTAAAAAGATAAAATAGGCATTTGGCGATTTTAACTTTAGTAAAATGTTAAAAAGATAATATAATCCTAACTTGTTTAAAATTTGAAAAAGCCTGTTTTTAACCTAGCATCATACTAAAAATGCTTTAACATCATACTAAATCGTTTAAAATTTTGCGCCATTATATGTGGCACTTTTACAATAGCTGCATTTTATTTTCCCCCAGATCTGACCCGGATCAGGTCATGATAATAAAACAAACGGGATCACAAGTGTATTTATTTCTCACAGTTGGCTTTATTTGCACAATAAAATTGACAGAAGGAAAATTTTCACAAATCTTGTTTGAAATAATATTTGGTATCTAAGGAAGAGCGAATGTTTAAAAATGGAACAGTTTTATTTTTTTTAGTTTAATTTCTATTAAGTTAATAGTTTTTATGTATTTTGTCCGTGCCTCGCGACGTGTCGGCTCTATTAAATGAAGAAAAAACTGATAAAAAAAATTGGAATGATGGCGGCATGTGTTTGATTTCGAGAATATTTAATTTTATTGAGTTTTTTTTTGTAAATCTCAGCAGTCTTCCAACCTATAAAATTAAAATATTGCTAGGAAAGTGTTCAGAAAATGGATTTTGAAATCCAAATCCAAAGGCAGACCTGGATCTTGTGTTGTTTTTGTAATACTTGTATTTATGTTTCCAAATCCAATCCTGATCAGATCTGGGGGAAAATAAAATGCAGCTAATGATACTAGTTGCACCTCATATTCCCAGATATTTCAATTTAAATTATATTCAACTAGCTACTAGCTGGCCCGTTCCGGCTTCGCACGGGTAGATATAAGTCTTAATTGCTTATGTAATATGTGTAACTGTGTTTTTTCATGCAACTTATATAACTAAAAAGTCCAAATTTTATTCTTTGTTCGTTTTACCATGAAACATTATAAAACAAATCATATAAATATTTTTTGTTTTATTAATAAATGTTTAGCTAATAATTCTTATTATTTTAATGTCCTTTGATACAAAATATTTGGTGCATATATATAAATAGAAATCAATTGGTTTTCCTACACGGGAGCAAAAAATATAACTGACCGTGGGAAAAACATGGATACTCCAAGTTCAACCCACATACTTGCAGCGATTGACCTTGGGAATTATTAATAAGCTAATTTAATTGGTAACTGTAACCGTTTTAAATTTAATGGATTGGTAAATCAGTTGGTACCATTGGTATTCGTGGCAGCAGTACATCGTCCTCTTTGAATTTCCCAGTCAAAATTGTGGCTTCGATTACATTATTTAACAATTTTTTTTAGTGCCAATCTGGTACCATTACAAAGACATGGTGAGTCAATATGATACACAATTCGTACATTTCGTAGAAATCGGAGAAAATTTCGTTCCGATCGGGTACGATGATAAGGCTGTGTATCATTGTAGCCGTTCCGATAGGCCAATTTGACAGATCTATGAAAAAAAATTTAATGTGCGTTGAAAATGTCAAATTCGTGCGTTAAATGCCGATGAAATGTAAAAATGGCAGGAACGCATTCCGAATTCATGCGATGTGTGAAGATATTTGCTTTCCGATTTCCCCTACAGAAAATTAGAAGTGGAAAATTTCCCGTAACCATACGATAAAATTCGTATAGGTACAATAAAAAGAAGAAATCGTCCGATCGTACATTTATCCGAACGGATACGATAATAGGGCTGAATATATATGTGATATTGAATTATAACGCAAAAACGTTTCGACATAAGGCTCTCCCAAACCAACGCGATTATTCGCCGCTACAAACGAAAACAATAACAACAACGTGTTGTTTTGTTTGACAACCAGGTGTTTTTATTATTTTCGTTCGTCGTGCGAATAATCGCGTTGGTTTGGGAAAGCCTATAAATGAATTAAGTTCATTTGTTGAATCAAATATTCATAAATTCATTCCAAAAAAAAAACAAATTTATGATAGCCTATCCGAGCAATAACTGCGACGACATGGGTGGAATGTATTTCTTGGCTGCACCAGGCGGCACTCGTAAAATATTTCTTATTTCTTTGATATTGGCAACCATACGATCAAGAAATAGCAATCGCATCATCTGGAAAGCGGCAACTTTATTTGAATGTTAAATTGCCATTGAACATCCAAAATATTGACACCCCAACATGCGGTATTTCAAAAACATCTGGAATGGGTAAAGTGCTCCAACAATGGGTACGTTCAGAAGTAATATGGAACATCATAAATGAAGTCAACTACGTTCGTTGAACGCCAATTTGACCTAGGAACCTAGTTGATGACTAGAGATGTCATTAATGCCAAATTACGAACTTTACTTCAAACCTTTACCTTCCGTTGATAGGAAGAAAGTACTTTTAATAATATTTTTATCTGAGAATCACTGCACACAAGGCAGAAATCTGTTAGGAATTTTGTAATATTATTTGTAAACTTTTCTAAATAATGATACAGTGTTTAAATTGAATCTTTATTTATTTATTTCAAACTATTAAGATAAACGTGAAAAAAAACAGGTCACGAAAGAATAAAGTTCAGCTTGCTACTTAATAACAAAATATTGAATTAAACACATTTTACTTCACCTACTTTTTGAGCACAGGGACAGTTTATTTTTGAAAGCGAAAGTGTAAAGTTCAAAGTTAAAAGTATCCGGAAGTGAATTTAATGTCGAATTCCTTTTACCAAAAATATTCGATTTTTTTTTCTAAACAGAATCCATTTTTTTCTTTCAATTTGTCTCGAAAAATCGATTTTTTCTTCTGAACAAATCGATTTTTTTCTTAAAAGGTTAAGTTGCATACTATTGAGATTGATGATTAATAAAATATTTGAAGTGAAGTAAAGTGTGTTTAATTCAAAAAAGAAATAATTGACGGTTGACAGTTAAAAAGAAATAAGTTTTATATCGAACCGTGGTAAAACGTTACAATATAATCAGCTGATATTCTGACATAAATGCACTTGACTAGAAATGTAGGCAGATATTTCTTACCTAGCTTTCCAGCCATTTTCCAATAAAATTTGCCTAGATTGGAAGACATATTTTTGACAGCTGACCAATCAGAAACTAGAAACTTGCCTAGCTTTCTAGTCACCTTCGTCTTCTGAACGTGCCCAATGCAACATAATTATATATGGGTAGAATGAAAAATGGCACACAAAAAATCGTTGGAATCGTTAGAACGAACACTACGTTTGCCGTTGGCTCAATTATACTTGTACATAGTTTCTCTCTCTAAATTTTACACTTTATATTTATTTATTTTTTGTTGGCAGTTTATTTGCAATGAAATTTTGATTTATTGTACTGAAATTAATTAATTAAGTTTTTGAGTCTATTAAGCACAAACGTTTTTGAGGCTTCTCTTTTATTATATGTTTAGATAGATAGAAGGTTACACTTCTTCATCATCTTGCAAGTATAAAACACACTTATAATTAATGAACATATTAAGATCTAATAAATCTGGATAAGTTATAATTTCTAAGCTAGAAGTATAAAACAACTGAACATACTTTTATCTTTTTTTATTTTATATGTTTCAAATAGCTACAATTGGAATTAGGTACTCGTTTCTTCTTTTCTTTTACTACCTCTCCTTCGGTACGAACGAGATGGGTTTGTCACGCGAATCTTTATGAAACGGTCTTGTTTCTCTTCTTCAAAATGTGAGACCGATTTTTGATGATTCCTTAAAAACGTTCCAGTAAGGAAACACTCACCACAAATGCCACACATATACGGTTTGGCACCGGTATGACGACGAATATGCAAATTTAATTCATTTCTTTGAGTAAATGCCTTATCGCATTGATCGCATTTGTATGGACGTTCACCAGTATGGACCAGATTGTGGCGAGCTAATTTATTCTGTTGTGAAAAAGCTTTTCCACATATCGGACACACGTGAGGTTTCTCGCCGGTGTGCATGCGTTTATGTCGTTTAAGATCGTACAATTCGACAAAGGCTTTTTCGCACATATCGCATTTGTACGGTTTTTCACCGGTATGTCGACGGATGTGTAAGGACAGACTTGAAATTGCATATGTATCACCGCAGTAAGGGCAAACACCGTACTTTTTGTCCTTGGTTTTTTCGACATGTTTCTTTTGTTTCCTTAGGGAGCGTTGTAAGCGGGTAGGTTTATTTGTAAAATTTTCGTCACTTAGCATTGCATTTGCATTTTCGGCATTTAATTCCTGTGTAATTATTGTCTCCTCCAATTTTTCAATTTCAAGCTTTGGTTTTGGATCTTCATCCAAATCACATAAACTGAAATGGTAAAGTCGAATAGTCAAACATTAAGACCAAAAAAAAATTAAATGGATAATCGTACCTCATTAGAATTTCTTCTCCTATTTCTTCTTGCATTTCTGGAAATGATGTTTGTGACTTGAGAGAACAGTTGTCTTCACAGCTTATTAACTTTTCTGTAACTATAATTTGCACAAGCTGAGTAAGTTACAAGGTATAAGTATATTGTTACGTTAAATTATAATTGTGTGATATTCAGCCATATCCCGAATTTCACGAATTCCATCGTAATCGGAAACTTGTTACGAATCACAAAATCTATAGGAGTAAAAAATCCATTACAAACTGCCATTACGAACGGATTCGGTGATAGTTTCTTTCGGGATTCGTAATGTTTTTGATTATGATGGAATTCGTGACAGAATTGATTAAACCAAACATTTTTGAACTTGATTTTTTGAGGGCACTAATACCTATTACAAACACTTATAAACTTTTTTAACTGTCTTTCAATAACTTTATGACTTCCACCAAATACAGTCAAACCTCAATTCTATTTTAACGCTATCCCTAGTTTATTAAGCAAAAGTTTCAGAACAATAGCCGAAAATTCTTTAGTTACTTATTTAAAAAAATGGATTTATTTTTTTTATGCATAATTTGATGCAAACATAATGTACAACAATACTAATAATTTGTACATGAAAAACATCGCTTACCGAAGCTCCAACATAAACATCACAGAACACATGATACTTAAGCCTGAATTTCATCGTTGTTTACATGTTTAGCTGTTCGAATCGTAAATTGAGGATATAAGCTGATAATTGACAGTCGCATTTTTACTTGTGATATACAGGGTGTTCGGTATAAGGTGCACCAAAGAGCTAGAGCGAGTAGGTTGGGTTAAGACAAGAAAAAAATTGTACATGAGGGGGGTACTATTTTCCCCCGTTTAGGTAGGAGGCACAATTTTCTAAAAAATCGACTTGAAATAGAAAAAAAATGTTAAATAAAAGGCAATACTTACAATGTCATGCTACACTTTTTTGTAAAGTCAGAAGCTCGTTCTTTTATTTTATTTTTAATTCAAATTAATTGAGAGAATAGTTTTTGAAAAATTAATTTTAACTCAAAATTTTGAAAAAATAATGAACAAAATTGTGTTCAAACTAATTTTTTTAAAATTTTACGTTAATAAGTAATATGTTTGTTTTTCATTTTCGATGTTCCATTTATTTCCAGTCAAACACTAAAAACCGGATGCCTAAATGTTTTTAGTTTTTGAGAAAATTCAAAATAACGATATCTACTTTACTAGTTAGGCATTTGCTGAAACGAAACTTAAGTACTAAAGTTCAACATAAGAGCTTATGTGACAGTTTACGCTAAGGAAAAAGTAGAACATAAGCGTTTAAATTGAACATAAATATTTAAGTAAGTTTCATTTCAGTAAATGGCCCTTGTAATTAGTAGAAACACAATCTTTGAAGCAACAAAATAACCGTTGGAAGTCAAATTCAAAGAAAACTTTACTTTTGTTATTTTTAATTTTCTCAAAAACTGGAATACATTTTGACACCTGGTTTTTTGGTGTTTGGCTGAGAATTGATAGGAGCATTATTGAATACTAAACACAAAAATATTACTTAAAGGCTTTTCACACTATCCCACTGAGTATTAACACATGTCAAAAAAATGGGAAGTAAATCCTGTATAATAGTGTGGAAACAAAATATGAAATTTCATCCCACACGACTTGACGGCCTATCTCACACAATTTGACATGTGTTAATACATACAAATTTTTAAGATTGGTTCTAAAACCATCACACATTCTATCCCACTTGAGGGTTTGAGGTTATGGTGATTTGTTTGGACGCAAGTGTGGAAGAAGCAAAATATGAAAATATTTTCTTCACACAAATTTGGCAGTCGTAAGTAATTCTATCACACTTTTTTTTGACATGTATGTCGATGGGATAGTGTGGAAGGGCTATAATACCCATCGAGTATTAATACATGTCAAAAAAAGTGTGATACAATTACTTGCGACTGCCAAATTTGTGTGAAGAAAACGATTTTCATATTTTGCTTCCCCACTTGCATCGAAAAAATCAATTCACCATAACCTCAAACCCCCAAGTGGGATAGAATGTGTGATGGTTTTAGAACCAATCCTAAAAATTTTCATGTATTAACACATGTCAAATTGTGTGAGATGGGCTGTCAAAGTCGTGTGGGATGTGATTTCATATTTTGTTTCAACACTATTATACACGATTTACTTCCCACTTTTTTGACATGTGTTAATACTCAGTGGGATAGTGTGGAAGGCCTTTTACATACAATTTTGAAAAAAAAATAGTTTGAACACAAATCTTTGATTTTTTTTTTTCAAAAATTTAAGTTTGAAAATTAATTTTTGAAAAACTGTTCACTAAAATAACTTATTTAAAAAAATATATATAAAAGAAGAGGTTTCTGGTCTTACAAAAAGGTATAACATGACATTGTAGTAGTGAACGTTGTTTTCTAATAATTTTTTTTCTGTCTTAAGTCATTTTTTTTAGAAAATTTCCCCTCTTGTTATTTTAATTTTCTAAAAAACAAAAAGACACTTGAGTATTTTCTTTCCCATATTTGACGAGAAATTTACAGGAGCATCGAATAATAAAAACAAAACTGTTACTTTAATTACGTAAAATTAAAAAAAAAAAATTAGTTTGAACACAATTTTTTTCATTATTTTTTCAAAATTTTGAGTTTGAAGATTAATTTTTCAAAAATTGTTCCATCTTGTAACTCGAATTACAAACAAAATAAATGAATGGATTTCTGGCTTAAAAAAACATAACATGAAATTTTAAGTACTACCGTTGTTTTTTAATAATTTTTTGTTTCTACTTCAAGTCGATTTTTTTAGGAAATTGCCCCACCCGCCTAAACGGGGGGAAATAGACCCCCCTCCCATGAGAATTTTTTCTTTTCTTAACCCAATCTATTAGCTCTAGCTCTTTGGTGCACCTTATACCGAACACCCTGTATAGGTACTATATGGCAAGTTTTTGATTCGTAAAAAAATCGAACTCGAGATTTTGATTAAACTTGAAATTACGTCCGTCTGTCTGTCTGTGTACTCGCCTACAGCCTAAACCCATAGGTCGATTTTATTTAAACTTAGTATATAGTTTTTTTTTGACATTCCCCTGACACGTTTTTTTAATTTTATTTAGGACCGAAGATAACGGTACCTGTCATATAACTTTTTTAGTATTTTTGGAAAATCATATTTTTCTTGAAAATGGCTCGACAAATTTTTCTAAAAAAAATTTCATTAAGTATGGGCTACCTTTAAATGTAAATAAAATTTCCAAAAAATGGTTTTAATTGGTAACTCCCATAGAACCATTTTTTTTTTCGATTTTCTCGAAAAGGAATAAGCTGATTTTTATAATTTTTTTTATGGAGAAACTTCTGAAAAATTAAAATAGTATTGTATACCAAAATTTTCAAAAAAAAATATTTGGATTTTTAAAAAAAGTTTCAATTTTTTTTTTGAAAATCAAATATTTCGAAAACGACTGGGTTGATTTTTACGAAACTTCGTACTGAGCGGTTTTTTAACATTATCTAGAATATTTTGAACACAAATTTTTGTTAGAGCCAAAATTAACGGTACTTTCCATATAAATGTTAAAAAAACCGTCACAGAAAATCTAAATTTTCTAGAAAACGACTTCTACGATTTTGATTAAAATTGCTCTGAATACTTATATTAGTACGGTCTATGATTTATCAAAAACAAAATTTACAGTTAACCATTACTAACAGTACCTCTCATAGAACCATTTTTTTAATTTTGTATTATCTCCTTATCTGTATAACCGATTTAAATTAAATTTTTTCTTCAAAAGCTTCTGAAGTTAAAATCATACTGCGTATCAAATTTTTCAAAAAAATAAATTTTAGATTTTTAAAAAAATTTTGAATATTTTTTTTTTTTTGAAAATTCTATATTTTAAAAACGGGTTGATAATTTTTTTCGAAATTTAATTATTAATTCAACATTAATACATAAATACTAAAAAATGGTGCACCAATTTTTTTTCTTAAAAATGTTTAAGTACAAAATTGCACACGTGCCGTGGTGCTTTTAGTAGGCTGTTCGCTATGTTTTTTCTGCAGTAAAAATATCCATTCGGGGAGAGTACCTACATTAGCTTTGGCACCACCATTTGATAACATTTTTTTTGTAGAGTATGGTCAAAAACAAGCATTTTTTACTAGCCCCGTTTAGGAGGTATGGCCTAGAAAAAATGACTTAAAATGAAAAAAAAAAAAAATATTAAAAAATAACGCCAACACTTACTATACAGTATTATTGTTGGAGTTACAAACAAGTTCTTTAATTTCAATCAAACAGTCCTTTTTGTTTATATAATTGTATCTCCTTCATTTGAATATATTGTCATCTCTTTTGTTCTTACTTCAACAGAAATTTTGTAACTAACGGATATCTACTGGCGGCAAGCCATTCTTTTTCTCATTCAAAACCTTTTTAGATACACATCGTATATCTTTTACTTTTAATACAAATAAAACTTGAAAACCAAATCTTGTGTGCTATCTTTATTTATATTTGGAATACGCTAATAAGGTAATAAGGAAGATTCACTTCAACAGGTTATGGTCCCAGTTTCCAAACCATAAATAAAGAAAAGGAAATCGACTTGCAAAAGAATATTTTATGCACGATGGCGGAGAATCGCTTTTCTATTAAAAAGCTCGGAACCGACAACTATTTTGTATGGAAGTACAAAATGGAAATGTTGCTGATCAAGGAAGGGTTGTGGGGCTACGTGTCAGGGCTCAAGAAAGAACCAGAACCTGCGACTGCTGAATGGAGTGCTAAGGATGACGAGGCACGAGCAACAATCGCTCTTTCTGTAGAGGACAGCCAGCTGCAACACATAAGGAAGGCCACAACATCAAAGCAAGCGTGGGATAATCTTAAAAATTACCACGAAAGGAACACTTTGAGCAACAAGGTGCAGTTAATGCGGAAAATTTGCAGTCTAAGAGTCGATGAAGGTGGGAATGTTGAAGCGCACATTCAAGAGATGGTCGATTTGTTTGAACGTTTGGCAGCGATAGGCGAAGAAAAATTGTCTGAGACGTGGAGTGTGGCGATGCTTTTAAGCAGTCTTCCGAGAAGCTATGACACTCTCATCACTGCTTTGGAAACTCGAACAAGCGAAGAAAAAGAGTTGACGTTCGACGTTGTCCAGTCGAAGCTTCTGGAAGAATATAGACGACGTGAGAATCCTACTGCAGAACCACATGAAAATGCAATGAAGATCACAAAGTTTAATCCACAAGCAATTAACTCAACATCAGCGGAATGTTTTTTCTGTCACAAAAAGGGGCATCTGAAAAAGAACTGCAGCAAATACAAGCAATGGAAGAATAAGAAACAGCATGCAAACCATATAATTAATTCCTTTGATAACTTCAGCCTTCTGACATCAACAGGAAATCTTTCGGGATGGATTTTGGATTCTGGAGCTACATGCCATATAACGAATGTAAAAGATTTTTTCGTTAGCTTCAATCCTCTCATTAAAGAAAAAATTTACATTGGCGATGGAAGTGAAATCGTTTCTGAAGGAAAAGGTACATGCGAATTAAGTTTTCTAAATAATAAAAATTTTCAGGCTACTGGAACGATTGAGAACGTGTTATATGTTCCAAAAATTCAAGGTAATTTGCTGTCAGTGTCTTGCTTGGTAGAAAAGGGTTGCAAAGTTTTGTTTGCCGATAAGGTATGTGAGATTTGGAAGGGTGATGTTCAGATTGCAATAGGAGATTTGATTTCTTCGATGTATGTGTTACGTCACGCAAAAAGAGTTCTTGCAGCGGTTCACAAAGAAGATTGTATTCACCAGTGGCATCGTAAGCTTGGACATAGAGATGAGGATGCAATAAAATCTATACAGTCGAAAGAAATGGGATCAGGTTTATCAATTAAAGATTGTAATCTTAATGAAAGATGCAAAAGTTTCAAAGACGCCGATGGACCCAAGCTATGGGAAATCAAATGCTGATGTTAATTTCTTATCTGACAACGAAAAGTATCAAAAATTTATTGGGTGTTTACTTTACATCGCAATCAGTTCCCGACCAGACATCGCAGCAAGTATCAGCATATTGTCTTCAAAAGTGTCAAAACCTACAGTTGAAGATTGGAACGAGCTGAAACGTGTTGCAAAATATTTAAAAGGGACGTCTCATCTGAGATTGTCTTTAAGTCAAAACAACAATAACGGACATCTACTGGCGGCAAGCCATTCTTTTTCTCATTCCAAACCTTTTTAGATACACATCGTATATCTTTTACTTTTAATACAAATAAAACTTGAAAACCAAATCTTGTGTGCTATCTTTATTTATATTTGGAATACGCTAATAAGGTAATAAGGAAGATTCACTTCAACAATTATACCGGTTTTGAAAGCCAGAAATTTGTTCTTTAATCTTAAATTTAAGTTAAATTATTTATGTCAATAGTTTTAAAAAAATTCGCATAAAAACTTAAAATTTTCATACAAAAAAATTAAAAAAAAAAAAGTAGACCAATTTTTCCAAAATTGTGAAATGAAGTGCTAAATTAACTTTTTGTGGTCAATGCGTATATTAATTTTTAATCGAACACAAGGAACTGAATGGTTTTATGTCTTCTAGTTTTTTGAGAAAATTGAAAATACATTCTATTTGAAATTTTTAAGATTTTTTATAAATGAGTTTTTGTAATATTGTGACATTAATAAAATGCATAATTCATTGAGGTTTTTTTGATACCCCTTTCATAAGGAAGTGACAATTATTTTTGAGGTAAGAATTTTTTTTTATAAGTCAAGTCAAGCGATTTTTTCAATGTAATTTAAGAAATCGTTGAAAACCGAAATTTCTCGCTACGCTCTTAAAATTACCGCCATGAAACCATAGTTAGGTGCACAATATTGTAGTACCTAATTTTTGAAAATTTTGAAATTTTTTATCACATTTACCGATAAATGTAATTTAAAAATAATCAATTATGGGTTTACGGCGCCTCAATCAAATTTTTTTATATGAACCGTTATAAATGTATATACATCAGGAAATGGGTTGATTTCTTACCTTTCTTTAGATACCTCAATGAAATAAATCCTCTCACTAAATCGAAAGTTATAAACAATCTAGTCAGGTTCTATCGACATTTTTGATGATTTTTTAAGTAAAAAAAATCATCCCTCACTGCAACCGAGTCATGGCGAACGATCAACACATACATTTTCTTTGTTTAAGCTTCATTGGTGCGTTTGATGAAGGTGAACACCAATGCATAAAGATTTATAAGGGAAAACGATTTCTTGTGCTTTTTTTTTTGAATTTTTTTGTATGTGGATTTAGGTTAGCTGGGTGCGCTGAAGTAAGGAGAACACCCTACGAGGAAATTTTTGTTATTCGGCACTTCTTTGACTGGAAGGTAGGTAATATGAATTATATGGTGTATGCGGATTTGGGTTAGCTTGCGGTGCGCTGAAGTTAAAAGAAATTTTTTTGTTACTTTGAATGAAAGTGAATTATTTGTTCTGATTTTTGTTTGAGGATTATTTGAGTTCGTACACAGATCTTAATTATTTATTGACGTATGTATTGATAGGTTATTAAAGAAAAGAGAGACAAATGCGTATTTTGTAGAACTTTGGCTATACGTATGGAAATTAAGATGTTGGTAGGGTGTGCGGTGAACACCTGCGCACCTTCGAATAAACGTCACTGAAATTAACTTAAAAAAACAGCTCCTACGATTTTGAATTTTTTTTCCTCTGAAACTAAGATTAATTTTTGACACTAGTGAGGTGAATCTGTACGTAGAAGTGTCAAAATTTAATCTCGGATAAAATTTAATCGTAATTTTAAACGAATTCGCACGCGGCCTAACTCTAAGTCACATACTAGTTTAAACTTAAGGCTCTCACAAAAATATTATTTACGTATACACTCCATCTTTAAAATTCGAAGAGACTTTTACTACAAGAGCAAGTTTGTGCAATCCAGTCGTACGTTTTATTTATTGTTGTATTTGACTATCAAACTTATCAACTATTCTTTGCCCTGTGTAAAATGATTGTGAAATATCGGTTGACTCTTTCCCTAATGCTATTTTTGTTCTGAATAATTGTAAAAAAGATTAAAATTATCAATTTGATAATAATTTTGAAAATAATGTCTGTGACTTGAAAATTTTCATCAAATTTTGAATTTAGAATGATTTTTTTTGCTGATAAATAGATTACCGCATCTTTTGTTGGTTGTTTTACAATAAAATTACTAAATATTATTGATGGAAGGGTCTGGGAAATAACTTTGCATAATTGGTTTTCCAAATTCATACAATTTTTGATCAACTTTTCAATTTAGAATGAAAAGAATCGAATTCAACTATTTCTCCTTTACGTTTTTATAATGAAATTTGTATACACAATTGTAGCCTGAAATTTTTTCTTTGTTTAAATCGAATTCAACTGTTTCTCGCCCATTTAGACGCTCGTTTGTTCAAACTAATTTAGGACAGTACCTCTCATGCCGTTTTACAATCAGCGCCGCATGAGTTGTTAAACATACAATTGAAAAAGATGGACGCGCGAACCAACAACCTTTTCTTAGTGGACGATCGTGTGTGCAGTACATAGATATTCGGCCCTATCGAAGTAACCGTCGGAGCGGAATTCTCTCCGATTTCCTAGATATTTTGCTTCGAGGTAGTTCTCCGATCAGCAAAATGTCTCTGATTCGTAGGAAATCGGAGAGAATTCCGCTCCGACGGTTAACTCGATAGGGCCGATTGTTTTTCTGGATTCTCAGGACGTTTAGCCCAGGAAAATTCCGACAATGCTGAATTTTGGTGGAGAGCGTTCAGCGCAATTCTTCTTTCGGGAGTAAAATACTCCTATTCCGAATTCTCCGGTAGAATATTTTTACATTCGATAGTGGAAATGAGACTTCTGAATGTTCGAAAAAGCTTTTTTGTAGAAGACAAACAATTTATTCCCGGGGAAACATTTCCCCGTGAATTTTCATTTAGCGTTTTTCCAAAAAGTACCCTAAATTTGAGCCGGGGCTAAAATTTAGCGGGGTGAAAGAGGTTGAAGTTCAGTTTTTAGAAAACTATCAGTTCTTTTTCTACACAAATATGGTGCTCCAAGACCTCTTAGGTCTTTTTTAGTGCGTCTTGCGAACAGAAGGCCCCAAATAAGAAGTCTTGGACCCCAAATTTGCGTCTAAGTATTTCGTTCCTGATCCATTTTGGAAAAAAAAAATCTTTTACAAAATATCTCAAGAATGACTACAAAGTAAATCACCCTTTCCTCAGGAAATACTTAAAATAAAAATTACGTTTGGATTATTTGAATTTAATTTTATGAACACGTTTCGAATATAAATCACAGATTTGGCATATCAACTAGCAGCGGTTGTACCCCAACCTAAACATTTCCACAATAGTTTCTATTTTCAATTATTATAAGACGAGAATACGGACAAGCATTTAAGAGAAAACTAAAAAAGACATACTTTTTAATTATTTAATAATTTAAATGAATCAATTCAAATTTCTGGTTGAACTTGTTCTAAAATTAAAACAGGCTCTTGCGGATTTTTAGGCATCGGTGTGGCCCGGTATGTTCGCCTCGGATTGGTCACACGAATTTTTTCAAATCGATCTCGTCGTTCTTCTTCATAATGATCTGTTATTTTGCGGTGATTCCTCAAGTTTGTTCCATTTATGAAGCTTTCACCGCATAAGCCACATTGATAGGGCTTCTCGCCGGTATGGCGACGAATATGAAGATTCAAATCGTTTCTTTGGGCAAATCCTCTGTCACATTGTGTGCACTTGTACGGTCGTTCACCAGTATGTACTCGAATGTGCCGTACAAGTTGGTTTGCTCGTGAAAACGCTTTGCCACAAGTTATGCATACATGAGGCTTTTCACCAGTGTGGCAGCGTTTGTGCACAATTAAGTCTTGACGTCGAACATAACGCATTTCACACTCGTCACAACCATAGGGCTTTTCACCAGTATGTCTCCGTATATGAACGGGCAAACTTTTTTGGGGAAAATTATCGCCACAATGCGGACATATACCAAACTTTTCTGGCGGCTTTCGGACACCCTCTGCAAGTTCTTTATGCACTTTCATATGCTTATCAAGATTCTTTTTACGAGCATATGCTCGACCACATTCTTTGCATGCATAATTGTGTGAGTCGGAGTCGTACTTTTCGTCACTATCCTCAATCTTTGTTATTGTTTTTTGTTCTGCTTCTTGATTTTCTATAATTGGTTTCGCCTCACTTTCACTATCGCTGAAATATAGTAAAATTAATTGTGATTTACTAATTAATTATGAAATAATTACTTGTCCATTTCATTTGATTCAGGCAATGGTTCAAAGACGGAACCATTTGATTTAACAGACATGTTGTCTTCAACTTCTTTCATTGTATTAGTATTTCCTGAAGAATCTGCAAATAGAATTGGTATGTTATTAAATTTTTTTTTAAATAGATCAAAGGTGTAGTTGCCTGTTTGAAAAGGTGAAAGAGTAAAACTATAAAATAGTGTAAACCCTCAGTTGTAGCGCCGGATTCCATTGATTAGCATTAAGTTCCTTTTTGTAACTTTGTGTTTCAGCTTTGGTAGTCACAATTTTTAGTTTTTTTTTTAATTAAAATAACACAACGTAATGATTTCACGTCCTTTATTATAACAGAAGTAGCTATACATATATTTTTATCAAAAAAATATAAAAAAAAAAAAGAAAGTGGCTTGAGACATGCCAATTTATAACAGTTTTGTTCATAAAGTAAGTACTGTTTATGCAGCTCCGCAGGGCTATGGTCATACTGTCACCCAGTGGTCAGATTTTCCAAATCTAAAGTGTCTTAATTTTGACCGAGAGCCCAAGAGCAATTTTTGGGTGTGAAGTATAGCAAAAATTCAATGATGCAATAAGATAGGTCTTTACTTTTTATTTGCAAATATGCAAGTTTCGCAAGTCGTACTTGGGACGTTTTCAAATAATGCTTCACTGAAAATGCATTTTTTTCTGAAGGCCCAGATAAAAGATATAACACTTAAAAAATTTTATTTAATAAAAGAGCTGAATACCATAGACATGAATATGAGGGTCAAAGACTTCTTAGGTGTGGCTTTCTGTATGCAAGACGCACTTGAAAATTCATTTTTATAGTGCGTCTTGCATACAGGATGACATAAGAGGTCTTGGACTCCCATATTCATGTCTATGGTACTCACCTCTTTTATTAAATATAATTTTTTTTTAATGGTATACCTTTTATTTGAGCTTTCAGAAAGAAAAGCAATTTTACTGCAGCAACTCCCCAGCCACAGCTTGCAAGACTTGCATATTTGCGAATAGAAAGTAAAGACCTATTTTATTGCATCATTGAATTTTTGCTTAACTTCACACCCAAAAATTGCTGTGGGCTCTTAGTCTATTTTGTAATGTTTGTACTCTGCTTTTTTCATGATAATATCCAATCGGTGTCAAGTGTAATGTTTAGCAGTTAATAATATGAACAAATAAATCCTAATATGCGTGTTTCAAGAAATCTTATGAATCGACAGTTTTCCTGTTCAAACGAATTTAGTCCCGCCTAAAGATTTTTCAATCAAAAAATGTGAGAGCGGGAGTAGTCTAATCTTTTGTAAAATCGAAAATTTTTTCGTTCTGTATACTTTTTTAATAAAATTGAAATTTAATTTTAAATCGGACATGATGATGTTTTATGCTCAATGTAAGTTTAACAGAACGATAACTCTGGCCAAAGCTATCAATTCTATTTGGATTTGATTAAAGTACTACATACCACATTTTGAGCGCTTAAAAACAACCTCGTTTTATTATTTTTTTTGGCTTTATGGCTTTAGTAGCCGACTTGCTCGGAGGGTATACATATAAATCTTAGTTTTCATAACACTTAAAAAAAATAATTCGGATGTATGGCTATAGTAGCCGACTCGGTCGGCGGGTATACATATAAATCTTAGTTTTCTTAAAACACTAAAAAAAATAATAATAATTATAAAAATAAATAACATAAATAAATACAAGATAGTTTGGCAGGAAATGTTTTGATTTCACAAATAAAATAATGATAGGGATTATAAGGATTGTATTGCACATGAATTTCATGTTAAAAGAGAGAGAAACAGACTGCTTGGTGTTTTGAGGAGTTTTACCACTTCTTGTTCCGAAAAATAGAAGTAAAATAGAATCTTAAAAAGAATTTTTAAAACTTGATACCACTTCTTGGTTTTTTACCCAAATTCATTCATTAAAAATTTTGAAAAAAAAAAAAAATAATCCGAAAGGAATTTAATTAATCAACTTCCAAACCAAATGCCTTTTAATAGCCATTTTTCCTTTTATAGTTTCATTTCATTAATGTACTATGTACATCCATTATGTTCGATAAATAATATAAAACAAATAAAATTTTGGTTTCTTTATTAATAATAAACTTTTTTTTCGCGTCCTTCATTTAACCTAAACCAATAATTTTAACTTCGTTCATCAAGAACTCTCATCGGCTTCTATGACTAAACTCAGATCCTCCTCAATGTTCGCATTTTTCGAAACAGATTTGTCGTCCGTCTGTGATGATACTGGCTCCGCTCCATTTAATTTTGTTCTCCAACAAGGTCGGTGCGGATTTGTAACTCGAATTTTCTCATAACGATCTGGACGCTGATCCTCTTTGCTAAAATGTTTTGCTGACTGTCGATGATTCTTTAGCGCTGTTCCATTAATAAAGCCTTCATTACATATGCCACATTTGTATGGCTTTTCACCCGTGTGTCGACGAATATGCAGATTTAAATCATTGGATTGTGCAAAAGCTTTACTACATTGTGTGCACTTGTACGGGCGCTCACCGGTATGTACTCGAATGTGCCGCGCGAGTTTATTTGGGCGCGAAAAAGCTTTTCCACATGTATTACACAAGTGTGGCTTTTCACCGGTGTGGGATCGCTTATGTATCATAAGATCCTGAGATCGCGGATATCCTTTGTCGCATATGTCGCATTTATAAGGCTTTTCGCCTGTGTGCCGTCGTATGTGAATAATCAGACTAGCTTGGGGAAAACTCTCACCACAGAAAGGACACAGGCCATGTTTGTATTTATGCTTCCTTTGACCTTCGCCCATTTCTTTGTGTGTTATCATATGTCGCAGAAGATTATCCTTACGGGTGAAGCTTTTGTCACAGTGGCTGCATTCAAATGAACCAGCGCTTAGGTGGGACTTTTGATGACGTGCCAACGTTTCCCGTTTGGCATACACTCTTGGACAAGTTGGGCATTTGAAGGTTTGAGTTGGAAGTTTTGTTTGTACGTTTCGTTCGTGAATTTTACTTTGATAGTCCTCTAGCTGAGATATGATTTCACTGAAAAAATTATTTGTTTTAATTTTTTTTTTAATATAAACTACATACTTAGATTTACCTACCAATTGATTTCATCTAGTTGTTCTACTTCCATCGATGCAGGTAGTGTTGACTCCGATTTGATCGATACACTCTCTAAGATTTCACCCTCAACGTGTGCCTCATATTTAACAGGAATATCTAAACATAATAATAATCAATTATACCAAAATTTGGTAATAAATAAACCGGAGTCGGCCATAGGAGGAAGGTATCTATCTTCTATTACACCTGAACTAACATAATCTTATCAACTCTCAAAGCTCATTTCAGGTAAATTTGTATTAATACTTAAACACGAATTATGAACTTAAAAAAAGATAGTTCATCGTATTTTGTATATGTATACATCCAAAAAATTAGAATTGTGCTTTCCAAATTAACACTGAAAAACTTGATTTCCTGGGCACTTTAAGGTGATAGGATACTATCCCAATGCAGCTCTCTTTTGATTATTAGAAGGCAGCCTTTTATAGCCGTCACTTATAACAGCACCCTTGGTAGATATAAAATAACAATAGAAACTTTAACGCCTAGGTAGGCAATCTGAGCGACATTTGGAAAAACATGTTGCTGGCATTTGCAAAAATACAAAACTGTTGGATGCTCGTGACCATCATCTAATGATAAATTACCTCTTTTACGTACAGCTGCAGCTAGAAGACCCAAAAATGTATTCTACTTTTCAAGTTGGAGAAATTTTGAAAGCTAAGTATTGTTCAAGCGCTCCGTAAGTGAACAAATAAACTTAAAATGTATATAAATGACTCTTTCTGAATATTTTAAATTTTAAAGTTAATTACTTAACGATTATTTTAAATTTTATAAATTCAACCTCAATCATATGGCTAATTCTCAATCTGTGTTTGTTAATACAATCAGAACCCACCTTCTATACATTTTATTTCAGCTTTTATTCCATCAATTTGAATCATTTCACCATCAGACAGGATCACTGAATCAGTTTCCACTACTTCCGTTGAGGTTTTCTGTTGCACAACGTCATACATTTGAATTTGATTATCTTGCACAGACTCTTCTTCTAAATCGTATTCTTCTTCAGTTGGTTCTCCAGACAATTCATCAATAATATGAAAATCTTCCTCATCTGCTGCAGCGTTTATTTCTTCCACATATGTATTCTCTTCTGGTGTCTCATCGAATTTAATGACGACGCTTTCGAAGTATTCCTTAAGTTTTCTCTCGCTTTCTTCGACTTTTATTAGAAAATCATATGCCTCGAGAAGTCTTTCTGTGCAGGACATGCAAATACGAGTCGGTTGTATATTTTCATTACCTTCAATCTACGAGTTGAATGAATAACAATAATACATTTAACAAAGCAGAAAAGTTAATTTATTTATTCTTACCACAACATTTGAGAGCTTCCAAAGAATTTCTTTTAATTCGATTCTTGTTTCATACTCTACGCAATCATAAAGCGAATTCGAAACATCCATATTATTATTTAAACAAGTACGACATGTTAGATGATCCAAATAAACAGTATTTTCCATTTTTATTTTTATAATTATCAAGAATTAAATGTGTTTTAAGAAAATATCATCACAAAAACGAAAAATAAGACATTTCAGCGCAGCTTGTACATGACAGACAGCACTTTTGATTTGTGGTCACATAACACAAGCAGTAGATGGGATGTTGGTAAGGTAGTGTCAGAGGATTATATTAAGTCGAGTTTGCACTTAACACTTTTTTTTAAGGCTTCGTAAAATAAATTTGAGTAAAATTTCAATTAAATTTTAGCTGTTTTTTTTTGCAAGCACGAACAAAACGATATCGCGGATTACCGCCGCCATCACTGAAAAAACATACGAGTTTCCACACAAACTATCGATAACATGTATGGAATTCTTGTCGGTAACAGTTAAGCCTTAACTACATTGGCCACTTTTTGCAAAATTACAAAAGTAAAAATATTTTTTTTCCCGCTAGCGCAAATTTTTTGTGAAAGAGAATGTACACAATTCTTTTTAAACCAAAATCTAAGCTTTCTGCATCATTTTTATACGTTTTCCAGTGAGCAACACTATCCCAAAATGAGTTTGAAAATTTTCACTTTTGTACTTTTTCACTTTTTTGGCTTAGTTAAGGCTTTATTCTCCGTGCTTAAAGGCTCTCATAACCCAACGCGATTATTTGGCGCGACGAACGAAAACAACAATAACAACACGTGGTTGTCCAACAAAACAACACGTTGTTATTGTTTTCGTTTGTCGCGGCGAATAACCGCGTTGGTTTGGGAGAGCCTTAACTCTACAATCGTTTGCTAAGCACAAAATGTAAAAATTTATGCGTTGAGCATTATTTCGCACGCTAATTTAAGTGTATACTTTTTGAATTTACCGCGTGAACTGCCTAAATAAATATCATCGCTAAAATTCATTTTTGGAGGAAATTTGTATGGAAGATAAATTTTAGCTAGGCGGTACGCAGTTCACGCGCTAAATTCTAAAAGTCTCTATTCATTTTAACGAAATAATGATCAACGCATTCTTTCAAAGATAAATTTTGACATTTGTGCTTTTAGCAAACGATTGCAGAGATAAGAGTTTGTAGAGGTTAAAAATAGTTTAGCTTGAAACTGTGAACTGCTTAAGCACCAAAAATTCACCGTGCTTAGTTAAGCCCAAATGGGCTTAGTTGTTGTTGTATTTAACGAGTAAGCTGTTGAGCTCCGACAACGTTATTTTTTCATCCAATTCCCTTCGGGCTTGGAAAAAAAAACACGGCTTTAATCCAAGATTAAATTTTGAAGTTTCCATAAACATATTCACCTCATTGATGTCAAAATTTAATCCATGGATAAAATTTAAGGCGATTTTAAACCAATTACGTACGTACGTAGTTGACGCGTTAAATTCAAAGTCCCCAAACTAAATTTAGCGTGCGAAATAATGCTCAACGCATTCTTTCAGAGATGTTTTTAGCAAACCATTGTAGAGGTAAGAATTGTAGAGATAAAATTTAGATTAGCTTGAACTGCGTACATAGCTTCCAAGTACGCAGTTTAAGCTAAGATAAACTAAATTATGTGTGAAAGAATGCGTTGAGCATTATTTCGCGTGCTAAATTAAGTAGAATTTTTGAATTTATCGCGTGAACTGCACGCTGTTGAGCTAAAACTCCTCGCTTGGGTTAAAATTACGTTGAATTTTATCTGAAAATTAGTTTTTGTCATTAATGAGGTGAATCTGTATTTGGAAACGTCAAAATTAAACCTCAAAATTTTAACCCAATTCACACACGGCCTAAATATAACACGTTCAGTATGCTTTTTAACGACGATATAGGTACACATTGGGCTCGCTTCGCGCAACTAATTTTTGACGTTTTTGTTTTAGCTCACCCCAACCTCATGGTGCAGAGATTGGAAATGAGGTAGAATTTTTCAATTTGTTTTGAAAAATCCTGCCTCACTTGATTGGGCTTTTCCAGAATCTGACATGTCTTTTCTCTTTCTAATTTTGAGAGTTCTTTATTCAAGAAAAAGCTCTAGATGGGGGGAAAACAACAATACAAACAAATATATAAATACACACCGATACTATTCGCGCCTTTAATAGTGTGTTAAAACTTAAATGTGGATGTAAATCATACAAATTCAATGTAAATTCATCTGGATTTAAGTTTAAATCTGGATGTATCGAGTGAATAATATGGCGGTAAAAGTTCTTATTAAAAAATCAAACAGACTTCCATAAGACTTCATTACAACAGACTCCTATTGAGCTAATTTTTAGAAGTATATTATATAAAATGTATCATAAAATTATTGACTTGCATAAATAAGTCTTAAGGCTCTCCCAAACCAACGCGATTTATCGCCGCGATAAAAGAAAACAATAACAACAACGTATTGTTTTGTTTCACAACCACGTGTTGTTATTGTTCGCGGCGATTAATTGCGTTGGTTTGGGAGAGCCTTTATGATAATACTAAACGAGCTATAGCTCCCCACATTCCAAAAACTGGAGCTTATACAAGATAAATTGTTAGTTGGGAATTGTATTCAAACTAATTTTTTTTTAAATTTTACGTAATTAGGTAGTAGTTTTATTTTTAATATTCGACGATGCTCCTGTAAATTTTTAGTCAAATACTGAAAAGAAAATACTCAAATGTCTTTTTGTTTCTGAGAAAATTAGAAATTTCGGGAGGGGAAATTTTCCAAAAAAAAATGACTTAAGACAGAAAAAAATTATTAAAAGCAACGGTCACTACTACAATGGCATGTTATACCTTTTTGTAAGGTCAGAAACCTCTTCTTTTATTTTATTTTTAAAATAAGTTACTTTAGTAAACAGTTCTTCAAAAATTAATTTTAAAACTTACAATTTTTGAAAAAAAAAATCAAAAATTAAGCTCTTATGTTGAACTTAAATACTTTTCGTTTCGTTTCAGCAAATGGCCCTAAGTAATATTTTCGTGCTTCATATTGCTCATAATGCTCCCATCAATTCTCAGCCAAACACTAAAAAACACTAAAAATTGAAAATAACTAAAGTAAGTTTTCCTTGAATTTGACTTCCAACGGTTATTTTGTTGCTCCAAAGATTGTGTTTCTACTAATTAAGTAGTAAAGTAGATATCGTTATTTTCAATTTTCTCAAAAACTAAAAAACATTTAGGCATCCGGTTTTTAGTGTTTGACTGGAAATTGATAGGAGTATCGAATATCAAAAACAAAAATATTACTTAAAAACGTAAAATTTTGAAAAAAAATAATAAGTTTGAACACAATTGTTTTTCCATTATTTTTTCAAAATTTTGAGTTTGAAAATTAATTTTTCAAAAACTATTCTCTCAAATTTGAATTATAAAGAAAATAAAAGAACAAGCTTCTGGCTTAAAAAAAAAGCATAGCATGACATTGTAAGTGTTGCCGTCGTTTTTTAATAATTTTTTTTCTATTTCAAGTCGATTTTTTAGAAAATCGCCCCTCCCGCCTAAACGGGGGAAAAGAGACCCTCCCCCTCCCATACGATTTTTTTTCTTGTCTTAACCCAACCTACTCGCTCTAGCTCTTTGGTGCACCTTATACCGAACACCCTGTATACAAGGGGTATTAATTACTCTATTACTCTTCTTTTCAAAAACGTAGAGAAACTATAAATCGGCTGAAATAGTGCCGAGTGTTAGTGAGTGTTGAATGCGTAAGTTTAATCAAAAACAGTTTTCTAAGACTAAATTGAGATTTTAAAGGGAAAGTTTTCAACTAGTCCTGCAATCGACTAGGCCTGCAATCCCTATTGAGTGTGTTTCTTTATTTATTCCGGATAAGGAATGGAATGGATGGAAAAGACGAAATGTTTATCCAGAATACCCAGAATGGAATAAATAAAGAAACAAAACTAGAACAAAAAGAATGGCAATCCAGTTGTTCGGTGAAATGTCAAAACAATTGAATAAAGAATGTTTTTATTTTGGGTATTTCTGTATACTCAGTCAAAGTTTATTAAATTTTACATTAAATATATAGCATTTATACTTTGGTACATTTATTCGCGTTATTATGCTGTTTTTAAATAATTAACCATAATGTGAAGCTGCCGTAATAGAGAATAAGAACGTCAGTTAAATTAAACGCGCCCAGTATTCTTTTTATTCCATACTTAACATGGAATGAAAAGAATGCATTCCAAATATTCTAAAATGAATAAAAAACAAATTGGTTTATCCGGAATATTCCGTGGAATAAGGAAACGCAAAACGGTATTATGAATATTCTGAACATCCAGAATGAATAAAGAAACACACTCACTGCGTTACTTTAAAAATTCATGCAATTTGTTTTTTGCTTTTAAAGCACAGTGTAATTTAGTAGATATTAAAATAAAATACCTTCAGTAGTACATTCAATAATTTATTTATATTAACTCTTTTATATCTTTAACGGCTATAACTTTTTTTTCGTCTCCTTTAGTTGTCCAACAAGCTCGATGTGGATTCGTAACACGAATTTTCTCATAACGATCTGGACCCTTTTCGTCGTCCTCATAGTGTGATGCTGATTTCCTATGATTCTTTAATATCGATCCATTGATGAAGCTTAAGTTGCAAACATTGCACTTATACGGCTTCTCTCCGGTATGACGACGAATGTGCAAATTCAAGTCGTTCGATTGTGCGAATGCCTTATCACATTGATTGCATTTGTATGGTCGTTCCCCTGTGTGAACACGAATGTGACGAGCTAAAGAGTTCGTTCTTGAGAAAGCCTTACCACACGTTAAACATACATGCGGCTTCTCGCCAGTGTGCAAGCGCTTGTGTACCGTCATATCTTGAAGACGAGGATAGCCTTTTCCACAAATGTCACATTTATATGGTGTTTCGCCAGTATGACGTCGAATGTGAATTATCAAACTTGCCGCGGGAAAACTTTCCCCACAGTGCGGACATAGTCCGTGTTTGTATTTATGCTTCTTGGGGACATCTTCGGTCACTTTGTGTGTTATCATATGCCGTAGAAGATTGTCTTTTTTGGTAAAACTTCGAGCACAATGATTACATTGAAACGAACCGGAACCCAAATGACATTTTTGGTGGCGTTCTAAAGTCTCTGGAGTAAAAAACTTCCTCGCACATGTTTCACATTGAAAAGCTGCATCTTCAATTAAACTAGGTGCCTTTCCTTTTCTACCGACTTTTTCTTTTTTCGGCTTTTTTAATTTTTTAACTTTTGATTCTTTTGTTTTAGTTTTTCGTTTAGAAGATAAAACAGTTTCTCTAAAATAAAAAATACTTTACGTGAGTTTAATTTTTTAAACCATGAATTACTTACTCAGCTACTTCCTCAGATTTTTGTTCTTGATTTTCTATGGACTCTGCCTCCATACATTCTGATTCCGATGGAACATTTTCATCAGCTGTTTTACTGTCACAAGGTGCTTCAACCTGTTCTGTTAACATATTTTATTTATATTTGTATTAAAAAGTTGAGGTGCTGACTACGCACGAGCAAAGTAGTATCAGTTTAAATATGAAACAGGTTTTGGTAATTTGGAAACAATTCTAAATCACTAAGGCCTAGTTTTTCAATGCGAGATTATCCCAGTTTCATATTACAAAAAAAAAACTTAATTCTCGAAACATTTTGTTCAGTCAATTTAGGTTTTTAGCAATGATTTTTGGTAAGTTAAGTCTAGATTAACTGAGTAGGTATTTCTTACAGATGATCCTGATCCTGCTTTGAAAACTGGCACTAACAAGAAACTTAAGTTGTTGTATTTTTGGAAATACATACATACACACATTATGTAAAGAAAATTATATACCAGTGGTTCTTTCTAGGCTGGGGCACTCACAATGAATGATATAGGTGCCCTCCCGAGCACCCTCATCCTGATATCCTCTGCATAAGTCAAATGAGCAGATGCCCATTTTGCTAAGGGATTTCATGAAACACTAACCACCTTATTCTCAACCCACTGTACTTTTTTTCATTAAGTCAGTACCAATTTCTTGTACCGTGTATATACCTATTTATGTAGTTCAAACTTCAAATTAATATTGTTATTATTATTATTAAAAAGAATTACTTCAGTTTAGGTGGAGCTATTGAATATAAAAGACTAAGAGCGCACAGCAATTTTTGGGTGTGAATGATAGCAAAAATTCCATTATGCAATAAGATAGGTCTTTACTCTCTATTCGTAAATATGCAAGTCTTGCAAGCTGTGATTGAGGCGTTGCTACATTAAAAATGGATTTATTTCTGTATACCATTAAAAAAAAACTATATTTAATTAAAGATCTGAATACCAGAGACATGAATATGGGGGTCCAAGACCTCTTAGGTTGGCCTTCTGTATGCAAGACGCACTTTAAAAATTAATTTAAGTGCGTCCTGCACTTAAGGCCCCACCTAAGTGGCCTTGGTCCCTCATACTCTTGTCCATGGTATTCAGCTCTTTTATTAAATATAATTTTAAGTGCTATGTTTCATCTGAGCTTTCTGAAAATAATGAATTTTCAATGCAAACGCCCCAACTGGTTGCAAAACTTGCATATTTGCAAATAAAAAGTAAAGACCTATCTTATTGCATCATTGAATTTTTGCTATCATTCACACCCAAAAATTGCTGTAGCCTCTCGGTCTATAATTCAATTGAAAATTCATTTTGGAGTTGAACCTTTAATTGAATTGATAGTGTTTCGTTCCTTAAAACGTTTAATTCTAAAATGTCAAAATAACGTTAATACTTTCTTTACTCGTACTTTTATAAAATAAAATTTAAACCTACTTTCTTTCGTTGGACTACTTGTTTCTGTTTTGAATGTAATTAAATCTAAAATATTGCCATCATCTTCTTCGAGAATAAAACCATCATTTGATGGCGAATCTATTGTGGAAGCAATTAATTGTTGATTCTCTTCTTCTACTCGGTGTTGAGACTTTTTGACATCCTCAAAATATTCATTGAGGCGTTTTTCACTAGCCTCAATTTGTGTTTGAAATTCATAGGCTTTAAGTAGTTTTTCTGTGCATTCGGTACAAATTCGTGTAAGTTGTATAGTTTTATTCCAATCAATCTATAAATTAAAAAAAAAAATAATTAAACATTCAATACAGAGACCATCATTTTAAAATGTTACTTACCACAATGCTAGACACTTTCCAAAGGACCTCTTTAAGTTCGATTTTTGTATCAAATTCGACACAATCATGCAGTGAATTAGAAACTTCGACATTAATTAAACACGTTCGACACGTAAGTTGATCCATAAACACGATATTTTCCATATTTAAGCTTTAAAAACTATTTAGGTTTTTATTTGCTTTGCAAAAGGAATTTATCCCAAAACCCAAAGCGAGAATCTGTCATTCTGGAAAAGTGACAGCTAAACGCTTTACCAAAGTTTTAGATGGGTGTGTTTTAGTGCAGGCAAGGTAGTTTAGAGATTGGGTACGTTCAAAGCAAAGAAATCTGAAATTTCAGATTCTGAAATTTCAGATTTCTTTATTGAACGCAAAAAAAATCTGAAATTTCAGTCAAAAGCCACTGTGTCAAATTCCCGTATTCACTTATTGAATTTGCATAGAATCAAAATAAAAGAGAACTTTACATACTCGTAAATTGTTAATTTAGCATGAGCTTTGTAGATGAAATTTTATGTAAAAAGATTAGCAACAGGTTTGTTTGTTATTGTGCAGTAAATTTATTATAACTTCAATGCAAAATTGTACCATAATAATCCGATGGACAATTATGCGAATACTTTTCGAAGACAAATCATCCCTTTTATTCAAAGAGTCACTAAACAATTAACAGAAAGTTCTTTTAATTAAATAAGTAAATATTACAATTTTATTATAAAAACTTTAAGCCACTAACTAACCACTAACCACACCGAAAATCATAAAGTTTAATTTGATGTGTAGCACTTCAGCTCTTTTTACACTTCCCCCACCACAAACAACTGTCATCTGAATTTTCAGATGAAATTTTCTTGTCTGAAATTTCAGAATAAACGTAACTAAACGTAACTAAAAGTCACTAAAAGTCATCTAACTTTTTATGACAGCTGGCCAATCAGAAGCTCCAAAAATTCAGATATCTGAAATTTTAGATGTAGGTTGAACGCGGCCATTCACATGAATTAAAGGTCTTCCACACTATCCCACTGAACATGTCAAAAAAGTGGGAAGTAGGGGCAAGTTATAGCTTTCATTGAAAACCATCATTGAAAATTGTAATTGTTAGTTTTGGGACATTTAGAAGTCAAATCGGTAAATATTTTGATGCCAAAATATAGGCCATGACTTGACGTATTATTCTAGTAAAAAAAATAATTCCGGCCAAAACTGCGAAGTAAAATGGCTTTGAATTTTCCAATGACATTGGTAAAGTAGTTCAATCATTGAAATAATAAGTCATTTTAAGTAAAAGGTTTGGCCAAAATGAAAACTTTTTTCGACTAGAATAATAATTCAAGTCATGGCCTATATTTTGGCATCAAAATATTTACCGATTTGACTTTCTAAATGTCCCAAAATTAACAATTACAATTTTCAATGAGGGACCAGTTATAGATATCATTGAAATTCATCATTGAAAATTTTTAATTTAAGATTTAGGGCACTTAAAAAGAAAAATCAATAATTATTTTGATGCCATAGTGAAGCTGACGACTCAATTAATATTTATTGCGAAAAAAAAATTCGTTTGAGTCCAACTTTCTACATAAATATACTTTCATTTTTTCAATGATTGTACTACCTTATCAATGATCATGGAAATAATAAAATCCATTTCATGAGAAAGGTTGGGTCGAAATGAAATTTTTTTGGCCAGATATATTAATTAAGTCATAAGCTTTATTTTGGCATCAAAATAATCAAAGGTTTCGACTTCTAAATGTGTTTTTTTTTCGCGGATTATACCTTAATTAACATTGACTATAAGTGCCAGTTGTACAATCGTGGTTTAAATTTTGATCCGTGGTTCAGGAATTTTAACTCGCCGATTTCGGCGGGTTAACTGAGGTTCAACGATGGTTCAAGGTTTTAATATGCACTAAAAGCCAATTACATGCCTGAACCCTCGTTGAACCACAGTTAATCCGCCGAAATTGGTGAGTTAAAATTCCTGAACCACGGATCAAATATTTGTACAACTGGACCTAAGAATATTATGGATGTTTATGGAAAAATTAATGAAGATTTTTTTAGTGTCTATGAGTGGCTTTCCATGAACAAATTAAAATTAAATGTCTCTAAAATGATGATTGATTCTAACGAAAGTATAAATTTGAAAATTGGATCCGAAAGTATTGAACAAGTTATTATGTATTAAATATTTGGGGGTAATTATTGATAAGGATTTAAATTTTAAAGAACATTCCAATTATGTGTGTGCGAAGTTAAGCAAAAAGGTGCAGAATAAGAAAGAAAATTAGCTTTAAAAATACAGTTATGATTTTTAATACAATAGTTCTACCGCATTTTGACTATTGTGCGACGATATTGTACATGTGTAATATAGATCTTAAACAAAGACTTCAAGTTGTTCAAAACAAATCAATGCGCGCTATTTTAAAGTGTGATAGATATCCACCATCAAGAGTTATGTTGTATTATTTAATGTGGTTGAATGTTAATCAGCGTCTTGAAAGTTTTAATATTTGTATAAAATGTAAAATTTTGTAATTATCCACAGGACCTACAAGACAAGTTGGCGTATGTTAGTGAATCGCAGCCATACAACCTCAGATCAGCAAATGATTTTAGATTTGAAAGATACAACAGAAGCAGCACACAAAAATCTATAATATATCAAGGTGTTAAACTTTTTAACTCGCTGCCCAGATCAATAAAAGAGGAGTCAAACGTCCACCAATTTAAGAGACTCTAGATCAATTTCATCAAAATAAACTACAGTTAGATTTCAATACTTGTAAATATTAAAATTGATTTTTTAAGTAAAATTGAATCAAAAATTTATTAATTTAAATTTTTGTAAATTATTTAAACTTTAAATCAAATCAAATCAATCAATCAGATCAGTTCTTCTTAAATATTTAAATTTAAAAGTCTTCTTAGGCCGTGTGCAAATTGGTTTAAAATTTCGGTTGAATTGTATCCGAGATTAAATTTTGACTATTCTACGTATATATTTACGTAGAAAATTAATCTTCGGATAAAATTTAACATAAACATAAAAAAAGAGATTTAAATAAAAAATTAACGAGCGATACGCGATTGGATTGGATATGGATATATACAGGTAGATATATGTACATACATTGAATATACATTAGGTTGAAGATGTATGAGGCATGCGACCAATAAGGTTAGACCAGTTTAACAAAAAATAAAAATAATAATAAAAGAGTGAACTTGTGTTATAATCGTTAAGTTATTTAAACATGTGAAGCATGGCGATCACGGGCCTTTAAATTGATGGTTTTTCGTTCAAAGCATTCTCCAATATAAACATTAAAAGGATATCATTTTCAAATGGAATCGTGCACATAATCATTTTGTAGATACTTTTTATATTTTCAATTTAAAATTGGGCTATATATATGTATTAGTTATCAGGCAGAACAAAACGCCAATTTTAATTTATTATTATTATTAAAAATGTAAAAAGTTTTTAATTTTGTAATTCTACAACTAAAAAATAACAATTTGATTTAATCTTAATATAATATTATCTTACCGCCATATTATTCACTCGATACATTTAGATTTAAACTTAAATCCAGATGAATTTACATTGAATTTGTGTGATTTACACCCAGATTTAAGTTTTAATCTGGATGTATTGAGTGAATAATATAGACGTTAATATAATATTTTCAGTTCGATTCGAACTAACTAACGTTAAATTCGGCGCAATATTTGACTTAATGCACTAAAACTTTAATGCTGTTCGGATTAATATTTGTTTAGTTAAAATTTCAATTGTTTCATGGTCATTTATGTACATGTCTATCGTACAACAAGGATTTGTCATTCCAAGAAATAACTGTTTTTGTTTTTTGTCAATGATTTATGATTTATTTAAAAAGATCTATTTTGGTGGATTTTTGTATTTACAATGTTGACAACTTTGTTTAGTGACAATATTCAAACAAAAATTTGGTTGTCCGCATATATTTTGATTGCGTTTGAGTGAGCCTGGGTAATAAGTTGATAGAGAACAATTGATCCTACTTGCATATGAACGTAGTACATATAGACTTGAAAGTCAAAGCAGAAAAAGTTATACATATATACATACATAGTTAGGTCCGAGTTGTTGGCTTTTTGTTCATCCGATCTCGACCACAATAACATATTGGAATTTGGGAACTTCATTTAAACGGTACTCTTTATTGGACCTCAAAAAGTTTGACCAGATTTAGCTCGCGACATTCTTGACATAAATTCTTAACAAAGTAGATTTAAAAACAAAAATCAATTTAACAAAATTAGTAGATATGACAGGCTTACAGATCTGTAATTTCCAAATGCAAATAAAACTATTTCATTCTTTCCCGACGTTTCGTTGGGTTTTTCCAACTTTTTATTTAGTTTTTTTACATTTGTAGGAATAATTTATATGTATTTTTAAATTTAATTTAACGTTGAGCATTAATAATAATAAACAACGCAAAACCCAAAGAAACGTCGGGAAAGAATGAAATAGTTTTATTTGCATTCGGAAATTACAGATCTGTAAGCCTGTCATATGTATATACTAATTTTATTATTTAAAAAATATCAGATCACCAAAATCAAAAAAAAAATCAATTTGTTTGGCAGATCAAATTTGCCTTGGTAATACATATATAAGAATCGTTTTTAAAATAAAGAAGTTTTAAGAAGGAAAACACAACTTTAAAAAAATGGGAAAGCTCTGGTTATATATTACTAAACTTAACTTGTTTTGTATTATTAAATCTAAATTTACGCAACACAAAATATAGCATTGAATTCATTTTAAGGCATATGAAGTTCTGACAACTGTTCAACTTGTTTAAAATATTTATTTATTAACTTCCAATGGAAGTTATTGTAATCGGTCCGATTTTTCGAATTGAAAATTTTGACATTTCTCCACGTTTCGAGGTCTCTGGAGTGGTTTTTAGAGAGATGTATGTGTACCATATAAGCGTTCGTTCGTTCGTACGTTCGGAAGCTTTTTTTAACCGACGATATTTTGAGAACGAATAAAGATATCGACTTCGAATGAATTTTATTTTACAGATAATAAGGCCATAACGTGCAGAAAAGATTTTCAGAAAAATTCAATTAGCTGTATTCTTATTACAGTAATTAAAAAAAAAAAGTTGTAAAATGACTTGTTTCTCGAAAATCTCGAGAATAAATAATGCTATCGACTTCGGCCAGATTTCATTCTATGCTTAATTACCTATTGGAAAATTGGTAAGACTTAAAAAAATGAACCCATTTTTTTTTAATTAAAAAAACCATTAAAAATTGTTAAAATATTTTAAATATCTTAAGAATGCACAAGGATATTAACTTCGGGTTACCTTTATTTTATACACAATGCTATAGTTGATAATTGGTACAGTTTAAAAAAAAATTGCCTAACAAAATTGCCTAAAATTGTTAAAAAGTTTTCTTTTTCGGGTCGAATATCTTAAGAACAACCAATGATATCAACTCCGAGATAATTTTAATCTACACACAATGCCATAATTAGTAGTTTATAAAGTTTGTAAAAAAATTCAATAGACAGTTATTTTCTAGGCCAAACGGTTTTTTCCGAGGCCAAAAAAAAAAAAAACTGCTAAAAATTGCTAAACAATGTTTTTTGGCTCAAATATCCTAAGAAAAACCAATAATATTCACTCCGGGATAATTTTAATCTACACACAATGCCATAATTAGTAATTGATAAGGTTTGTAAAAAAATTTTGTTGAGAGTTTTTCTTCCAGGCCAACAAAATGCAAAAGAAACTGCTAAAAATTATTGAAATTTTTCGTGTCGCATATATTTAAAGCAAACATCCATTGATTGCACAACTGATAAGTTTTCGAAGATTTTTAATTGGTAATTTTCTCATAAAAATTATCATCGGGTGTCGAGTTTGAAAGGGAACCATAATGTGAAGTTATCAGTGTGGGTCACACCCAGCCTCTTTTTTATTTTAGTGTTAAAAACTGTAGGGTCTAGCTACTAGTAGCTATAAAAAATAAGTCTTTTTTACGGTCTAAGGGTTTGCAATTTTAACAATAAAGCGACTTAATAATGTTTCTTTTTTACAAAGTTTAGATTTTAACCGCGAAACTGTTGACGACCGTATTTTTCTCACTGACAACTTATTTCTTATTGCTTACAATAATATTTCTCGGATAGGATGGGTAACCCAGAACAGTGTTTTTATAAGGGATTACACCAACAGAAACCTATGGGGATAGCTATTGTCAAACAAACGAACACGAAAATTATATTTTTAAATGTGAAAACATATACAAGGTTTTGTTCATACAACTTAAATTATATATAAACTTGACTTACCTTCTGTTTCTTTTTTAAGTTTCATTTCTTCACTTTCTTCAATTTCACTATCTTTGAATTTGAACCTTCTCAGGTAAGCATCGGAATTTTGGCAAATCGTTCGCAGTTTATAGGCGATGGTCAAGAAAATTTTACATTTGGAGCAGATTTTTGTAGGAAAGCCATCAGATTCTTTGGGTAGCTAAATAATGTTGGGAAATATGAACAAATTAAGTTTTTTATACATATACAAAAAAAACAAATATCTGCAAAGCTTACCTTGACGCCACAGCAAGACTTGATCTTGTTCGATATTATTGTATTATTTTCATCACCTTCGAATATTGAAGTCATTTCTTCTTCGGTGCTGACTTGCAAACATATTCTACAAACATTCTCATCCATATTTCCTTAAGTTTATTAATTAGCTTTTCACGAGAAAAACTTGTAATTTATTTTTATTTTCCAAGCATCAAATGCACACAAGTGACAGTTGACATGTCTCTGAAGGAAAAGTAGATTTGATTGGAGATGAGGCATGAAAAGATGATAATAATGCCGATATCGATACTTTGGGCTAATATATCGATAAGCCTATGTGCCTGTTTACATTATATTTTTGATGAAGCATATTTTCGTTCATAAAAATGTTCCTTGTGTTTACATTATATACTACGTTTATATTCAGAACCGAGAGCTTGAGTTGGATTTGTGTCGGATTTTCGACCCGGTTTTTTGTTTACAGATTTGAGAGCTCGATATTGAGTTGAATTGAAATGGTGTCGAGATGACATATGGAGTTTCTCAAGTTAACTCCTCAACTCAGGTTTTTTAGCACAAATTTCGTATCGACTCCGCTCCTGAAGTGCAGTCGAGTGCAGGTCTCACTGGATGCGCCGTCCATCAAAAATACAATGTAAACAGGCACTATTAAGGTAAAAACATACAGCCCGGGCGTTGTGAGGTCTCACAAGTCACAAGCTCCTGTGAGGTTGATTTCTTGTGAGGTTGTTGTGATCGATAACATTTTAGGTATTAGACAATCTTCACAAGAAACCTCACAACAAATTCACCACAGTATGTCCTGTGGAGTCGGCGTGTAAGGTGAATTTATATTATCGAGTTGAAATGAGCTTAAACCGACTGAATTCCACTTCACGAGTGGAGTCAAGTCCAAATTTGTGCTAAAAAAACCTGGGTTGAGGAGTTAACTTGAGAAACACCATATGTCATCTCAACACCATTTTAATTCAACTCAATATCGATGAACGAAAAACCTGGGTCGAAAATCCAACCCTAATCCAACTCGAGCACTCGATCCTGAATATAAACGTAGTAAAAGATATGAATCCTTTAGTCCCCTTTCACACAAGGCAACTGAGTTACCGGCAACAATTAGTTCATAGGCGAGAAGGGCGGGAAGAAAGAGGGAGAAACGAAATCTCCCCGGTCAACAAATTCAGGAGATTTTTTTGACGTTTCTCTTCACACTACGTTTGTGTGCGTTCAACCAAGGTAGTTTAAAAGGAAAATACAGCAATTCTCTTCCGACTTTGTACCTTCGTGTGAAAGGTTTAAGAGATTGTTAAGGAGATTTAAAGAAAACGTCTTGTACCTTTCACACGCAAGCAACAAAAACCCGGAGATTTTCTTTATTTTCCTTTTAAACTACCTTGGTTGAACGCACACAAACGTAGGTTGAAGAGAAACGTCATAAAAGTCTCCTGAATTTGTTGACCGGGGAGATTTCATTTCCCCCTCTTTCTTCCTGCCCTTCTCGCCTATGAACTAATTGTTGCCGGCAACTCAGTTGCCCTGTGTAAAAGGGGACTTATACGTTTCTCGCCTATGAACTAATTGTTGCCGGCAACTCAGTTGCCTTGTGTGAAAGGGGACTAAGCGATGGCGGTGGCGATCGCGATAACAATGTGGATGTCACACATGTTAATCAATAGGAAGGCTCAGATCTACGCGATATGTGGATTGCGATTAGATTCCACTGCTGCGTTCAACCAAGCGACTTTTACTGAACGCAGCACGCACCATTTGATCGCAGTATGTATGGAAAAACAAAGTTTTTAACATATAACATTTTGTCAGTAAAAGATAGAAAAAAGTATTTCATGAAAAGATTGTAGACCATACAATTTTCTACAAAATAGGTTATAACCCTTTTTTTCTTCCGACTTATTGTTTAGAAGATATGGCTATTTCAAAAAACGGAAAATGACGAAAATGTTGGTTTTTCGCACATAAAGCCTTAACTACATTGGCCACTTTTTGCAAAATTACAAAAGTAAAAATATTTTTTTCCAGCTAGCGCAGTTTTTTTGTGAAAAAGAATATACACATTTTATTTTTAAACCAAAATTTAAGCTTTCTGCATCATTTCTATAAGTTTTCCTGTGAGAAAAACTATCCCAAATTGAGTTTGAAAATTGTCACTTTTGTACTTTTTCACTTTTTTGGCTTATGTAGTTAAGGCTTAACTTCTAAATGGTATGTTGTTTTGAGAACATATTAATCGTGTACCGATGACTCATTTTTTTTGTTGCTAGCTCCTAGACTAAAAAAATGCTCAACGTATTCTTTCACAGATAAATTTTGACATTTGTGCTCTTAGAAACGGTTGTAGAGATCAGAATCGTAGGGATAAAATTTAGTTTAGCTTGAACTGCGTACTTGGCTCAAGCTAATGTAATTGGATTGAAAGCAACAAAAAGTTGCTGAGGCGAGCAACAAAAAGTTGCCTAGTAGGTGGCAGGCCTTATTCACCACATGCATTTGTTTTTGAATTTCTGTTCACCTGGCAGCTTCTGGTTGACGTTTGACAAGAAAGTCCGTTGTTCAACCTTTTCAACTCGATATTTTTCAAACGGCATTTTCAAATGTGAAAAAACTCAAAACTCGTTCGTCGTCGTCCTGATAAGTCCTTTTTAATTTTAGCTCAATTTATCATTTAAAAATCTGATTTTACGTTAACTGGAGGAAATTATTAACATAAGATTTATTATTTCCCTAATTGCTTATCGCAAATGTTCACTATGCTAAAGCGGCCAGCTGGAAAAGAAAACATTCAACAAAAGTCTGATGTAGCAAGGAATGTTGGCGGTAGCAGCATGCAACACGCCAAGACCATGGCAGCAGCTATAAAAAAGGTAAAATTTACTTATTTTTCTACTTATACATAGGTAAAGAAGGTAATTTTTAAACATTATAATTTCATAGCCAATCGGCAGTATTGTCCAAAAGACATTCGACAAGCAAATTCCAAGCAAATTACAATCTAACGCCACTGAAAAAACTAAAAAAACTGTCCCCAATGCGACAAGAATTATCTCTTCTACAAAACCCACCAATAATCCTGTGAATACCGATAACATAAAGACTGAATCAAAACCATCGACTAATGATACGAAATCACTCACTGCCCCTGCACCCATGAAGCCTGTTGAAAATGTTGCAGTATTAGCTCGCCCTACATCCTCAGTAGCAGCACACCCGACATCGTCCTTGTCAGACCCACCAACTGGTGATTGCCCAGGACAAAAGACTGGTAGGCCTTGGTATAAGTTATAGTTAATTCACAATAAATGCATAAAAAAACCCTCATTTAGATGGCAAGAAAGTCTGGGCTCTTTCCAACTTCGATATTGGCCGACCATTAGGACGCGGGAAATTTGGTAATGTTTACTTGGCTCGCGAGAAAGAGTCGAAGTTCGTGGTCGCTCTTAAAGTGCTCTTTAAGAAACAAATCTACAACAGCAACGTTGAACACCAAGTTCGACGTGAAATAGAAATCCAATCACATCTGCGACATCCACATATCCTGCGACTCTACGGATATTTTCATGACGAGGCCCGAATATATCTGATTTTGGAATACGCTCCCAAAGGAACCCTATACAAAGAATTGCAGAATCAGCCCGATAAGAGATTCGACGAGAAGCAAAGCGCCACATATATCAAATCCTTGGCTTCAGCACTTCACTATCTACACGAACGCGATGTCATACATCGTGACATCAAGCCAGAGAACCTTTTATTGGGCTACAAGGGCGAACTGAAGATCGCCGATTTTGGTTGGTCTGTTCATGAGCCGAATTCAATGCGGACCACATTGTGTGGCACTTTGGACTACCTGCCACCAGAGATGGTTCAGGCTAAACCGCACACTAAAAATGTTGATCTCTGGAGTCTGGGAGTGCTTTGCTTTGAGCTGTTGGTAGGCCGAGCACCCTTCCATGCAACCGACTACGACGAAACTTATAAGAAAATCATTAAAATCGACTACAAACTTCCCGATTATGTTTCTAAGGCGGCAGCTCATTTTATGTCGAAGCTGCTAGTACTCAATCCAGAGGCTAGGTTGCCCTTGGATCAGGTTATGACGCATCCTTGGATTACTGCGAATACAGTTTGAAAGAATTTTAGCATTTTTATTTTTTATTATTATTTTTGCTTTTCATTATTTTTATTTTATTATTTCTTCTTTAAGTTTATTTTTCGACACCGTACCTACCGGGAGAATGGAAAGTTTTTTTTTATCACTTCGTTACATGAGCGGCTCTTTTAAGTTTTGTTACATTTTGATTCTTGTTTCATGGTAAAAATGTTTTGTACTTTCGAAAATATAATGAAGTTCTCCCGGCTGTAGTGTTTTCATTTTTTTTTAAATAAATTATGTATTCGATAGAGCCAATATTAATAATTTCTTTGAATGGTAGCTACTGTAGTACCTACACTGAACGAAGTTTGTGAGGCGCTTTCATGCCATACAAACTAAAGATCACAATCAGGGCCCCTGTTTTGTAAAATGATTATCATTGAAATTACTTCGTTATCGTTTAAATGCGATTACGAGAATCGTTTTAGATTTAACGAAAGTTCACAGCAGGGGCCTATTTCGTGAGCGGCAAGTAAACGATACTAAAGTCAACGATAGTCATGACAAAGAAACGAAAAAGGTTTAATAAAGATGTTGCCTAATAAAATCGAAAATAAACATGTATTTGGAGGCACTACCAATTCCACTCCTAATCTGCATTGTCAAAAATTAAAAATTGAAAACGAAAGCTAAACGATAGCCAAATAGCAGTCGTAAGAAATAACGAGTATCGTTTAAACTAAAACGATTCTCGTAACATGTAATCGCATTTAAACGATAACGAAGTAATTTCAACGATAAGTGGAGTTGGTTGTGCCTCAAAGTACATGTTTTTTGCACATTCGTAAAGCAACATCTTTATGGAACCTTTATCGTTTTACATAATCGCTCTCTGTCGTGTCTATTATGTTTAGTATTGTTTAGGCCTTCTGCACACGAAGATTCGTTAATGTAGCGACGATTCAACTACGGCTAGTCTTTTGCACACGAAACGTCACGTCATAGATAAATCACTACATATTATTTTCAATCAATTTCACAATATTGGTATGTATCCGACGTTATACTTCAAGCTGTATACGCCTGGCGACTGACATTGTTGTACGCTGTGTTTCGACCGATTAGATTATGTAATTCCGAGTTTTTTTTTCAAAATTATGTTAATATAAAAAAGTTAGAACTATTTAAAATTAAAATCAACTGATCTGTCGTTTGGACATTGTAAAAGTATTCTTATTTTGCCAAATTGTTTTATTGCTTAAACGTTTTGTTAATTAAGCTTTTTAAAAGATAAATGTTATATATTATTTATAATGGGTTCTCTAAAAAAATCGACTTAAAATAGAAGAAAAAAATTGTGTGTTTAAAGCCTGAAATGCATTCCTTAATTCTGTTTTTAAACAAACGTGCTAAGTCTTCTACTTGGTTGATTTCAGTAGTTTATAGAATTTGTATTATAAAAAAAACTGTTTTAGCGAAGTTTTTGAAAAATTTAATTTTAAACCCAAAATGCTAAATCATATGCAAAATACCATGATAAAAATCCTTGCTGAAATAGTTTTGTTCGAGTACTAGTACACCAAACCCACAGTACACATATTGAAGGTATTATATAGGTATTAGCCCTATCCATTGGCGGATTTAGGTTTGCTGCCGCCCTAAGCCCGGTTGAGTACGCTCGGTTTTCTATTTTATGATTTCATGTATTAGAGAACTATCTTTATAAGACCACTATGTGTGTGTAATTTTGAACCTTCAATTATTGTTTAATTTCTTTTGAAAAGCATAGTATTCTCATCACTTTTAGTACCTATGTGTGATTTGTTGGCTATGATTAGCGTTGCCAACCACTTTAGGGAAAATAATGCCTTACTTGAAATAAAATCATCACCTTTTCATTGAAAAAAAGGCGCTTTTTTTTTTTTAGTCAATGTTATAAAATTTGAAAATATTCGTAAAATTTCAAATGATATGATGCAGGTGTTCATGTTCGTAGATTTCCACAAAAATTAAATTGCGCATGCGGAGGAGAAGCAGACTTTGTTTTTGGGTTTGCTGAATCCGAATCTGAAATCAGTTTTTCCCAATCAATGGTTTTTTTTTCAAAATCTCCAAAAATATGCAATTTTTATATTTTTTTTTGTTGGCTATTTTACTTTGCTTATTTAAACAGACTTATCGACCCAAAAACATGAAATACACTTGATCTGCTCAATTTTTGTCTTTTTTGTAATGGAAAGAAAATTAATCGGTTGATAGGAAATAGTTTTATTAAAATTAAAGCTTTGCGACTAAGGGCGATAGTTGCAAACCATGAAATTCTGAAGAATTAATTACAAATTTTTCCAAATCGCCACCACAAATTGTCAATTTGTGACTACTTTCCATTTTATACACCAAATTTATTTACGTGCTTTATCGTTTATTTCATAAATTCTCAAACTTAAATCATTTATTGTCCACTTTGAGAATTTATTATTTTTCAGCGCCACGAAAGAAACAAAACTAAAAAAATTATTTTATCATTTTTTTTTTTCAATAAAATCACCTCTCACCATCTGGGGGTCACGAGCGTCAACTTTGAGAAACGCCGGTTTATATTATGAATTCTTATTTAACTTTTGCCCGAAAATTTTGCCGCCTTAGGCCCGGGCCTAACGGGCCTAAGCCTAAATGCAGCACTGGACCTATCACGAATTCCATCGTGATCGGAAACTTTACGAATCCCGAAAAAAAAAAAAAAACTATTACCGAATACGTTCGTAATGGCAATTTGTATGAGATTTTCCACTAAATGGATTCTGTGATAGTTTTTTTTCGGGATTCGTAACAATTTTCCGATTACGATGAAATTCGTGATAAGGCTGAATAGATTGCAAATCTTTGAGAATCTCAGTGACCTGGCAATATAATACAAAATTAATGAAATAAGATACAACAATGAAAGAAAGAACCATTATGCCAAGGGCTACTGCTACCACTTCACCGCCGCACTGTGGTCCAAAAAGTCAAAAGTCGTGACAAAAATACAAAATCCGACGTTTTTTTTTTTTTAATTGTTTTGTTTTTATTTTCTGATAGGAACATAAACAGAGCTTCAAAAACATTTAAAAAATTTGACAAATAGGTAGTTTTGTTTGTAAAGCTTTTCAAACTTGGACAATTTTGTTCAAGAGTAAAAAAAATAAAAAAACGATTTTATTTATTTTTTGTTTTTTTTTTCACATTCTAATGAAAAATCTTATTTTTCTTCAATGTTACGTGGTTGTTTGATGTTGTTCCCGCAGCTAACATTTTGGTCTTAAAAACAAATTTACTTTTCCGATTTCTTACGAATCGGAGACATTTTGCTGATCGGAGAACTACCTCGAAGCAAAATGTCTCCGATTCGTAGGAAATCGGAAAGAATTCCGCTCCGACGGTTACCGCGATAGGGTCGATTAATTTTTTGTCGCTACCCCAAAAGAAGAGCCCAGGGGGGTGATTCTCAAATGCGCGGCGGATCGCTTTTGATGGCGGAATTTCAATTTCCTATTCTCAAAAGCGATTCGCTTTTCATGCCAAAGCGAAATTTCTCTCTACATTTCATTTTGGATTTGAAAGCGATAGGTGTCTAGGTGGCGGATTGTTGGCGGATTGAAAGAAAATGTAAATACATAAATAATTTGCAAATAATTATGTATCTTCTTCAATTTCGGCAAACAAAAACACACTAGTTATTTTTTTTGTTAAGAGTAACAAACATTGCAAAATTATAGGTAAATGCAAACGCTTTAAGAAAACAAAAACAATGCAAATACTTTAAGAAAGAACAACTTGTTTGCACGGCAAACAGCTACCTACTGTGAAATTTTTGGAAATAGCTGACAATTAAATGAGAAGAGTGGAAGTAAAAGTGGGAGTGGCCTGGAAATTTTTGGAATTATGTGAGAGAAACTGGAAGGTTCATTTTCGTCCTCGATCGCATTTGAAAATAACCAAAAGCGAACACGGTCGAATGTGAGATTTCGCTTTTAAAGCGATCCGCCGCGCATTTGGTAATAACCCCCCAGAACTAGCAAGTCTAATAAATGTTGAAAATGATGATTATGCCAATGATTATTTTTTTAATTAATAAATTCAAAAAAACTAAATTATGTATTTTATTTAAAAAAAATTACAAAAAAAATATATTTATTAAAATTTTGGTCCGTTCGCTTATGTCCTATGCTGTTTCACATAAAATTGGTTAGGTTATGTTGTTGGGCTGATAGAGGATCTTATTCCTATCACACTTAGATCAATGTAGATCCCTTGTGATAACTGGAGGATTGAACGCTCCAAATAATAATTTAACCTATAAGTTTCATGGACCATCTAGCCATCTGGAGGCATTGATGAATTTCGACAGTTGCACACCAGATAGATTGGAGAGCTCTTCTAGGTTATTGAAGAAGTAGTTTCATAGGTGTTTGTTTCTCAGTTCCGAGAGTGCTAGGCAGTGACATAAGAAGTGAGAAGAGTCTTCATCGCCACAGCCTCTGCATAGATCATCCGTGCTGAGCCTCAGTTTTTTCATGTGGTACTTCAGCAGATTGTGTCCGGTGACTGTACCCACGAATTTGGGATATATCCCCATTTTAGAATATTCTCGAATATTTTCTTTAGAAGTGGTATCAGAAAAAAAAATACTGTTTTAATATTCACGTCGATTATGGAATCCGCAAAAGTGGATTCGCAGTGATTCGAAGTACATTGTTGTCTGTTCTTTCCACGTGAAATCGGTGAATAGATAAGAGAGAGCTACACTGCGATTCACTAACAATATGAAAAGTTGGTTCGTTAACTTTATGACTCCACTGTTGTAAACAAGTTTATTTTGGAACACCCTGTGAACAATTAATTAGCCGCAGACTTTTTTTTTACAAAATTCGCAAGACTTTAATTGTTTTTAAGGTTTTGCATTAATTTATTTCTTTATTAATTCCTTTTTCTAGGAAAACCTTACTTTAGCCTATGATTTAGAAACATCCTGTGAAGCAATTTTCTTAAAAATCACTTAAGAGCCTTGGAGATTTTCCTTTACGAAGAAAATAAAATGTTGCGATATCTTCATTAGTTCAAAAGTTATGATTTTTGCAACGAAAAAAAGTCATTTTGGACCATAGTGTGCCGCTAAGAGTGTATTCTTAAAAATTAAAAAATGGTTTTAGAATATGCAAATTCAAGAACAAATTTGGTTGTTGTGTTGTTTTTGTAAAAGACGTATTTTCCTACGCAAATCCGATGCCGATTGGATCTAGAGGAATGCACAAACACTTTAAATGGGGAAAAACTATTATAACTGTTATAAATTGGAATTTCTCTAGTCTCGTTAAGTAACTTTTCTACCCAGCTTGCGTTCCTGAAAACAAACAAACTTTTATACTACGTTTTCACTGCAAGTTAATCTCGTTTAGATTTCATAAATCCCAAATAGTGTTTTCACCAGAAAAAAAGATTAAAAACTAGATTAATTTTGACAGAACCTTTCAAAATGCAGATAGTGGGTCATTTTTCTTATGAAGTGGAAGGGAGATGGCAAGTTTGCTTTAGCAGCTTGTATTGCGCTGAATAGGGGAATAGGTCTGTTCGAATTATACCTATGAAGATTTAAATGAGATTTATTTTAAATCTTGATTTGAGGAGATTAAAATTTGTATGGTAAATCACGGGATTTGTGAAGAGATTTGTGGTAAATCTATCTAAATCTCGGTTTAGTGGTCGGTGAAAACGTAGTATTATTGGTATCTAGTACCACCAGAACAAGAATCAACTAGCTCGGGCCGATTTATAGAAAAGAACAAACAACCAATAATGTTAGCGCCTTGCTTTTAATAACAAATGCATGTGTATCGAACGCAAGTGTACGTGTTTAACCTAACACCACTGTAGCAAGCGCAACCATACGAGCTAAACCTAACGCAACTACAACACAGCAAGCATCTACATTTACATTATATATACGGCCCTATCGAGGTAACCGTTGGAGCGGAATTCTCTTCGATTTCCTACGAATCGGAGACATTTTGCTTCGAGGTAGTTCTCCGATCATCAAAATGTCTCCGATTCGTAGAAAATCGGAGAGAATTCCGCTCCGACGGTTACCTCGATAGGGCCGATAATCTTATTATTATACGAAAGCGCATACAAAAGAAAATGCGTCCTTTATTTTAGAAAGAAATATTTTATTATTATTATTATTATTTATTTACATATAATTTAAATTACAGGTAAATATTTGAGAAAAAGGGCATAGCTAAACAACGGCTTCCAGCCCTAAGTTTAAGAAGGACGTGGATTTATATGGGAAGTTTTGCTCTGATGAAGTAGTTGTGAATTTTTGAGATGGTGTTATGGTCGAATGTGTTGAGAATCTCATAGACTGTTTGGTTGCTGGGTAGGATGGCATTGATTTGTGCAGATATACTGCATGTGGTTTGCCCAAGCAGGTGGGATATGTTCAAGATGTTGTTACATGAAATACAGGATGGTGGGTCTTGTCTTTTCAGTAGGTGTTGGTGAGTTGTTACGGTGTGCCCCAGTCGAAGGCGAGTGAATGTGGTGTTGAAGTTATTTGGTGTTGTAGGATAGCGTGGGGCTTTGTTATCTGTGTTTATTTTGGCGTAATGCGTTTGATTGCACCGCCAAGTTTCAGAACGCATTTTACGGATAAGGCTTTCGATATGTCTTTCGAGGTCAAGTTTGGAATATACATTAAAGAGGTAGACGGGAGATTTACTGGCTAGATTTGCTTCGCGGTCAGCAAACTCATTCCCTTGAATCCCGATGTGGCTGGGAACCCACATAAGTTTGAGTTTGTTATTATTTTTTATAATGGTTTCCCTTATAGTATTTACAAGAGTCGACCTGTGATCTGGGTTGGTGATTGCCCGGAGGACTGAACGACTGTCAGAGCAAATAATAGTTTTTTTACGCAATTTAACCGAAGTTTTGGTGGCCTCGTGAATTGCGAGAGCTTCAGCGGTGAAAATTGATGAAATAGACGGCAAAAGACCATTACTTGACAAAGTACCATTCTCGTAAGTAACTGCGAAGGTGGTATGAGAATCAGATTTCGAGCCGTCGGTAAATAAGGTGCTCCATCCCTGAGATTTAAGGTTTGCTGTGATTTATGAATACGTATTACGGAATACTATGCTGTTGGTGTTGTTTTTGTGGAACTGAGATAGATCGAGTATAATTGACGTTGATTTCATGTTCCAGGGTGGAGAAGACTGTTTTTGTTGTTTAAAACATTCTATAGTGATGCCGAGCTTTCTTGCCATACTAATTACTAGAAAGATTCTAGAAATATTTTAGTCTTTATTCGACTCTGCGAGGGGTAAGATCGGTGAGTTTTTTAATATAAATAAATATAGGGTTTTTTCATATGCTTTTTCCCACCAAAAAAAAATTACTGGTTTTATATAAAAATAAAGATTAGGTTTTCCACCATTTCCGGTGAGGTTTTAGCTTCGGTTAGAACAGCATGAGTTAAATAACTCTTTCTTTTCATTGATACTATTTTTGTTCGTTTTGTTGATTTATTTTCATTAAAAAAATTATACAAAATGGAGAAAAAATTAACGATATAAAACAAAAGGAATACAAAATAAACAAATGCAATACATTTTCTCGTTTAAGTAAATTTTAAATAGATATACTTACATTACAATGAGTTATATGAACAATTCGAATTATAATTAAAAGCCCAGTTAATCTAGTCTTGGCCTATTTATAAAAAAAAAAACCATTCACATTTTTAAGCTATTTTCATTTTACATAAAAATAAAATTTATTAAAAAAAAAAATACATATTGCGAATTTTAAGACAAAGGCGAGTGTTACTTAAAATAAACTTTTTATGGATCTGATAAGTCAGTGCATTAATTTTAAGTAGCTATCACTAGGAGCAAATATTAATTTTTAAATAATTTAAATTTAAGAAAGCTTTAATATACACATACTATCCCTTGAAAGGCACCTTTTTATACTTATTGCTTTGAAAATTTGGCCTGGGGGTCAATTCTCGTTCTGTGAAGCTGTGAAGTGAAAAAAAAATATCATTTCGGTTTTCACAGCAATTTTTCATTTTATCACTTAACAAAATGTCATGCGATTCTGGAACTCATTGTGATAAATGTGTGTTCTAAAAGAGAAACTCCTCGCAATTTCTCTCTTCAAACGATACTGAAAACTAAATACACATACAAATCTGTACTTTTTCAACCGACATGACACATGAGCGATGATAAATCAAACAAAAATACTAACACAAGGAAAAGAGCTTCATGTATACATTTTGTTCTCTCAGAATAATTCATTTAGTATGCTCTCGTTTCCTTTCGTGTGCTCTCGTCTCGAAGTAAAGTATAAAACTTGTTTTTTTTCTCAGTTCAATTCTACCCACATGCGCAGGTCAAATAATGATTTTCTTCACAGTAGCTTCACATCACGTGAAGAAAAAATTTATCACTTCACAGCTTTACAGAATGAGAATTGACTCCTGATAAAACACTAGATCAATTGAGCTTAACAATTTGAAGAAATAATATTTAGTATGGTGTGTATTTTATGAAATTTATCTGCAATTTTTTTTTTTATATAAATAGTCCAATGAATATTTAAATATAACCGGAAGTAATTATCACAGAAAAAATCGAAAGAATAAAATGTATGGTAGGTTGAATGTGTCTGTCTGTGTATGTGGATGGTTGCATGAAGTTATTTTTGATAAATTTTTGTATGATTTTTCTTTTTACAAAATATAAAATACGGATTTTATACAATACAAGTTGTTGGTTGAGATCTGCAAGATTCTTAATTTAGTTTTATATATTTTTTTTAAAAAATACAGATCAAACACATTTTATTTTCATTCTGTAATTTTAAAACACGTGAGCATTAAAAATTATACCTATGTGTATGGAAAATTTTAAGTTTCATAATTATACTGTTGTGTATTTCTACACAGAAAACCATTTCCCAGTGTGATCCAACGTTTTATGACACAACAGCTAAGGGCATATCTCCTATTGTTTCGTACATTAACTGATTAATTGCGAATCGCTGGACCTTCCTGTTGCCTTGCCGCAATATTTGAGTAATCATCTTCTGAAATTTGAAAGAAAATTGAAATTAGAAAGAAAATGATCTTCTCTGCACAGAAACAGATGATTGTGATATCACATAGAAACAACTGACAATTAAAATGCCATTCAAATATCATGTGATTCCAAGGTTTTTAAATGTTTTTGTTTTCTTTAGCGGCGATGTGCGTTTTTTAATGCAATTTTATTTCAAAAAAACACACCTAAGGGGCTAGTTATAGCGATCAGGAAAAATTTTCTTTTTGGTAATTTAATGTTTTATCATACGATTTGAAATATAAAAATGATACAAATCGATGATAAATCATTTGAAATATTTATTTCATTAAAAAAATTTTCGATATAGGAAATATTTATTCTATAAAATGCATTTCCTGATAGAAACTCGTTTTCTGTACGGAATTTCCATCAGGAAAATGAATAAGTAATTGTTTTAGAAAAGTATTTTTTTCCAAATTAATTTCTTTTTATGAAGAAACTATGTCAATTGATTTAACATCGATTCGTATCATTTTTATATTTCAAATCGAATGATAAAACATTGAACTATACAAAAGAATTTTTTTTCCGGATGCGTTTTCCTGATCGCTATATCTGGCCCCTAATATTTAATTTTAATTAACGGGTTTGTATTCCAAATCACGATTACGTGTCGCAAACGAATCCTCCATCTAAACTTTGCAGCACGATTTTGGTGTCAGGTGAATCAACTAACTCCACCGGCATGGAATCGCTGGACATATCCAACTCCAACGTCATTTTCATTGATATGGAACCTGAATCCACGTCATTGCAAACACCAACAGGAATATGCTCAAATACCATTGAAGAAGTTTTCAGTGTTGTAAACCCTACAAATGATTGCCAAACACAAGGCTTTGAGAAGGTACGTTAAATCGCCTATGGGCAATTCTTTTTAAACCTCTCCAATAGTTTTTCAAGATAAGATTCTACTTTTTGGGTATAATAATGAATTTTTTTAAACATTTCCCATTTTTCTCGAATAACATAATCGTTGTTTCTCTACATACAATCTTTTATTATTTTTAGATCCTTCAGCATATCTTCAGTTCCAATTCCAACGAAGGCATTGAGATAGCAGAAGATAGTCTTACAGTGGCTTTAGACAAAAACACTACTCTACCAACAACTATACCGGTGGTAACGACTTCATCATCTATATCTTTAATAAATACCACATGCACATCGTCATGGTCAGCATCATTCCACCCTATTTTTACACCGTTAGCGTCGTCTTCCTTGTCTTCAACTTCAAGTAACATTTTAATATCGCCATCGCCATCCACATCGGCAAGTACAACATCATCATCATTATTGCTCAAAAAACTTCCAACCTCTAGGAAGGAGTTCACAAGTTCCAATCCAAAAAAAAAAATCAAAATGAAGCCACCACCAGCTGCTAAAATAACCAATTTCGTTGACTGCATAGACGAAAAGGAGTCACACAAAGTTGACATTGCTTTGGCAAAGTTTTTTTATGCGTGCAACATACCTTTCGCTGTGGTGGAGTCGGATTGGTTCTTAGCATTGTTAAGGCTGCTACGACCATCATATAAGCCTCCATCAAGGAAAAATTTGGCTGAAAGGCTCCTTGATACAATATACTTGGAATTAAAGGAAGCTTTTGTCCAAACAGAAACGGAAGGAGTGTTGGTGGTTGATGGCTGCAAGAACAGCAACAACAACACTCACAATGTTCTGACAATAATGAAAACAATAACCGGTCAAAAAATATTTGTTGAATCCTTTGATTTCACAAATATAAGTGAAACCGGGGAAGAATTCGCGAAAGCATGCGAGAAATCTATCAAAATCTGTAAGGAGAAGTACAACAGCACCATATACGGTGTTATTTCAGATAATGCCAGAAATATGCTAAAAATGGGCCGCCTGCTTAAAGATAAGGATTCCGATTTAATCCACGTTACGTGCAACAGCCATACAGCAAATTTATTGGCAAAAGAAATTGCCAACAAAAAACTGAATGAAGAGGTTGTTAAAATACAACGTTTTTTTAAAAACCACTCTGGCCTTGAAAAAAAGATAATAGACTATGGGGGAAAAAGAGTACGTTTGCCAATAGATGTACGCTGGTGCACTTACAGAGACTGTTTCGCAAATTTTTTGCACAATCTGAATCATATGAAGACTTTAGCAGCTACAGATGCTGATAAAAAGATTGCCACGGAAATGAAGCAGTTATTGTTTGATGACAATTTCATTCAGTCAATAGAGGAAGAAATATATATATATGATCCTGTGTGCAAATTAATGAACAAGTGTCAAGATGATGCAACCATAATCTCCGAAGCTGTAGATTTATGGCTACAACTGCAATTGCCAAAAAAATATGACCACGTTTTGAGGGCAAGGAAGGAAATGGCGCTTTCCATCGATGCAATAGCAGCATATAGCCTGGATCCGAGGTATCTTGGCAAAAATTTATCAACATCGCAGCAAAACGAGGTTACGTTGCATTTCATTGAAATATTCTCTCGCTGGAGAACTTAATGATTATGACAAATTTGTTAAAGGTCAAGGAATTTTTGCTGCCTTAAATAAAAAGCAGAGCGAAAGTGGTGATTCTGATAGTGGCGAAGGCAACGGTAGCTGAAAAGATGTTTTACTGCCAAAGACATATTGGAGCTTGGCATCTAGACATCATCCTGGTATATCGAAGTATGCTATACGTCTATTGAGTATTCCAGCATCATCTGCAGCAATAGAGAGGGTGTTCTCGCAGTGGTCGTTCGTACATACAAAAAACCGTAACAGGCTTAACCAAGAACATTCAAAAAAACTCATCGACATTCACTATACTCTTAAAATGAATGACAGAAATAAAACAGATGAATATTAATTATTAATATCTATTAAATTTGCATTGTTCTTTTATTAAGCTTCGAGTTCTTTGATTTATCTCATTTACGCAAAATATTTGGTACTTAAACTTAAGCCATTCAGTGTTTTTCATTCGTAACTTTTTTTAAATTCTTTTTTAAATCTAACGTTTTGTGTCTAGGTAGCATACGTAACAAATATAGGTAGTAAATGAAACAAATCAGGCGTGTAGTTTACCCGATTAACTACGCGTAGTTAACCGAGTAGATTACCTGACGTAAACTACTCTGCCATCTCTGGTGACAAGCCAAGTTTAGGTTCAGAAAGTTAGCAAGGCTAGGTCACAATAGATTAAAACCAGGAAAGGGACTGTGGATGGTATTCGCACATTGAGATTTTGCAGATTTGCTTCGGTTAAGGTTTTAAGAGAACTGATGAGTGAGTTTAAGTTCAACAATTTATGAATCAAGTGGGAGGAGCGTTGTCAGAAAGGTTAATAACCACCAATGGATTCGATTATGTATAAGCAGATTATCCGTTGATAAGAAAAATCTTACTTTCACTTATTTGCCTGTGCATAGTCATAGTCCGACCGCTATACTTTCTCTGAAATCAATTGCAATTTGCATCACCTCGCATTGAAGGAAAATAGATCATTTTTGGAACTTTCTTTTAAAGAGTTAAATTTTAATATTTCAAAAATTATTTAAGAGTAATCTCTTAGGAATATTTAAAACTGCTGTTACCTAGGGTGATTATTGTATGTGAAAAAAGTTTAACACGTTTGCTAGTCAAATACACCCCGGGTTGAGAGAATCCCGCAAATCCAAGATTCGTCTCTAAGCACGAAGGATACAATTAAGCTAAAAGGAAAACTGGTCGCTACAAAAAAAAAAAGGAACGGAATCCTATAAGTTGGGTTTCGCTACAAGAGTGGTAGCTCTCTTAAAATTCACAAAAGTCCCTGGTAGACGTGCGGTAAATTTTTAAAAATCTAAAAGTTAAAGTCATTAATTATTAATATTAAGCATTTTTGTTCACGCTATTTAGAAATTAAAAGTAAAATATTGCTGTAAATCGGTGTCCAAAAATTTCTCTGGTTAGGCACATTAAAGCGCGAACCGTAGAATTTAAAGATAAAATAATGGAAAGTTTATTGAAATCAAATTGAATATTTAGAAAGCGGAAAATAAAACAAAGTTGCTGGGATGCTGTGGCCGCTTCATCGCTATGATCTTTGGTTAGTTTGTTGAAAATTAATAAATCTATATTCAGACTCGATTTTTTTTATTTCTACAAATGAAAATTTTGGGAGGGTTATTGGGAAAAGAGTGATTAAAGAATATAATAGTTAAAAAAATAAGGAAAAAAAAAAGAGAGAAGATTTCCTTGTTTATTTAATAAATCGAACGCGCTTTTGTAGTGTACCTACCTCAACCAAACATTATTTTTACACTACACTTTTAATAGAACAATAAGGAGATTTTTGGACAGCGGTAATAAATAAAAAAAGAAAAAAAAAACTAAAATAAAATAAAATTTTATATCTATTAACTGAATCTAAATGGATTATAAATGAACTGAGGGGGGTTATTACCAAATGCGCGGCGGATCGCTTTTGATGGCGGATTTGCAATTTCCTATTCTCAAAAGCGATTCGCTTTTCATGCTAAAGCGAAAGTTCTCTCTACATTTCATTTTGGGTTTGAAAGCGATAGGTGTCTAGGTGGCGGATTGTTGGCGGATTGAAAGAAAATGTAAATACATAAATAATTTGCAAATAATTATGTATCTTCTTCAATTTCGGCAAACAAAAACACACTATTCCATCAAAATGTTTTTATTTTTTTTTGTTAAGAGTAACAAACATTGCAAAATTATAGGTAAATGCAAATACTTCAAGAAAATAAAAACCATGCAAATACTTTAAGAAAAAAAAAAAAAACAACTTGTTTGCACGGCAAACAGCTACGAGCTACCTACTGTCAAATTTTTGGAAATAGCTGGCAATTAAATGAGAAGAGTGGAAGTAAAAATGGGAGTGGCCTGGAAATGTTTGGAATTATGTGAGAGAAACTGCGAGGTTCATTTTCGTCCTCGATCGCATTTGAAAATAACCAAAAGCGAACACGGTCGAATGTGAGGTTTCGCTTTTAAAGCGATCCGCCGCGCATTTGGTAATAACCCCCCAGGAATAGTTAAGAATTTTTAAACCGTTATGGTGGATAAAATTATGTTGGAATTAGCTACATTTGAAAATAACGAGTTTTAATTAAAAGGTTTAGAAAAGGGATGAGGAGGAGAATAAAGTAGGGACAGACAGGAGGATATAAGACGCCTAGTAAAGGGGTCGTCAAGGCGAGTAAGACGACCAAGGAAGGGAGGGTATAGAACATTCCTCGCGCATCTTCTAACAACGCTAGACGCACCGACTGGCCTGAAATTATTTTTTTGTGACGGGAAATAGGGCCAAAGAACCACCCCACCGACGAGCTAACGGAGGGATCTAGCATGCCAGCACAGGCTCGGGAGACAAAGGAAAATCTCGTTACAATAATTCGTTTTTTATGCTTGGCTATTTTAATTTACCTCTTGCCGGTTTCGCATCGAATCGGTGTTTTGCAACAATAACTTTAGTAATACTCTCATTTTCATGGATTTCTAACTTTAACTTAAAGGCTTTCCCCCAATTTAATAAAAAAAAAATCAATTTTTAAAAAATAATTTAGACAATTTTAAATTACATTTTTTATTCTACGGTAAAAAAACAACGCTCTGGCAATCGTATGGACAAACCCAACTTGTTCTTAATTGCTTTTTAATTTTTTTTAAATCTGAACCTCTCTAATATTGAAATATTTTACCCTGTACCATAATCCAAAATAGAATTTTAAATAAACGGTTAATAGCGACTAGTGGATGAAGATATCAGTTTAAAAAAATAAAAAAAATTTTGTTCTCCATTTGCCTTAAACTATTCTTTTAAATCTTCAATCTTTAGAGTGCAAGTCTTAACTGTTATTTAGTTTTGAAATTCATAAAAGAATCTAATTGTTTAAATCCTGTTTTTATCGAAATTTATTCAAAATTTAGAGCAATTATTTGCCTCCGCCGGATAGCAGAATACAAACTTTCACAGACAGGGAGAACTTTTTACGACAGATTTACAGAACATAGACCGAAACAAAACACTAAATCTACATTTGCACAGCACTTAATAGAAAACAATCACAACTACACCGATTTCGAGACGAACTTAAAACCATTGCATTTTTGTAAAAAAGGCACAAGACTAGACGCACTAGAAGAATATGAAATATTTAAATCATATAAGACTGAACAAGACAATATACTTAACGACAAATTAACAATCAAAACAAATTCACTCTACAACACTGCAATTAGTTATGAAAATCAAAAAAGGCAAGCAAATTAAAACGAGACGAATACACCGCCAACAACACCATGATCAATAAATACAATACAACAAAAGCATACATGCATATACGACACAAAAGTTAAAATTGGCAAACAACACCACAAGTCACAAACTTAAGCCCGAAGATGGATATAAAAAATCCGAAACGCGTCGCTTTTTTATAATAAAATAACAAATATTGTGAAACCACTATATTTAGTATAATAAAAGAAAAATTTTACCAAAAATTTGTATTTTATATTTATTTATCAAAACATAACACAATATGGAGACTACACCACAAATTAAATTCACGTAAATGTTTAGCAGAATAGGGCTGAAAATAAGGTATCAAATCAACTCCGAAAAAAAACATATCTTTTTGTATATCTAGAGAATTTGTAAATCTAGAATGTAAATCTAGAGAATTCCCCATGGATATATTGCGCGCTTCCTTTGTTATATAGGTAAAAATACAAAAAACTTGTTTTCTTTTAATAAAAATCGATTCGATTTATCTAAGTTTTTAACACCTTTTCTATTCTTGTCTCTAAAATACTTTTTCGTCAAAATTGTACAGAGAGCATAATTTTAAAACTTACTGCTATGACTTGGTTTCCATTTGTTTATGTACGTCCTTCCATAACTGCGTCGGTTATTTTATGACTGGAAGTAGGTTAAGAAAAGTAATATAGGCTTATATGCTCATAATGATACCTAGTAACGTGAGCCAACATCATTTGAAGATGTTCAAAACTTGAATCACCTTAATCGGCCCCATCGAGGTATCCGACGGAGCGGAAAATTCTTCGATTTCATACGAATCGGAGGATTTTTGCTTCGAGGTGTTTTTCCGAACAGCTTTTCGGAACACTTTTCCGAAATTATGGAACGTACACCGGTGTTTTGCGTTGCATTGTGATGAAGTGCGTCTGACAATTTTGACAGATTCTTGAGGATTTCTTCCGATATCCTCCGACATCGCGGAAAATTTTCCGCTCCGACGGAATACCTCTGTAGGGCCGAATGATTTTTGAAGAAAAGGTTTGATAGAAAGCTTTCAGAATTGAAACATTAAAATCCAACAGCAAACATTTTGATTCAGTACTTTAAAACCTAAGGAATTTATCAGAGCTTTATCAAGCATGGGAAACTGGGAAGGACATTAGTTACGGTAAAAAAGAATGATGCCGACATGAAGCTAGACATTTTCTCTGTGCCAAGTCTGTGACTTTGTACGTTTAAGATGTACACAAATTGTAAAGTTTTATCTCAAAGAGTTATGATTAAAAGCACAACCTTATTGTATTGTGAGTTTCACCCGAACAACATTGCGCCCGTAAAATTATTTCACATGAGAGTTTTACCCGAAAAATAGACTGAGTTCCGAAATGTAAAGAAGGTTTTGATGCGGAAGTAATACATACCTACATTTTTCATATGCATCAGCAACGCAAACTTGATGCTTTGTAGAAATATTAAATTGCATAAGTTTGACGTTTCGGAATGCAAAAAAAAAATATTTTAAATCGAAGCAGCTAAAAAATTTTTGGTGCGCAGTAAATGCGCATCTGATGCATTTTGAAACTCAGCCATATTTTATGTTCTGAAAATTCCCCTTATTATGAGCATACATTTCAGGAAGAATATAATCACCCTTATTGTGATGCACCCGAAAAAAAATTTCACCATAAAATTTTCTGTTCGTTCGGAATTTTAAAAAACTATTGTGAATTTCGCCCGAACAAAATTTACGTTTTCCGCCTTATTGCTCTCGCGTACTTAAAAAAGGTGAAAGTTTAATCTGTCAATAGCATTTAATTAATGCTAACAATTAGATAAATCTTAGGAACATGACACAATTTACGGGTGAAGCTCACAACAGGCGAACAAACTTTCCGGGTGAAATGTTGTTTCGGGCGAAACTCACAATAAGGCTGAAAGCCATTGACAACTTAAATTTTCACCTTTTTTTAGTCGACGAATTAGAGAGCGAAGAACGTAGATTTTGTTCGGGCGAAGCTCACAATAGCGAACAGAAAATTTTAAGGTAAAATATTGTTCGGGTGAATAAGGCTGATTTATTTATATAGTTTTTTTTTGGTTACCATGAACTGTTATATGAAAGTGTTATCGCCACTTTTGTAAAAGTAAACAATCGTTTGTTTAGTTCGTGCAGTTCAGTTGTATTATTTCCTCACTTTCAATACAATCGATAATGTATATCTTCAAAAAGCTCTTTGGAAAATGCAAGGCGAGTTCTTTTGGCATTAATAATTATATATCTACTCATGAAAAAAAATATTTAAAAAAAAATATATATATTTTTTTTCTAATTTTTTGGTCAGGGAAAACTTAAAAATTGGTCAGGAAAAGTCAGGGAAATTTATTTTGAAAAATAATGGACACCATGGATTGCGGCTATACTTATTACATTGTAGATATCGTGGTTTGGATCTTCAGTATTAAATCCTGTCATTGGAAAATCTGGCGTTCCAAAAGTAGGCCCTTTTTTTGCTTTTTAGCCAACCAAGAACATTCAATCTGTGATTAAAAAAAAAAAAATAAATAAATTTGATGGCACAACAGCTCATGAAGAACTAGGGCCTAGTGACTTACAACTCTCAACCATTCCTGTGAGCGTGTCTGCAGGAATGGAGGGGACCTACAGTTTATTGCCGAATCCGAACGGCTAACGAGCGGCACTTTTCTGTGACAGGAGATACTCTTGGAGGATTTGTCAATTCCTCGCAAGAGGCAGTAGCCGTTTTTCTTTTAAATAAATAGATGGCGAGGCTTGGGATCGAACCTTAGACCTCTGGCATGACAGTCCATCGCACTAACCATCACGCCACGGCTACTACTACTCTGTGATTAAGCATTTGCAAAAATAATAAATTCTAAACTCATTCATTTTGCCTGCTAAGCACCAAAAAAAAAGTCAATTTAAGATGATCTTATAACTTACCATCTTCTTCTTCTTCGTTTCCTTCGTCTATGTGCAAGCCATCGGCAAACTGTTCCTTTCCTTGATCACCAGCTACCTCATTATTAAGATTGTCTCCATCGAGCAAGGCATTTGCCGCCGGTGCCAAATCATCATCTCGGTCTTTGTGATTTTGTTTGTGTCCACCCATGCCAAACACTTCCATATCATCTCCATCGCCACGATCTTCATTATCTTTCGCCGCTATTTTCGCCTCAAAGAAATTGTTGTTATCCTCTTCTGCGCCATTGTTAATATTATCATCGTTTTTATCTGCGTTGAAATCGGTCTCTTTCACTTCGTGTGCACCTGTATCTTGCTCACCGCCTTCGTTATTCTTTCCAACCAATTCATCTACAACATTAACATAACGATTGTTGTCCGTGTCTTGCTTATTATTGCCAATTTCTCCTTGTTGAAGATTTGCCAACTTACTGCCGGCTTGCTGGTCATCGTTATGATTGTTCCTAAGCAAATATTCAAAATTCTCCGGAATCGGAGCTACACCTAGTGGTATATGTTTCGGCGATTTGTGCGGCGAATTTAAAAGCTCTTTTGAAGTACTGGACCGTTTGGCTTTGATTGCCGTAGGTGTGCTCGGCTGGTTTGCTACAGACAATGCACGTCGATTGTAATCATGTGTACCTCCAGCTTCAACCCCAATCGCCGCAGAAATTTCAACAGTCGATGATTTAGCTGTCGAGTTCAATGGTGGCATTTGTTGCACATTTTCAGCTGCTGCTGCTGCTGCTTTACTTTTGTCCTCAGAACTGGCCAATGGCTTGGGAATCATCTGAAAGTTTTCAACAGAATTAATTATCGCATTTTTATATTTATCGACTGGGCGATCTTTTCGAGTTTCACCCATATCAGCAGGTTGGGCGAAAGATTTTTGAGTAGACATAGTATATGAAGCACTTGGTTGAGTGTTGTTAGTTAGTTTAATAGATACTTTGTACAAATCGGGACTCACTAATTGTTGTTCGTTGAAACTCTTCTGAACAAGAGGCTTATCCAATGGATGATTGGGCATAAGCTGATGATGATTTCCAGAAATCGGAGATGGCATTGTTTTTTCGCTCAGAGTTTCACTATCGGTTTTTGGCTTGTAGTCGCAATTGTTTTTGTATTCTTCGATTGTGTCGGTTAGCTTTGAAATTTTCTTTTTGTGATTTTCAGCACTGAGCGATGTAGTCTTAAGTAGAATTTCTAGACGGTCCTTTTCTTGCACCACTGTTTCATACTTAGTCTGCAAGAGATACAAGAAATTTATAATTGTATAATAATATTATTATTTTTCTTTTTTTTTTATAGAGGCTCGACGATGATTTTGTTTACCTTGGAATGCTAAATGGGATTTTTTTCAGATTATAAAAATAAAATACCAATGGGTTTCAATTTTTACTTAAGGGTAAATTAATTTTAATTCATTTCATTTCACATTATATTCGTAATACCTCAGTTAAATCAACTTGCTAATCTTCAAAAACAAATATATAAATTGCCGCACAGGTCGCAGAAAACTAGAGCCCTATTGCACTAATTACTTAAGAAGTTGTTGTTGTTGTACACAATTCCCGTGCCCGTGTTATTAGTGGGCACAAATGGAGGGAAGCAATCTTTCATAACAAGAAATGTTCTTAGAAGATTCCTCAGTTGCTCGCCAGAGGGTACATCCGTAAAAAAAGAACATTTCTGTTTTTAGATAGCAGAGGCTGCCTCTCACTTCTTCAAAAAAAAAAAAGATTTTGATAAAACGTAATCGCATTTAAACCATAACCAAAACGACAATTGTTTTACAAAATAAGGGCCCAGAATTGTAAAGAACTTCAGTCCTTTCAACTGAAAGTACTATTTGCACTGGTAATTCAGTATCCTGGTAATAAATAAATAAATTTTGTGGCACAACACCTCATGAAGATCTACGGCCTAGTGATTGACAACTCTCAACCATTCGTGTGTGCTGTGCGTGTCTTTAGGAATGGAGGGGACCCACAGTTCATTGCCGAATCCGAATGTGAGCGGCACTTTTCTATAACAAGGGATACTCTTAGAGGTTTCGTCAGTTCCTCGTAAGAGGCAGTAGCCGTTTCTTTTTCAATCTAGGTGGACGATGCCGGGAATCGAACTTAGACCTCCTTCATGATAGTCCTACAAACTAAATTTCATACCACGGCTACTACAATACAGCACCCTGGTAGGTACTCAAATCAAACACAAGTAACCGTATTTTTTTTTTTAATTTTGGGTATAAGTACCAAGTATCAGGTACTTAAGTACTTGAGCAGTACTTTTACTTTTCAATTGAAATTTTACTGTTCTGTTAATAATTGCGGAATCATTGGATGGTTCCAAGAAAAATCAGTATCTTCTCGGATAGTCAAAACAATAAATAATATTCAAAGAGAAATGATATAAATTATACCTTTAGCTCATCAAGATCCTTATCGTTTAAACTGCGAACTTGTTGCAGTTGAGATTGCAGTGATTTAACCTTTGCATCTAAACTGTTAACAGCTTCCAAATGTAATTTCTTTGTCTTCGAACAATCCTCCACCAAATCACCATGTTCCTTCTGAAGTAGCTTGTACCTCTGATTAAGATTATCATAATGCAAGGTGCACGTCATCTTAGACTTTGCATTTTGTTCCGTCTGTTCCTTGGCTCGTTGCTCAAAGCTTTGACGTGTCTCAAGGTGTTCCTTGCGTTCGGCTTCAAGACTCCGTTCCAGACGAAATTTATGTTCAATTATTGCTAAGATGATGCGTATTTAGAGTAATAAGTTAAAGGGTGTGTTAAATGGGTCAGCAATGTCATTACAGTCAAATTTCTAAATTTTTACCTTGCATGCGAGCGTTTAAAGCCTCCTGTTGTTGTTCACATCGTATGAGTTGCTGTCTAGATTCATCTAGTTGGGTCTGTGAACTGTGAAATATTGCAACAAATCCAAACATAAGAATAATTAGCCCTAATCCGATTAGAAATCGGCTGCGGCCTGACCGCGTCAATCGGGTTGCAGTCATTTTTTATTCTTTGATTTTTTTGTCGTATCGATGTGATGTTGAGACTTTAATGCATTCCAAATTTATTTATTGAATTGTATTTATTGAATTGTTATAATATTTTATTGTAAAGTAAAATTTTTGAGTGTTGTTTTTCTTTTTTGAAGTTGTGTTCGGAATCAAATTATTCAGAAGTCGAAAGCAAAACTGGCCTATGTTGACGAAAGAAAAAAACAAGAAGAGAGAAAGGGAAAACCGTATATTCAAAGGAAGAATAAATATAGCACTGTTTGTTTGAGTTTATATTCGGGACTTGGCCGCGTTGCTGCTATGCTTTTAAACGCTGCAATATCAAATGGTGTCTCCACGAGAAAGATTTCATAGAATACTATATTGCATGCTAGGAAAATTGCTTATGGAGGCTACTCATAGTATTCTATAAAAAATTTCTTGCCACATATTGTTTTGTTCATAGAAAGCTATGAATAGTATTCTATGAAGAAGCCATTTCCCTTTGAAATTTGTGGGTTTGTTTCAATTTTTTTGTTTTGTGTTTTTTTCCAAATGTAATTAATTAATTGTAGGTGCCAAAAGGAAGAATTTTGGTCTTTTTCGTGTGGATTTAAACAAAATTAACAATAAGTCAATTCTATTAATTCTTTTAACTTCATAACTTAACCTTGTGAAGTTTTTGAAATAGTAACGGCCATATTATTATTGACTCATGGTCTTATTAATTAGATTTTTGGCTGTTTAAACTATATCTAAGTATTTTGAAACAGTCGAAAATATGCTTTTTTAATAAAAAAAATATTGCATTTCTCTAGGTTTAGACAATAGATTACGTTGTCTAAAGAAATATTAAACAAAAAATCACTTTAGCAACAATTAGAAAGGTTTTTTAATAACTTGGACGGCTGTCTAAAGTTAGACAATGTTTATTAATACGACCACCGGTGTTAAGTTTTTATAATAACACGCTCTCTTGCGCGCATCTATTGTGTTCAACCAGTGTGTTTCTTTTTCATTCCACAAACAATTACTACGTTAATATTCAGCACCGAGAGCTCTAGTTGAATTTGTGTCGGATTTTTGACCCAGGGTTTTTCCTTCACAGATTTTAGAGCTCGATATTGAGTTGAGTTGGGGTTCAATAAATGTTTTCAGATATCGTGATGAATTTTTTTTGTGTGAGTGAGAGATACATGGTTGTTAAGGATGTGAGATAGGGATGGGTAGATTGAAATGAAAGGATTTTTTCTCTATAATGTAAACACGAGGAACATTTTGATGAAGAAAATATGCTTCATCAAAAATACAATGTAAACAGGCATCAATAGCTAACATAGCAAACTTTTGGATCAAACATACCTTTTTCACTTCCAATTTGAAAAATCGAACAGACTATAGTGTAGAGAACACACGAGACCAGTTCGAGTTCATCTTCATCTTCATCGTTTTCTTTGCAACGGCCAACAATCGAATCGACTCCATTACAATTACCGAGAAAATAACATTTATATCTTATTTTAATTCCTTTAAAATCAATAAAACTTGTGTTAAAATAGTTATCAACTATCAGCAGTTCCATTTTTATAACATTCTTGGTATTGTATGACTTTTACTCAGTGTTTTAATAAAAAACAAAAACGCAAATATGTATGCCTAGAAAGCGAGCAAATAAAGTTCCTTGCTAGATTCTCCAAAGATACGGCATAGAAAAAAGACAACAGTGGAGACTTAATACGTGATTATGGCGGATATGTCAAATATTTTATTGCAGTGGCATTATTGATTTGGTTGTACTGAACGCTGAAGTTTTTATCAATTCTTCCTCTTTTTCGATTAAATATATTATCTTAAAAGAGTGTGATTGTGCAGTGGATTATAGATTTAACAATAACCTAATTAAAAAAGAAAAAATAAACTACAATAATTGATAAACGCGTAGTAAATGGGCGTACATTAATCTCGCATACCAACGAAGATACGAGGAACGCTGCTTCTACATCGCTGCTCTAAGTGCCTTTTTTCGTTGCTCATTATAAGGTCAGTATCACATCTTTATTTGAACATTTTCCTTATAAATTACTCCATAAAGTGGTTAATTTTATTATTTTATCTTCATTTCGCAAAAAAAAAAGAAACTTAAACCCATTCGTAGCGGAAGGTAAACGCCCAAAATATATAAAAAAAAAACAATTTTCCGATTGGAATAATTTTCAACAGTTTTTATCGCTTTTTTATTATAAAATTTCCAGTAAGAAAAAAGTTTTTGTCGGTGTTCTTCGTAATGAATTGGCTATTGGTTATTCTCCCTTCCCTTGTTTGACCTTTAAAAACTGAGTTCAATCAAACTGTCTGTCTCTCTGTAGCTTCTGATGGAAAAAAGATCATTGCAAGGTTTCTTTCTTTTTTTGCATTTTTGCTTTTGGTAGCGTTTAGCGAACTTACATGCACTTCTCAGATTGCTATAATTATGGAGACGGTACTAGATATGGCAAGTTGTGTTTAATTAGGCAAACAAGTCGGATAAGCATTATGTGAGGTACATATGTACTAACATGTTAATTTTCTTTATGTTGTCTGTGTACTGCGTTCTGAAGTGTGTGTAGTGTGTACGATGAACTATATTTGAATTTTAAGAATCTTTTACTAATAGTAAGGATTAAACACAAAAGCATTTAGCTTAATATTAAATGCTTCCCATTTGATGTTTTAATAATGAAAATAATCTAAGATTTAATTTGTTCTTAATGAATCTCAACTGCATGTTGATGAGTTAAATTTATTAAGGATAAATCTTAGGGAATTTTCATTAATTAAACCTCATATATTTATGCATCACTGCTTTTTTGCGATACCTATACGAAACCTACATTATGTCGACGCTGCAACTACTTAAATGAATTTTTTTTGAAACAACGTATGAGTGCGAATTGTTAGAATATCCAAATATTTTCTACTATTTTGTTGTGTTTACATACGCCATTATAAAACTCTGCTACGTGGGAATTCTAAAATTAACCTTAAAATTTAGAATTTTTGAGCAACATTCGTAAAAGTCCGAAATGTCAAATGTTTTCCTTTTCAATAACCATTTCGGACTGTAACCACCATGCATTTGGTAAGCGGGCCACCTAATAAGGTCCTGTTGTTTAAAAAAAAAAAAAAAAACGGTTGATACCTTATACCTTTTGCCTTGCGAAATGAAAATAAACTAAACAGAGTAAAGAGGGAGTTGAAATCCGCAAAGCGAGCCATTCAATTTATTTGTATCCAAGAAAAAAATTTTATCCCCATGTTTTGAACCAGAAACCTTTAACAAATTGTGTTTTTATCTTGGCATAGAGGACACAAATGGTCTGTTCTTCGATAACTTTTAGCATCGAAAAAGTTGAGCTTAAAAATTCCATTCTTATCTCATTTGGATGCGATAAACTTATAATTCAACCCCATAATAGATATTTTCATTGCATTGCCGATAATTATGTATGTGACTCTTCACATAATATGTACATAATTATTTTAGTTTAAAAAAAAAAAAAACAAAGCGTGAGAGTTATTTAGAAAAGCTTTTAAATTAAAGGAAATGCTAAGCAAAAACAATTATTAAAATTCTAATTAGATACCGGATCTAAATTTATCTTCTCATTTGTCTCATTTTAGAGATAAAGTTTTCCTAGGAATCCTAATGGTATTTTATAATTCCGACGGTTTAAAAATTTCTGTCTGTCAAATAAAAAGAGCAGGAGACTTTATATCTTTGAATAATCATCATCTCATATAAATCTTTTTTTATACATAAAAATGAAATGGTTTTCAAGCAAATCCACCAAGCCGTTCGTAGGTGATGTGGTTATCACTTACGAACGGCTTGGTGGATTTGCTTGATTTTTTTTTACAAATTGTTTGGTATTTTCGGCGGAAGGTTCTTAGCTAAGAACTTTTTTCTAAATTTAACTCCTAAATAGGTTCTCCTATGCAAAATGTTTATCTTAACATTTTGTTTATTTGGTTGCTATGCTGTTTCCAAAAAAGTGCATAAAAACTAATTTAATTTTGGTTGAGATATGCTTTTTGCAAAATGTCAATAGCAACGAATTTAATTATTTATTAAAGAAAAATTGAAAGGTTCAAAACTACGAAAAAACTGAAACGCTGAAAATAGAGGTTAGCTTTTTAAAAATTGAGTAATTTTCTTCACCTAATTAAAATTTTGAAAAAAATTATGAAAAAAAACACAAAAGAGCCTTTGTACCAATGAGTCTGGAACAAACATTTTCTGCAGAATTAAAAAAAAAATATAGTGTAGAAATACTTGCACTTCTATTTTATTGTACCTACTTTTAAAACACAAACTTTTTTAATTTTTGAATAACTTAAAAGCGCGCACTGATTCGCTATTATTGACGATTTGAAAATTTTCATAACGCCTTCAATCTGTCTACGTTCCAGATTCAAGGTCAAATTTAACATAAAACAATGACACGGTGCGTCGAATGTACACCATACATTTCTAGAAATTTATTTTATGGGAGATTTCAATGCAGAAGCTCAGCAAATTTGCTCTTATCAGTCCACTACGAGAAAGGAAATTGTCCGACGGTTGCAAGCGTTGCTTCATGAGCACAATTAATTAATTCGAATGCTCTGGATCGAATGACATCTGACGATTATAAGGTTTTGATTCGAGCTCATTAACAACATCTTCGAAGAAACTATTCTAACTGCCTGAACAGAATGGAGACGGTGCTGCAACTAGAGCCGCAGCTGGAATATCTGTCAAAATATTGAATACACACAAATTCAATGTTGCGAACACAACGCAACGTAGCCGCATACGAACCTGTATGTAACCGCAGCCGGAAGAGTTCGCCAACTTTTAACTTTTCACGTGCAGCAATTTTAACTTTTCAAATTGTATGATATTGTGCGTATTTTGGTCCCGAAAATGTTATAAATTGAAGGAATAAAATTGGAAATTAAGAAATATGGATTTTGAGCCTTAGCACAACAATATTATTATTATTTTTTTTTTTCAAAATATTTAGAAACCTGTACAGCTGTATTGTAGGCGCTTTAAAAATGGAACGTACGACACTTCCCAGTTCCAGTTGCAGCATTCTATTCTGTTCAGGCATTGAAGGGAAATTATAGGACCAGCCGCGCACATGCAACTAAACAGTTTGGTTTCGATTTTGAGTACTATAGAATTATATGAGACTCCGCGTACATAAACCGGCGCGCACTCCCATATAAACCCATGGTGCTTCAAATCGAAACCACACTTTTTTGTTGCATGTGCACGCCTGGCCTAAAGGTAAAGGCGTTTTGATTCCACGAATTCCCAAGATCTCAAATGATTTGCCGTTCCATTCGACTTCAAACGCCTTCAATTTCCGATTCAGCTTGCTTTTGCAATGACAATAAACAAGGAAGAAGGCAAATTATCAGCGTTGTTTGTGTATGCCCAAAACGGCAAAATCTAAAACGTTGTTTATTACAAGGCATTATAATAAACATAGGAATATTTTATACAGATTAAATTATCTTTATAGCATTGTTATTATTTAACTTAAACGTATAAAATAAAAAACTGCATCTTCTATAAACATGAGCAATAGTGTTTTCTCATTTATTGTTTGTGTTTCCCAATACATAAATCCCTTATAGGCTGGCTCAATGGCCTTTAAAATTTTAAAGAATTTTTTTTATTTTTATTTGTTGGGGAAATTAGTATTATGTAATAGGTAGGTAGGTATATCATTCGACAATTGGCATTCCTGTAAAACGCCAATCGTTATAATGGTGAGAAATGTTAACAGCGGTGAGAACTCTGAACTTGAAATTTTACTTAAACACCAGTAGGCGTTTTGGAAAAACGCAAAAAATGATCCCAAAAATTTATACATAAAGTAACGTCAATAGAAATTGATTTATAATTACGGCTTGGGCGATTTTTCATATTTTTGGTACATTTTTCATTTTTTAGGCTAGAGTCACACGATCGTTTTTTTCTGCGCGTCCTTTTGGAAGTACGCCCTGAGAACCGAGAAAACTTATCGGAACACGAGCCTCCACTTATTGGTTGCGTCCGCGTGTCCAACTTTCAAGATTGTCTTATTTGCCGCGCAGATTGTAGAACGGCATGAGGGGCATTAATGTAAATTAGTGAGTGTGTTTATTTACTCATTCTAGATGTTCAGAATATTCGGAATGCCAGTTTTGCATTTCTTTATTCCACGGAATATTCCAGATAAACCATTTTGTTGTTTCTTTACTCATTCTAGAATATCTGGAATGCATTCTTTTCATTTTATGTTAAGTGTGGAATAAAAAGAATACTGGGCGCGTTGCCGTTCAGTTTAATTGACGATCTTATTCTCTATTATAGCAGCTTCACATTGGTGTTAATTATTTAAAAACAGCATAATAACGCTAATAAACGTACTAAAGTATAAATGCTATCTGCCTTATTTATAAACTAAAAATAGTTATTTCAGCTCTTTATTTAGGGTAACTACACCATGGAATAAGAATTATTCGGACTCAAACGATATATTGCAAATAAAATAAAAAAAGAAGAAAAATCACTTTCAACAAAACAAATTTTTTGAAGTGTTTTTTAAAAGGGATGATACAGAAATCATTCCTAAGTTTCGTACGAAAAAATAATTCCTAAAAAATTTTAGATCTTAAAACAAAAAGCATTTATTAAAAAGATAAAAAACACGATATCTTTTTTTAAATTGTGTTCTCTTGATTTTTTACTCGCGATATACACTGCAGGCCAAAAGTTTTGAGTCCACTCTCATTTTAAGAAAGAAAACCAAATTCTAGCATCGAAAAAACCTTTAATTGAAAAAATAAGTATGTACAATTTAAGACGAATATAAGATAAGCAAAATAAAGAGACAAATATTTTAATTTTGTTGTTAACACATAGGAATTTATCTAAGAAAAAGAAAAAGATGGTTCAAACCGATTTTTCGTAGAAAAAGCCTCCTTTACATTCGATTACTTTTTTTTTACAATTCTGGGCATTCTAGATATAAGTTTTTTTTAATGGTTTATGTGGTATATTGTTCCAGCAATTCTGTAATGTATTCCACAATGCAGATTCCGATGAAGGGCATTGATCCCGGACCCTTCTATCCAGCTCCTCCCACAATAACTCTATAGGGTTAATATCCGGTGATTGCGGCGGCCATGTCATGACTTGTAAGATTTCTCCGTCTTCTCTATCTTTGAGGTAATCTTGGCAAAGTCTAGACGTGTGTTTAGGGTCATTGTCCTGCTGAAATACAAATCCTTCGCCAATCAATCTTAATCCAGAGATCAAAGCGTTTTCTTCCAACATCTTCTTGTACGACTCCTTGTTTAGTTTAGTTCATTTTTTCAATAACTCGAGTCAAATCTCCCACTCCACTTGAAGAGAAACATCCCCAGACCATCACATCATTTTTTTTTTAGCGCTGCGTCGAACGAAAACCTACCGTTTTGTGCCAAATACCTCGAACTTTGATTCATTCATCGCTCCATAAGACTCTGCTAAAATATTCTTCCGTCTATGGTTTTTGGCCCACTCTAACCTTTTCACCTTGTTTTGTGATCGAAGAAGTGGTTTTCGAACAGCAACTCGTCCAAATAGTTCAGCATCTCTTAACCTACATTTGACCGTTTTCAAGGACAGCGGCTTATCCCGTGTTGTATTTATTTCGGCACGTATTTCCGGTGCTGTTTTTCGTCTGTTTCGTTTGTTTGTTGTTACTATTAGCAGACCCTCGTGTTTAGTTTGTTGTAGATCTAGGCCGTCCTGAGCGTGGTTTATCCTTAAGAAGTCCGGTTTGAGCGTGCCGCTCAATAGTACGTTGAACGCAGCGCTTCGATATCTTCAACTGCGAAGCAACTTCCGCTGCGATTTGCCTTTTTTAATAACAGTGATGATGGCAGAAAGTTTTTCAATCGTGGTTTCCGCAACTTTTCCCATTTTGAACTAGTTGTGTGCTCAATAGGTGAAGAATCTCAAATAAATGCTTATGACTTCAAAGCGTAGCCCGCGGCAAAATGGTTAGTGCGTTGGACTGTCATGCCAAGGTCTGGGTTCAATACCAGCCGCTACTACCTCTTGCGAGGGAGTGACAAATCCTCCAAGAGTATCTCTTGTCATAGAAAAGTGCCACTCACCTTAGCCTTTCGGATTCGGCAATAAACTGTAGGTCCCCTCCATTCCTGCAGACACGCACACAGGAATGGTTGAGAGTTGTAAGTCGCTAGGCCCTGGTTCTTCATGAGCTGTTTGAACAACCAAAAGTCATAAAAATTCATTATTATGAAAAACCCAAGTACTTCTCAATAATCCAAATAATCGGTTTTTTTCAAATTTACAAACAAAACGCCCTTTAAAAAAAAAAAAATATGGATCAAAGATCCAACTTTTGCTACCTGTACGTGTTACGTATTGTTCATGTAAAAAACTCAGGTAAAAAAACCCAATCTTTAGTTCATAAAATCAAACCCCAAGAATGATGAAGTCAGTGGAGTGAAGTCAAACTTTTGGCCTGCAGTGTATAGGTAATCGAACTCGATATTTTAATCAAACTTGACATTACGATGATAGAGAGCACGAAAAGAGTGGGTCCCGCAATTCCGTCTGTATGGAAGTCTGTCTGTACCTCCAATGCCACTGAAGCGATTTTTTTCAAACTTGAAACTTAAGATTTTAGGTGATTCCCTAGAGAAGAAATCAATTTATTTTATCTCCAAAAATATCGGTACCTGCCATACTACCGATTTGAAAAGGTCATTTATTTCACAAAATGGCTCTAACTGTTTGATTAAAATTTCTCCTTTCTGAGAGAATTATTCCATTCTTTCAAATTTTGACAGGTTATACACATTTTATAAGAAAAAGATACCTATTATTATCTAGATTTTGTTTTTCAAGCAGTCTGCGAACCGATAATAACCGATTTTTTCCATACAAATGTCTCAATTGTTGCATTACTCGATGTTCAATAGATTTTTCGCGAAAACGAAAATTCCAATCGATTTAATGTATTTTCAACAAAACAAATTTTGAGTTGTGCATGTATTGCCATATAATGTTCAGCTGCAATAGCATTCCTCCAAAATCAGTCAGTCAGTCGGTTGTATGTCCATAATTTTAATTCACTAGCACACAAGTCAAATTCCAAATCCTAAATTTTGCTTTTTAAAGAATGTTGACGTCATTTAAAATCACAGCACACTTCTGATTTAGCCAAAACAAAGTTCACAAATAGATGTATTGATATATGTAGACATCCACATATTGTATACAATTTTCATCACAGCCATGAGAATGAGTGCTTTTTAATTCCCAATGGATCGTGAACTCATAAATTAATTGATGATGAAATAAAAAAAAAAAAAAATTAATTGAATGTAATAAAATGCCTTAGTTGTAAGTTCTCCCCTTCAGCTGCGAGTACGTTCATATGAACTCTATGAATATATCGTTTTGTACATACTGCAGTGTCAGCCTTATGTTATTTTTGTCTATTTTCCTCTTAAGCGGAAAACACTTGACTTTCTAACCGAACACGACTAGGGTTATCTATCATATTCAAACTTCGCAACGTCCCCTCTTACAAAAAAAAAGTAATTGAATCAAAGAGATGACAAGGTATGATCAGGTTGACAAGCAATTGGTATGCATGAATGTGAGCCTCCATGGAGCCCAGTGGATGTAGTGGCTGGGTTGATTGTTGTTTGTCTAAGACCACCAGCCAGTTGAAAATTGTACAAAGCCTTTCATTTAGTCAGTGTTACTTGTAAGTGCCGGCATTGCATTTGCTTGTAATTGCCCTTTTGTTTTGACCTCACTAATTTGTCCCGAGTCAACCGAGGAACAACCAGCAGAAGAAGAGGAAGAGGGAAAGAGTGAGAAAAAAAGAGTTGAATTTGCATTTGAACGATCTGAATCATTAGATTATGTGAGATTATACAAACAAACAAGAAATAATATGGCACTGTGCATGCTTTGATTATTTTTGAAGAAGTAGATTTTAAATTTTGTTTTATCAGCTGATAATGTCTGCCATTAAAAAAAAAACCTTTAAATATTCAAGAAGTAATAAAGAAATGGATTTATTTTGGTGCGGAAATAAGTTCTTATGGAGCTTATATTAGATAAAAGATAAATTGAACAAATAAAAGTATGTATGTACATATTCTGTTCACAGTTTGTTTTGAGAAATATACTTATCTTAATGTATACAAGTATATTTTCATACAAATATGTTCATATGGTTGTTATCACACCGAAAGTATTTAACTCAGTTTTGTTGCCAGTTTCTTAATTTTAGTTTGATTACAGTGAGTCAAAAAATGGGTTATGGTCGTCCAAACAAAACATCCTGACCTCCACAAAATGAAATTTTTTTCTTTTAAAAAGAGAGGAATTTCTTAGCTAAATTTTATTTCAGAATCGAAACCGGGAGGCTTCTGGACGATCAGGGGGGTCATTCCGTAATTTTCAAAACGATAATCATCAAAACGATTATCGCTGACGTGATCGTCAATAATTTGCTTCACGTAATTCAAACACTATCTCCTCGTCTATCGTTTTTCCAGAGATTGTCAAACCATCATTGAAATGTCATAATAACAATTTGTGTTATTAGAACGAAGTTCTTTAGTGCACGGTTTGTTTATAAGCCCAATAAATCGGCAGAAATTTACATAAGATGGTGGCGCAATGGAATAGGTACTTGCTTCTTAACCGAGAGGTTCGGCGTTCGATACCTGCTGGCGACACGTTTTTTTTTTTTTTTTAATTTTCATATAATTTGTATTTTTCTCAAATGTTTGTTGCCATTTTGCAAAATAAGTAAATTATTTCACTCATTTAACTATAGTCGCGTACAAACTTTACGTACAATCATGAAAACAAATGCGAAACGATACCTATTTAGGTATCGTCCAAAAGCCATCGTTTTGACGATAGCGTTTTGATGATAATCGACTTACGTGAAGCAAATATTTGATCGTCAAAACGTGATCGTCCAGACGATATGCATTTTTAGGGTTACGTGAAGTAAGACTATCGTCGAAACGTTATCGTCGGGTGATAATCGTTTTACGGAATGAGTCCCCAGATCAATGAAAAAACTATTAATGTTATTTTGTTTAAATAATTTAAATAAGATTTTATATATTAAAGTTAAAAGAAATAAAGTGCTCCACCGAATCGCACAAGACAATACATTAACCCTGTAAGTTCCAATTATTAAAGTAGAGTCTTGTATTTTTCCAGCGGATAGATATTCTTTCCTTTGCAAAATTGCTTTCTTCACAAGATTTTTTTGACGTTTTCTTTTAATCTCCTTAACAATCCCTTGTACCTTTCACACGTAGAAACAAAATCTATTCTCCGATTTGTTGCTGTATTTTCCTTCTAAACTACCTTGGTTGTACGCACACAAACGTAGTGTGAAGATTTTGTTTACCCCTTTTTCTTCCTGCCCTCCTCGCCTATGAACTAAATGTCGCTGGAAACTCAATTTTCTAGTGTGAAAGGGGCTTAAGGACTATTATAAATTTTAATGCTATGTAATATTATGTCGTTTTTCTTTCAGCCAAAAAAAATTGATCCCTCTGAGGGATTTTGATCCCGGACAAGTTTTTGCATTTCATTCAACCAAAAAAAAATCAATCCCTGACAATTCGGGATTTCTGATCCCGAATTAAAGAGAGATTTACACCTACATGAAACACGCACTTGCACACACACTATTTATAAAACGTCATTTTGTGCTTTTGTGTGATTCTGTGATTTTTTTTTTTTCATTTGCATTTCGTTTTCGATTCTTTGCCTATCAAAATTATTTTTTGCTTTATTAAATTATAACTATTTTTGACAAAATTAAATTTGACGTCCCACACACACATTTGCAAACAAAAAACAAATTCAATCTGCGTTTCTTTTGCCAAGAAAATTCGTGATCCGAGATCAAAATCCCTATTTGCAAAAGAAAAACGACATTATATTTCATATAAAAATCAATCTTAGCTACCATACCACGATGTTTTTTTAGGCCGGTGTTATAGTTATTGTTTTGTCGACAACATGATGTACACCATCTGATGGCTTTAATACATCTTTAACAAGTTTCTGATAATTTTTTTTTCAGGAGGTTCTTTTAAACTTAAATCATTTTGCATATAAACAAAACTTTATTGTTGGAAAAATTGATTTTAATTTATTATAAGATTATTTATTCTTATAAGAATAAATATATATTTATTATTATTAGTGTACATTAGTTTACAACTAAAGTGGAGATTCAAAGTAACTTATTTTTTTTTCGAATGCATTTCCTAGACTCGATAATAAAATATGTAAATGGATAGATTTTCGAGACATGAATTTTTGAAATTTTCGTTTACTCTGTTCAAATGCAACTTTATAATTTAAGAATATTTAATCTGTTTCAGATGGGTTTGGGTCAACACTATTATATTGCTATTGAAGATCAATTATTTTTTTTTCATAACTTGGGGAGTTTGAATGATATGGGACCAAACTATTAAAATTTTTAAGAAAAAATGAAAACAAGAAATATTCTTTTAACACAAAAGCTAATGAACTAATGAATTGAACTAATGAATAAAAAATAATGTGTACACACTAAAGAAAGTTTCTGCAAACAAATTAAGTATTAGGGAAAGAATAAATGAATTAGTACCAAAGTTATGGCCATTTAGTTACAAACATCGAAATTCGACTTTTTCACTACTTTCAGACTTTAACCATATAAATGAAAGAATGGTTTGCATGAGATGCATACAAAACATTTCAAAACAAGAAAAAACTACTTTTAGGGTGGGGTCTATTTCCCTCACTTATGCACGAGAACGAATTTTCTAAAAAAAATTACTCCAAATACAAAAAAAAAAAAATAATAATACATATTAAAAAAATAATAATAATACATATTAAAAAAAAAAATAAACAACTGCAACACTATTATTGTCATGCTATACAGGGTGATGGGTATAAGATGCACCAAACTTCTGGAGTGAGTAGGTTGGGTAAAGACAAGTAAAAAATCGTATGGGAAGGGGGGGGGGGTCTATTTCCATCAATCCCATCAATTTTTAGTCAAACACTGAAAACCAGATGTCAAAATGTAGTCTAGTTTTTGAGAAAACTGAAAATAATAAAAGTAAGTTTTCCTTCACTAGGCCCTCCCCAGTTATGAACCTTTTTGCCTCATCAGATAAATTCTGCCTAAGCCCTGACAAGTAAAAACAAGATTTGTTCCACATATATTCTCCATGGTTTTTATTTCAAGAGGCACTTCTTGTTGTTGTGTTGCTTCGAAGACTTCAGTGTACTCACCACGTTTCAGCTTGCCGATGAACTGGTGGTCATCCTGGTTGGACCTGTCTCCAACATAATTCTCATGGTACCTATCCTGCCGTTTGTGTGCATTTACGTGTCGGTTTAAAAACGTGCAGCGTCCGGTAGTGTCATCGTTTTTGATTCTGCTGTGATGCGCTTTCTGTTGCTTATATTGGGAGGTTTGGAGGTATTCAAAATACGTTTTTTCTTGTTTAAAATAATAAAAGTTGACTAATTTCACGAAGTAACCGCGAATCCATTTTTTTTAATTTAATTTTATTATAAAACACTGACACTAAAAAATTCTTGCACTTGCTTTTTAGGTAGAACAACCTAGAATAGATTTCTAATAAATGGCAAAATCAGTTGTGATTCTGTCTTATTCGGTTTTGTCTGTAGTTGCGTTTTTACTACTTGACACACCGATTCAAAGCCATTCATGTCGATTATGGAATCTACATCCGCACTGAATCGCAGTGTAGTGCTCTCTTTTATCTTTATCGATTTTACGTGGAAAGAAAAGAGAACAATGTACTGCGAATCACTGCGGATCCACTGTTGCGGTTTCCATAATCGACATGATTATTTAAATAAACGTTCTCAGCGAGGCACTAATAGGGGCCTGTCATGTTTTCCTCTTCCATGTTTCCCTTACCGAAAACTTGCCGGGGCCTTACCTAAACTTACCAAAAACTTGCCATTTTTCCAGGCGGGACTGACCACTAAAAAATTCTTGCGCATGCAAAATTGATTGTTTAATTTCTTGTCATTTACTTTGGTGTGCATGCAAGTATAAGACAAGTGAAAGACTATAGGTAAGTTCAGTGAGGATCCTCGGAACAGTTTAGAACAGAAAAGAACAAGTTCAATGAGAAATTTTCTGTTTTTAACTGTTTCTGAGAAATGTCAAAATCAATTTAGGTTATGTCTTATTCTGTTTTGTCTGCAGTTGCAATTTTACTATTTGACACACCGATTCCCAATCCTAATTTGAAATTTGTACAGCTAATTAACACACAAAGATTTTTATTACGATATAATAGGATCCTGCTTTTATTAATTTTTGTAAGATGATTTCACATAGTTAGTTACCATTAAGAGCCTCACCAGTACTTTATTATATATGTTCTCAGCATGGCACTAATAGGGGTCTGTCATGTTTTCCTCGTCCATGTTTTCCTTTCCGAAAACTTGCTAGGGCCTCGCCTAAACTTGCCAAAAACTTGCCATTTTTCCATGCGGGAAGCTATGAAGAGCATGTAATATTAAAAACGTATATCAGGGAATGTATTATATCCATGCTAAGGGAAAGAAATATTACACCCACGCTAGGAAATACGAATTCGATCAAGCACGTCAACAGGGGAATACCTCAGGGTGATGTTCTTACCCCTCTTCTATGGTTTTTAGCCATGAACAATATTCTACATACCTACCATAATTATACTATTAGTTAACTTGCCTAAAACTTTTCACACTAATGTTGATTAATATGAGAATTGGGAATTTTCTTTATTTTTAAGCTATTCTACAATGTAGTTGAACCCAATTTGTTACGTGTGTCAAAAGCTGCGAAATAAAACACCAATAACATATAATTATTGTTTTTATTGTGGACTTGCGACTGTGTAGTTTGACACTATTAATAATAATTAAACAATTATTCAAAACACTTGAACTCTAAATTAAAATTATTCATGATAAATGTTAACCATAATCTAAACTTAATTTAAATTCAAAACACTAATTTAAATGACAGAAATATCCGGCACTCCTTCATGCGACCGGCGGCGGCGGCGGCGACGACCGATGGGTTGAGCTATGTGACGTTTTAATTGTTATTTGTTTTATTCCGTGTTGGAAAATGTTTTTTTTTTTTTTTTTAATTTGGTATTCATTATTGAATTAAATAACATCCAAGAGTTTTGTTTAGAATTTAAGAAGAGACAAATTAAAGAACAACATTTGCTTAACGAAAAAAAAAATGAATATTAAAAAGAAGTGACGTACAAACAATGAATTTTATTGCATTTCTTTTACCCGTGTTTCTTTGGAAGTAGCAAAGTAGGTACTTTCATAACGTTGAATGAATACTATGCGTGATTGTCAGTTGCTCGTATCGGTAAATCTGCGCCAGCAACAAAATATCATTTTATTAGTTTTTTTTCTCTAATCTGTGTGACCACTTTAATTTGAGCTAGTGCCTTAACCTGTGGGAAAATTCTATTTTTTTATTTAGTTCATCTAGCACAGCTTAGCACAGCTACCTATTTCGATTTTTTTTCTTCAAATTTTATGGAAAACGGCTTTTAGCAAGTTCTCCTGGGGCCTATTTCATAAAACTATTAGGCTAATGCCACACGAGCGTCTTTTTCTGCGCGTCCATTTGGAAGTACGTCCTGAGAACCAAGAAAACTTATAGGAATGGACACACAAGCGTCCACTTATTGGTTTCGTCCGCGCGTCCAACTTTGTCGACTGTTTGACTCTCTTGCCGCGCAGATTGTAAAACGGCATGAGGGGTGCTGTAGTAAATTAGTATGGTCACACGAGCGTCCAAGTGGACGCGCTTCCACATAATTTTTAGATGGCTTTTTTTGTGTTTTTTATTTTTATCTTCTAAGTGGGTTAATAGATATTGTTGAAATTTTTACAGATAAAAGAAATAATGTATCCAAAATTAAATTAAAAAAAAATTGAGTTCCTAAAGTTGATCTGAGATAACGGCAATATTAGAACCCTTGTTCTATGATCTCATATCTTTTTAATGCATGCATGGTTTAATTTGGTTTTATCTTTTTCTGAATTTCAAGAAATTAACGATTATTTTGATACTTCATTTGATATTTTACGTGCACCACAAGCCTCACAATCTCGGAAAAATTACATAGAAAATGTGTGTTTGGTTCATTGCTCTCGGTAGTCTACCAGTTGAGAAAGGTCCGTTAATTGCAAAATTGTGGCAATTTTCAAAGTTAAGCTTTTTAAAAAAAAATTATATCTTTCGATGTAATGATCCGATTATCAAGGTTAAGGTCTTAAAACAAAGATAAAATGTCAGGCTAAAATTGTATTAAAAAAAAAAATTGAGAAAAGGTACCCCCTTCCACGACGCTGCAATTTCTGTATCTGGGAAACACCCACAAGTTCTTTCGGAACTCCTACAAAATGCCTTAAACAGGCTCACCAATTGGGCAAAGCATTGTGGCTTGGACGTCAACCCACATAAAACGGAACTAGTACTCTTTACGCGAAGGTACAAAATTCCTCAAATTAGCCCACCCACAATTAAAGGAATACCCCTAAACTTCTCCGACCAAGCCAAATATTTAGGCCTTACTTTAGACAAAAAACTAAATTGGAAAGCAAATATTGATGAAAGAGTGAAGAAGGCTACTGTAGCACTCTTTACATGTAAAAAGGCCATAGGCTCAAAGTGGGGCTTTTCCCCAAAAATAACCCACTGGCTATATACCTCGGTAATCAGACCGATACTCACTTATGGAGTTGTCGTATGGTGGACCGCACTGGACAAAATGGTAAATTTGAATAAACTCATTAAAGTCCAGCGGTCAGCAGGTACACTGTCAGACAAAAAAAAGTGCAAAAATTATTTTCAATAATATTTTATTTAGTATGATATGTTCTGATTTATTTTTCTTAAAAAAAAATAATTTATTCATGTTTTTCAGATTATCTTACGTCCACAAAAGTAATCGTTTAAAGTTATTTACAAAATGTAGGTTAGAAATTAAATAAAATCGCAATATTCAAATAAAATAGAAGAGACAAAATAAAGTGCAAATTCAAAAGATCATCACGTAAAATAGGAATTCAGCTTCAGAAAAGAAAAATGTTAATAGGTAGTGGCTCCTCCTTTATTTTGAATAACTGCAGCAAGACGTTTGGGCGTGCTGCTAACCAGGTTCTTCAAGATTTGATCTGGAATTCTCTCCTATTCATTTGGGAGGCTTTCCCAAAAAGATTGTAAATTGCGACGTTGATCTAAGGGAATCCTTTCATCCAAAATGGACCAAAGGTGCTCAATAGGGTTTAAGTCGGGAGATTGGGTTGGCCATTCTAGTACGTCAACATTATTTTCGGTAAAAAAAAACTGCTTAGCTACTCTGCTTGTATGCTTTGGATCGTTATCTTGTTGAAAAATATAACTTTCCAAAGACAGTCTAGAAGCAGAAGAAGCTAAGTTTTCCCTAACAATGTTCACGTAACTAGAACCCGTCATTTTGGTTTCAATTTTGACAATATTTCCAACGCCACTAAAAGAAAAACATCCCCAAACCATAAGTGACCCACCTCTATGCTTCAACGTTTTTTGTATAGGTACACCTCTGGCTGAGTCTTTCGGATTGCTTGCACCAAACTCGCTTTCTTCTCTTACAGTTTTTTAATTCAAATTTGGATTCGTCAGACCAAATAATGTTTTCCCAGAACGATTGTGGCTTCACTAAAAACTTTCTAGTGAAAGCTAACCGTTTTTTAATATTAACTGGACGGAGTAACGGCTTTTTCTTTGCAAAAAAGTTTTTTAAACCGCTTTCATGGAGTCGCCTTTGTACTATCCTTGCTGTTATATTTAACTGTAGTTCTTCTTTAATATTTCTGGCGGAAGATAAAGGGGTTCTTTCTAGCCTTAATTTTAATTCTGCGGTCATCAACTGCAGTTGTCTTCCGCTTCCTTCCGCAAGAAATTTTAAAACTAGCAACAGTTTCTCGTTCAAAGAAATTGAGGCAGATTTTTCTTACCATAGAAATGGATAATCCATATTTTTCTGCCAGTTTATGGAATATCAATCCACGTTCACGGTCCAAAACAAGCAATTCCTTCACTTCAGATGTTAACGGTTTCATACTTAAGCTTTAAGTAATAAAAATAAAATTTAACACGGAAATTATTATAAATTGGGATCTTTTGCTTCTGACTTTTTATATTTTATCAATTGTAAATATTTTTCTTTAAAACTTAAAACTTTTTGGCAGGGAATAATAAAAATGCACTTTATTTTGTCGCGAGTTAAATTGTATATGCTCCAAAAACACCGCAACTAATAGTAATTAGACATAACAATGGATTGTTTTTTTTTTTTAAGAGTTAGCAGCTGAGAATATGTGACGTCAGAACATGAAATGGAATGATAAACACTCTTCGCTTTTAAATAGCGGTAGTTTGAAAATTAATCTAATACTTTTGCACTTTATTTTGTCTGTCAGTGTATGTGTATCACGGGAGCACTTCGCTCAACACCAACAGCAGCTTTAGAAGTACTTCTAAACCTAACACCTCTTGACATCTTCTCCAAAATGGTGGCAGCCAACTCATGCGTGAGGCTTAGAGCCACCTCTCAATGGACTATTTTAGACAATTTCAGATCTATCCCAGATCGCTTAGACTATACCACCCCAAAAATGGTATTCGATAATAACTTCCGTATTTCTATCCCCTCAAGATCCTTTTGGGAAGAAGGAGGACCTCAAGAAGAAAACACGATACACTTCTATACAGACGGTTCAAAGACCGACAACGGCGTTGGAAGTGGTATCTATTCGAAACAACTGAATCTCAGTCTATCATATAGACTTCCCAATCAATGTAGTGTGTTCCAAGCAGAAGTAATGGCGATAAAAGAGGCATTATCCTGGCTCAAAGAAAACGTTATATCTTGTAAGGATATACGTATCTTCTCAGACAACCAAGCTGCTCTCAAATCTCTCGCGTCTGTCTCCACAAACTCTATCATAGTCCACGACTGTCGATTATCTCTGAATGAGATGACAGAACAGTTTAACATTCACCTCATCTGGGTGCCGGGCCACAGGGATATTCCGGGAAATTGTAAAGCTGATGAGCTCGCCAAAAACGGAACACTTCTGCTTACTGTTAGACAAAGACACAACAACAACACAACTTGCTACATGCAAACACCTCTTCAAACAATATGCTCTAGAATCAACAAGTGCTAGATGGTCACAGGGTACCACCTGCCTAGCAACTAAACAAATATGGCCATTCATAGACCTGAAGCGGTAAAAAGGCTTGATTTCCGGAAGCAAACAAAGTTTAAGCTCCACAATTGGAGTCATAACAGGACACTGCCTCATAGGTAGACATGCTAAGAGGCTGGGGGTCTACACTAATGACTTCTGTAGAAGCTGCATGGAAGAGGAAGAAAAGGAATCAATCCAACATCTTCTATGTACATGTCCGGCACTCTCCAATAGAAGGAACACCTACCTAGGTAGCCCCTTCTTTGATAATACCAGTGAACTGGCAACGATTGACACAAAATGTCTCTCAAATTTCATTAAAAGTACAAAATGGTTTGATTAATTTCATAACTCTCCCATGAGTAACTTTCCTTAGTGGTACCACAATGGACCCTTAGGGTCTAAGTGAGTCAACAACATCTAGACGGCCACTCTAACCTAACCTAACCTACCCCCTTCCACTCTAAAAACGTAATGGGAGAGTAATTGAATTTGATTCCTGGAATTTTAAATTGAAAAGTTGATGTAAAATTTCAAAAATTTGAGAAACTTTCTGTGCTTCAAAAAATCATATTTTTTGTAGGGTGGCAACCATGAATTTTAATTATGCAAAGTTATTCATTGAACCCCTGCCTAAAATAATGCTGGTAATTTTATAGGCATAAGTCTAACAAGAGAGCCAATGGAGGTTACTTAATCAGTTTATAATCAAAAAAGTATTCTAAATTCAAAAGTTGATGAAAATTTTCAGAATTTTTAAAAACAATATTCCCCTTTACAAAAATGTTATACATTTTATAGGGCTCATTACAACAGGGAAGGCGGTAGGGGCCGTTTTTTGAATTTTCACCCACTAATTCTACATTAATTTGATTAACCAACCAAAGAAAAGGAACTAACTTAGTAAAATATTCCTTCCGCGCGTACAAAAAGAAGTTCGTGTGACATCCAGAGAGTTTTATCATTGAATAAATACAAATAGAAGTGACACCGAATTACTCAAAGCTCTATATGCTCGTCCTGTGGCGTTTTGTAGAAACAAATTGATGATGTAGAATTTTTCTGTACACAAACCGATTCAAAAGGGATTTTTATTTATTAAATTGTTCCTTTTTGTATCGGTATCCATAACGACGATTTTCAATATTCTGTTTAGTTTTGAAATTAGTTTACAAAGGCATGTGAAGAATGTTTGTATGCATGTATTGCCATTTAGAGGTATTGGTTGTTTTTTTTTTTTTTTTTTTTTTTTGTTTATGACGATGATTTTTACAAGCTACGCTGAAGATTATATTTCCCATCTTGAAATACAGAACAAAACTATGTAAGGATGAGGATATTTTGATTATTTTATTTGCTATTCAGACTTGAATTATTTTCTTGATTCTGATTACTTCGTCAAATAAGAGTTAATTTTTTGTAACATTTCAGAGAAAGTTATTTTTTATTTTCAAATTTAGAAATCTTAATTTATAAAGGTAAAATCTATTGAAAATCAACTCTGTGTATACCTACATACACACTTTGTATAAACCCTAGAAAAGTTCTACGTCCCGGGTTTCTTTAAAAAAAAAAAAAACCGGTACAGGCTATATAAATACAAAACCCGAGATGGATAGTCACTTAGTGTATCACATTATTTAGTAACACACTATAGGACTTGTATTTTATAGATCATTTTAGACTGAACACTGAAGCATAAAATTCTTTTTTTCGTACTTTTATCAATTTTATTATGTGAAATAGCTCTTGAGCTCTATCTGGGCCCTGGGGAGATGAGGCGACTGCCCAAGTATTAGTGCAATTAACTCTTCAAATTACATATATGTAAATGTAACTGTGTAAATGTAACTGTGAAGAATCTACAACTCGAAATATAGTTCTTTGAAATCAAAAATGTGAAAAATAGACGTTGGGAAAAAAATTTACCAGAAACCAGGGTTATGTTTTCTAGAAATAAATTTTATATTTTTAAAAAGCAAATAAGAAATTAACTGACCCCTATTTGCCAAACTTTCGATTCTAATTTTTGGCTAAATTTATTTTTGAATAATCTAAATTTTTTCCATGAATTTTTGGCGGTTTTTGATTTTCTTCAATTATCCGCGCATAGGTATTTTTATTAAAAACAGTATCAGTGCAAGGACACATTAATACCGAGTACGATGGTACTATATTGTTTCCAAAAACGTTGTTCAGAACTCAAAATTGCTGAAATTTTAAATGTCGATATTTTGAAATTTCTCAATTTTTGAGAGAAAAACTTTGAGAGTCTTAAAGAGGTGACAACAAATTTAGGAAGGTAAAAATAACCAAAACGTTATTATGTGTGTTAATAAGTACAAGTGCTATGATATCGAACACAACCAGTTTGGAAGACTTTTTCTCAGCTTGCTATGGTAGCTCCCAATAAAGAACCATTGTTTTTTATTTTCGTTTTTCTCGAAAATCAATTAGTAGCTGATTTTGATATTTTTTTAATGAAAAATTCAAATTGTATTGTATCTATACAAAAATTTCCAATTTTTATTTTTAGATTTTTAAAAAATCTAAATATTTCGAAAACGACTCGGTTGATTTTTACGAAAGTTGGGGCCGAGTGGTTTTTAAACATTATCTAAAATATTTTTAACAAACATTTTTTAGGTATATAAAATTAACGTGGCCTTCCATATAAATCTTAAAAAGACGTTATAGAAAATCATTAACAATACACCATTTGTTTTATTGTGGACTACCTCAATATCTGTCTAACCGAAAATTTTGTTGCCTACCAAAATGTAAGTACACATATTATGTTGTTATATTAACTGCTACTTTCACTTTAAATATCAGATGAGTAGAGCTGAGTAGAGTTAGGTGTACGGTATACGGTATGGGTATACCTATAAACAATGCAGATTGTAATATGCCATGCCATACATTTTCGAATAAATATGCGCTTGAAAAACAGTAATAAACGTATTTCTAACAGCCTTTTTTTTTAAAGTGTTGCTAGGAAAAATACTCTAGCATATTTTTGATTGCCCTAGTAAGTATCAATATAGTGTTTTGATATTAAGTTAGGAATTAAAATCGTAAGGAAATTAATTTTCCTCACATACACACAAATATGTAGACACATCAATAATTCTATACAAATTCAAAATTTCAGACTAAACACAACGACTTTCGTTTCCATAGGATATACAAAAATAATGAAAACAAACCAAACTAAACACTCGTTTCCATAGTATTAGAACAAAATTCCCATTCGAATTCATAACCCTTTTATGATTAAGGAAGTTTTTTGTATTGAATACATCAACCTACCATGCGATAGCAGCCCTATATGGAAACCTTAGTGGCCGATTTTCCCGGTGTCTACTTCTATTTATATTTATTCAATGGTTTTATATTGGACGCGCTTCCAAATGGAAGTTCGTCTATTTGGACGCTCGTGTGGCATTGGCCTTAGACTTAAGTTGTCGTACAACTTTATTGATTAAGAAAAACCCAAAAATCGGAAAATATCACTTGACCCCTTCTCATTCTAGACGCTTCAATTTTAAGTTTCCGCTCTTAAAAGTGCTCTCATCGAAAATTTGTTCGAAATCTTTCGCTTTTGGTAATTGCAGCCCTTTGCACAAGCCCGATTGATTTATAGTATTTTTATGATGAAAAAAGATCTGCACCAATTACGCGTTCTTTTTTTGTTTTGACTGTACTAAATAAATATGATAAAAAGATAGTTTTTAATTACGTTCTTAAATCAGTTTATTGTTCTCATAAGACAAAACCATATTTGTCGTTGATTCCCTTTTGCCGTTTGATCCGAATTTCTCAATCCTTTTCTATTTAAATAATTAATTTGTATATAACCAATCAACGATTCACTGACGTTTAATAATTTTAACTATATAAGCTCGTTTTCTCTCCTACCAATATAATTATTTATTTTTTTTATATAAAATTAAATATTTTTAATCATTGTTGTGACGCAGGTAATGTGGTGGTAGTGAGTTTTAACGATGTTTCTATTTTTTTTTTTTATTTTTTTTTTAAAGTAAACAAAATATATTAATGTCAATTTTTATATTTAGATCCATAAAAAAAAAAGAAACTAGCATAAACTATAATTCATATAAACTAATTAAAATTGAAATCAAATCAAATAACATCGTTTATGTCTTTTTGCCTCCACATTACCTTTTTATTTTGGTTAAACAAAAAAATAAACAATTTTCTTATATTATAAAAATGTAAAGTTTTCTTAAGAATTATTTCGCGCGTGACAGAAATACAATACAGATAAATGCTGCGATTTTAATAAATAAAATAAAAACTAATTGTAAGCATAAAACGTCGTCGAAACTCACTCACCACTTTATTCCCGCTTTGCATCAACAAATCAAAATTAAAAAAATTCAAAAATATAACTGGATTTTAAATCACAATTTCAGCGAATGGACAAAAATTAGATGCTGACACTGAAGTTCATACCACAACATCTTCAAATGGACTGGAGTAGTTTAGATCCTAAAGACGATATTAATATCGATACAACCGAAGATGACAAAGAAAGCTCGGCTACGAGCACTGCAATTCAAGATGCTGTATCAAAGCACTTTGAGGAATCATTGAAAAAATTACAATTACAAAACAATGATGAAGCTTTACTTTCCCAAAATGGCCCTCCCTCGGAAAGAAGTAGTAACCGTGATGCGTCTATGTCCATGTGTACTGAATCAGACGTAAATTCCTCCCAGTCACAATCACAGCTAGTTAGTGAAAACGAGATGCCACCACAAGATAACAATAAAATTCTTACAGGCTCTGAAAATAATGCTCCTGTAGCTTCTCCTACAGAAAGAAATGTCACAATTTTAAAAGTCCCCCAAGTTGGAGGGCCATACGATGTAGAATGCATTAATACAATTTTAAAAACCTTCCCATACAATTCTTTCATAAATAATTCGTTAATTAAGTCAGAGGGAAAAAAAGAAGAAGGGCAACTACTTAATAAAACTCAGACAAATGGTCAGGACACAAATACTCAAAAACGCGGACCAATTTTATTAGGCAATGGCAATGGCAACTGGCAGAAACGATTAAAGCAAGAAATACAACCTCTCATAGGGACAAGCTTTACAGATGTCGATATTGAAGCTGAACTTCCTAGTACATCTATTCAGTTAAAAAAGAAACCCAGACAACAAAAGAAAGTCAAAGTTGAAAAAATCAAAAATTTCAAAGAAGATGTTAAAGAAATCAAAGAAGAAATTGTCGTCGATGTAGTTTTAGATGAAAAACCAGCCAGAGTTCTAAAGCCATGTTCTAAACGTTCCACCAAACGCAAAACAAACTACCGAGAAGCATCATCCGATGAAGAAACTAAATTTATACCCAGATCAAGGAGTAGACCAAATAATAGAGCTGCTGCTAGGGCGGCTGAACTTAAAAAGAATTTGGAAGAAAATAAAAATGTCTCCAATAATAATACAGCAGCAATTAAATCTGAACCAATTGACATCAAAACGGATTTAGAAATTAAGAAAGAACCTACAGACGTTAAAAATTATATTCAATCAGAAGAAGACAAACAAGAAATTGGTGTAGTTGTAGAAAAAAGTGACTTGAGTATTAAAACAGAAACAAACCAAGAAATCAAAACGGAGAATGGTGTGGAAATATCATCAGTAACAATAGCTTCGGCATCTGAAACCGAAACAAAACCAAATATTGAAGTTAAATTAGAATTGACAGAAGAAGTAAATGCTCAATCGATCAATGAAGGAAGCAGAGATGATATTAAAGAAGAAACTAAAGAAGGTGTACAACAAAAACCAAAACTAGTGCGTAATCCAGCGGCGGCAGCGCCGAGAAAGAGAAGACCCAAAAAAAAAATACGTTTTCCATCATTGGGTGCAGCAGCAGCCAGAAATAAAAAACGTATGCATCCGCTGACACGTCAAGAACAGGAAATGATGAAAAAGTTTAAGGAAACGCAAGAGCCCTTCCTTCAGAAAATCCCATGCTTGAAGATCTGTTCGAAAATATCCAAATGCCGAGAGTGTCGATGTAAGTCATTTCGCACTGATAGTGTGTTTTGCCGTTTCTATGACTTTCGCCGGTTGCGATACAATGATAAGGGTGTTTTATTTGTTGATGGTTTCTCTGATCCGAACAAAGACCCTGGACCAAGTGACATCGAGACATGGATGCTGGGGCCTCCTCCAAAAGACATTGACTTGAATATAAGTCGATTTATTCTCATGCATGTTGGTGATCAATTCTGTCGCATATGGCAAGAAGAACAGACAGCCATTGATGAGCATTTATCACCGAATAAAACAATCGCTTGGAAAAAGGTTGTCAAAGGAGTGCGTGAGATTTGTGATGTTTGTGAGGCGACCCTGTTTAATTTCCATTGGACTTGCAATAAGTGTGGATTCGGGGTATGCTTGGATTGCTACAGAGACCGAAAGAACAAACAAATTAAAAAGACCGATCATCCAGCAAAGGGCTGCGATGAATACGGCTGGCTGCTTTGTGGTATGCGTGACTCACATGAGATGATAAAACTAATGCTAACACAAATAATACCAGGGAATGCATTACATTTTCTTGCCAATCGATTGCACCAAGCATGTAAGCTGTGGAAAATTCCGCAAAAATGCGGTTGTTCATTGAGCTTGAAAACACAGGCAGATCAATTTGCACCAAGTTGTGTAGAGCTTGCTGATAAAACAATCAGAGACGCATATCTTCGATTCTATAGTCGGGAGTGTGAAATAAAGTACCTCAATAAGATAAAGAAATTGGATCCGGAAAATCCTACTGATAGTTTTACATTTATCGAGGCTGAAACTCAGTTAATTGAAGAAGCAAAAGAAGCGGGTACACTATCCACCATACTGGCTACAACATTGAAGCATCTCAAACTAGTGGCATCTAATAGTTCGAAGCAAGAAATTGCTAGCCATTTGCAAGATGATGTCACCAAAGAGTACAATTATCTTCTAACGCAAAAACGAACTCAAAAAAGTTTGCCACAAAAAGTTATGACGTTGCGAGCGTCGCAAGAAATGTTTCCTGGAATTGCTCACGATTGGCTGTGCAATGGTAAGCTTTTGCGATTGCTTGACTCGCGCGATCCTCGCAATGCGCTTCTGTTTCAGGAGGCCTGGAAGCGTGGTCAACCTATAATGGTCTCTGAGTTATGTAAATTTTTGAATATAAAACTTTGGCATCCAGAAGCATTTTGTGCCGATTTTGGTGAGAAGAAAAACGATCTTATTAATTGTATGACTGGCAATTTGGTGCCTAATCAGCCAATGAAATTGTTCTGGGAGGGATTTCAATGTGTGAGTAAGCGTCTCTTGGATGCAAATGGACAACCAATGCTGTTGAAATTGAAAGATTGGCCGCCAGGCGATGATTTTGCTGAAATTCTTCCGACGCGTTTTAAAGATCTTATGAGTGCTTTGCCTTTACCAGAGTATACTTTGCGCACGGGAGGCTTGAATATTGCAAGCCGACTACCATCTATTTTTGTTCCACCAGATTTGGGACCGAAAATGTACAATGCCTATGGATCTGCTCTTCATCCTGACAAAGGCACAACTAACCTTCACTTGGACATATCTGATGCCGTCAATATCATGGTGTATGTTGGAATACCTACAGATGCATCGGCACAGGACCAAATCAGAGCAGCATTGAGTGCCATCGACAGTGGTGGTTGTGATATCTTGACGCGACGAAGAGTACGACAACCGGGAGTGATGCCGGGAGCTTTGTGGCACATCTATTCGGCCCGAGACGCTGACAAAATTCGAGATCTTCTCAATCGGGTGACAATTGAACGAGGCTATCGCCTTGAACCCGATCATGATCCAATTCACGACCAAAACTGGTATCTAGACAACGAGCTACGGGAGCGACTATACGATGATTATGGTGTTGAAGGATATCCCATTGCCCAGTGTCTAGGCGATGCAGTTTTTATACCAGCCGGAGCACCACATCAAGTGCGAAACCTACACAATTGTATTAAAGTTGCCGAGGATTTTGTCTCACCCGAGAATATACAACATTGTTTTCACTTGTCACAACAGTTTCGGAAGCTCTCCATGTCGCACACAAATCACGAAGACAAGCTACAGATAAGAAATGTAATTTATCATTCAATCAAAGATACCACAGCATATCTCACGTATCTTCTTAACCAGATTATGTAAACAAACGAATCTTTGATATATGTATTGTTAGTGTAAACCTAACTTAAAATTTAATATATTTTTCCTTTTAAATTATCATCTATCGTAGAATTTTAAAATTTAATAATGAACATTTACAATTAGATTTGATTTAAGCCTATTCATAAAATTTTATATGTTTGTTTATCAGAAAATTATTGTAATTTAAATTTGACGTTCTGGATCAGTTATTTTAGTTTAAAAATGCCATGAAATATAAGAAAGTGTTTTTTTTTTTTTTTTTTTTTTTTAATTTTATTTCATCAACTTTATACATTAAAATAAGTGTATTTTTGTAATAGAGACCTTAAGTGTGATAAATAAAAAGATAAAGCGAATAAGAACTCTAAAACATATATTTAAATTTTAAAGCTTCTCTGTTGAAATGAATCACTCACGAAGCAGAAAAATGTAAAAGTATTGACATTATGGAAAATAAAATAACAAAATAATTATTATAAATAAAATCATCCGAACAAATTATTACTTATGTGACAAAAATGATGCGTTTTAAATTTTACTTTAAAATGAAATTTATAAAAGCAGTCTCCGAAAGGAAATCATCCATAAACAGGAAAGCTCTAGAATTCAAAGCTGAAGAAGTTCTGGTGAATTCTACTCGTAAATACCCAAAAAAAAAGATTATATAGAGCAAAATTCTAAGGTGGGTGGTAGAAGGAGTATAAATCAAAAATTGCAATTTTTCAGGAAATGGAAAAAAGTATTAAGCCTTTAATTTTTTGATATTTTTTTTAAGTCAAACTGTGAATTTCTATTCAAAAATAGAAAATGGATTTTATAATATTTTTTTTTTTTAATCAAACTGTGATTTTCAATTTTTATTCCGAATTTTAAAATAGAAAACGGATTTTTTAATATTTTGTAGAAGGAAATCGATGTTTGAAGGCTACATTTTCGATACAGGTATGAGGGTACAAAAATTATTTTGTTGGTAAATAAAAGAAAAGTTCATTAAACGAAAACGTAACAATAAATAAATAAAAAAAACATTTCAGAGCTATTTTCAATTACTATGGTCCGTCCAACAAAGATTGTCAGTACAGGCCTTATGGGAAGGCTTTTTTCAAATCAGTGGGACCTATCGATTTCCCAAGGCACTCCACGAAACAAAATGCCACTTAAATATACACAATAACTTCCCACGGCACTGTGTTTATAATTTCATTTTCAAGCGACGTACACTCCTAATGACCTATCTCGCTCACAGCCGTGGGCACATGGCACAATGGATGACCAAAAACACGATCTTTTGCTGTTGTGCTTATCAAAAGTATTCACACAAAATTAGAGTTGCCATTGCTAAGATTCCCATATCAACTACTTCTTTTTCTATAGATTGTGTTACAGAATGTTTTTTTTTAAAGCTTGAAGGACGAAAAAAATGCGATAGACTTATGCATAACGCTGCAACCAAACTGAGATGCAAACATCCTATGTTCCCTGTACTGATTATCTGTATTGGATGGACCATAGTAAAATCCTGGTGGTAGGTATGAAATTTTAGCAAGATGCAGTCTTTTTAGTATTCTTTATACGACAAAGGTGATTCTATTACTTTACATTTACATGAAAGGCGATTTGTATTATGGGTTTTCTTATTATTCTATTTTGGGTTCGGTACGAAATCCCAATACCAAAATCCCGAATGGACAAATTCCCGAATGTCAAAATCCAGAATTCCAAAGAATTCCGAATTCCAATACCTTTGTAGTACTATTTCAGTACTTTTAAAGAAATTGGACTGTTTTGTTTGGCTTCACTTCTGGTCATTTTTGCTGCCTTTTGCGAGTAATTGACAAATCCTCCAAGAGTATCTCCTGTCACAGAAAAGTGCCGCTCGTTAGCCGTTCGGATTCGGCAATAAACTGTAGGTCCCCTCCATTCCTGCAGACACGCACACAGGAATGGTTCAGAGTTGTAAGTCACTAGGCTTTAGTTCTTCATGAGCTGTTGTGCCATCAAATTTATTTTAGTTTGCGACGCAGGCTCTAATTACTTCGTGGAGCCGGTTTGACAATCCGTCAAGGGGATCCGACTGGGGGATGTTGTGCCACTCCTCTACTGCAGGTGTCTTAAGCTCTCCTAGAGTGGTAGGGACATGTGTTCTCGCTCGGAAACGCCCTTTAAGGTTGTCCTAAAGATGATCGATAGGTTTGAGGTCTTGACCGCAAAATGGACATGTCGAAACTGGAATCCCGACCTCATTTAGGTAGTTAGTTACAGAATTTGCGGTATGGCAGATTGCGTTGTCATGCATACACCGAAAGTGTTCACCAAAAATTGGTGCGAAAGGCATCACATGGTCTTGCTAAACGTTTTCCACGTATATCTGAGCGTTCACATTGCCTCTATCGAACACAACAAGGTCCGTGCGAGCTTCATAACTGTTGCCTCTCCAAACCATTATAGACCCTCCTTGGTAACCCACTGTTTCGGTTATCGTGCATGGAGCAAACCTTTCGTTTTTTCACCTGCAGACACGCTGACGTCCACTTGGACCTCGTAGACCAATTCTGCTTTCGTCTGAGGTTAAGGCATCCCTTCCTTCCTCTGCAGTCAAGTTAACACAAAAACGAAGTCTTGCTGTACGGCGCTGTGTAGAACCCAAAAACAAAAAAATCAGCCTGCTTAGACCATAAAACAAAAAATATATTTTTTTTATGGTTTATAAAGAGGATTAATAAAAAAAAAAAAAAAAAACAGATCATTTTGTATGATTTTGTGAAGAGGATTAAAGTCTGCTGAAAACCGTAAAAACCTTATAACAATGAATAGGTATACATTTTGTCCCTTTAATTAAAGTTTATTGACATTAGGCCTTACCAATAATTAAATTTAGTTATAACTTAAATATTGCCGTCAAATTAACCATAATTTTATGGATCCTAAATAATTAACCATACATTATATTCTCAAGTTTTTGGAGTCAGTTGGATATATGGTTTATTATTTATAGTCCACGTAAATATTTAATTAATTAATATTCAGAGCCCATTCCATTATGGTCCATTTTACTGAAATATTTAATTCGTAACTAAATTTGATTATTGGTAGGGCCCATTAACTATATCTAAATAAATATTTACATACTTCTTGGAGGAACAAGACAGCATACTTAAAGGCGCTTATAAAAATGCTGATGCTCCAAATGCATTTGATAAACAAACAATACATCTCGACCTATGACGTCAGTGGTCATAAGCGGTGGAGTGCGTAGTGCATACGACATCTAAGAGTGAGCAAATCTGATATGCTTGGGTTCGACTCCTATGGTGTGGTGTGCATGTAGAAAGTTTATCACAATAAACTCGGATTAAAACTCAGCACCACCAACAAAAGAAGACTGAAGATAGGTTCGGTTCGGTTCGGCACCCCTTGAAATAGCTATATCTCCAGCTAAACAAAAATATAAACGAATAAATTAAATTAGTTCGTAAACAATAGGTGGTAGCAAATTTAAGTTGTTGTTGTTGTTGTTGTTGTTGTTATTCAAAAATTCAATGAAATTGACGGAATAATGAATGGTCAGTATGAATAGTACAATAAATAATAATAAGGATATTAAAGCTTATTTTTAAATTTCGAAAAGTTTTACTCAACATAAAGTCGAAAAAGTTTGCTGAAAACATGTTTTCAATAAAACATATGTACCAGCAAAATTTAAAAAAAAATGTGTAGATTATTTATTAAAGGTTTTACTGACGCCATAACTTTCTTATCACCACCTGAGATGATAAAAGATCGAACTTAATAAAGAAGCAAGCTTTAATTGTTGATTAATATAGGTACATAATTAGGAGTTGTAGTAGCCCGTGGCGTAATGGCTGGTGCGTTGGACTGTCATACCAGAGGTCTCGGTTCAATACCAGCCGCTTCCACCTTAAGTTTTTTTCAGGTCTACTGCCTCTTGCGAGGAAGTGACAAATCCTCCAAGATTAACTCTTGTCATAGAAAAGTGTAATGGTTAAGAGTCACTAGGCTCTGGTTCTTAAAGAGCCGTTGTGCCACCAAATTTAATTTTTTAATTAGGAGTTACGGAAAAAAGGAGAGAGAAAACAAAATTCTACACTTAATTCTTTTTCTTTCACTTCTTTCTAAAATCTCTCTTAAATCTATCTCTTGAGTTCTCTAGTCTTTTTTGGTAAATGTCAATTTTTATATCAATTTTTATGTCAATTTTTTTCTCAAGAGAGGAACTTTTGTTTGCAAAAATACACATTTCATAAATTTGTTGCTATGTGTATATCTTATTTTATCCGCTCAAATAAGAAATGTGTAATATAAAATAATAAATTATTATTTAGCTGTTATTTTTTTTTTCTAACATACACGTATAAAGTTATGACTTGAGTGTCAATAAAAACAACACAATTATATTCAAAACTAGTATTATGCGTTTTTTTTTTAGAAAATTTCTTAAAAAAAAAAAACTATATTGAAAAACTGTATTTTTCCGTGCAGAATTTCACAAAAAAGAGTTTTGCAAGTCAGTATTTTGTTCATACAGTATTTTGACGTAAAGAATTTTGAATTTACAGTATAATGACATACAGCCAAATTAATAAACCTGGAATAGCTAAGAATTAGACCTTATTCCGTGGACTAAGTGTAAAATGTTATCAATAAAACAAAATTTATACAAAGTGACGTCTTCGCTATAATCTTGACTTCTGCATTTCTCGAATTTCCTATAATGCAGAAATGAAGTTCTTCTGCATTTTTCTCTTTTCTCTCTATCTAACAAATATGAATTCTGTATTTGGCATCCCTGTTTTTTTTTTTGCAGAAATCAAATGCAGATATATGTAAATCCACCATTACTTAAATAAACCACCGAAGAAAGTGGTTTAGCGAAGGAATAAGAATCAGATGTGTGAATTTATTCTGAGATTAAAAATTTAATTTTGAATTAAAGTAATAATGTCCACTATATTTTTCGAGTTCTTAAATCATTTGCAACTATTTGACAATCAGCCATCAACGACAAGAAAAAACAAATTGTAAAAGCAGATAAATCCAAAATATAGGTGTTTTCCAAGAAAAATATGAGGACTCATATAGCAATTTTTGTTGAAGATGACCTAAACTAGGAAGTAGGTGGTGGACACTCCTTTTTCTTTTTGTAATTACACTTCATGGCAGAATCTCCAGTTGAAAAGGAGAATCTCACTTTTCTATCATGTTCCATTTTTAAAATAAAAACAAAAGAAAACAAAAGGAACAGATACAACACAAACAAATATTGAAAAATGATAATAGTCTTGACAGATATATACAAAATTCTTAGGTGTGTTTGGTAACTTGAGCTTTATTTTGATGTTTTTTTTTTTTTTACAGAATTTCACAATTCACTTTCAGAACCCATACGGAGTTTGCGAAACTTTGTGAAAATGTCAAGTTACCAAACAGGCATCGCACTTATGGTAGTAGATTTTCTTAAGGGATTTTCAGTAAACGTCACATATTAATGGAAAATTTTAGCTTAACTCTTATTCCATGGTGTAGTAAATTCGTGGAATAAGGGTGGAATTAGCCTTTTTTTTATTAATCATGCCGATTATGGAATCCGCAAAACTGCATCCGCAGTGAATCGTAGTGTAGTGCTCTCTTTTTTCTTCTTCGATTTTACGTGGAAACAAAAGAGAACAATGTACAGCGAATCACTGCGGATCCACTGTTGCGGATTTCATAATCGACATGAATATGGCTGATACAGAATTATGGCCATACACAGTATTTTGACCACACAGAATTTTGTCACACAGAATTTTAAAAATCAATATCATGCCCCGCTCCCAATTAATTTTGATTTAATTCAAACGCGAAAAAATACATCAATACAAATATTTTGCAAACAAAATTATTCAATATGTTATCATTCAAAAGTGTAAATTGCTCTCGAGCAGAAAATCAATTCGCTCTAATCTCACGTTCACAAGCCAAGAAGTTTCGCTTCGCTATCCAGTAATATGAGAGTTTTCATGGTGTGAGCTATTTTTGAGCACTCGTTAGCATGAGTAAAAATAAAAATGCTCATAGCTAATAACTCGTGAGTGAGAGATTTGTGTAAATGCTTATTCAGAATTACTCACGAGTCATGAGTAGCTGATGAGTGCTGTTGAAAACTGTGAAAAAAGAAACGCAAAAGAAAGTCAGCACAGCAACCAACAAAAGTATGTCCAACCATTGGCTTGTAAAGAGAAAAGTTTAAGGTTTAATTTGGCACACCATTTATTAAGTCCACTACATAGGATAAGTATGTACATACATACCTATGTAAGTATGTACACTTAAACCAACATAAAACCAAAAAAGTGCATTTTGCAATTGGGCTTTTCCAGAATCTGACTGTCTTTTCTCTTTCTAATTTTGACAGTTCTTTAATCAAAAAGAAGCTCTAGATGGGGGGGAAACAACAATACAAACAAATATAAATACACACCGATACTGTTCGCGCCTTTAATAGTGTGTTTGTTTTCCCCCCATCTAGAGTTTTTGACGTTTGGTGGAAGCAACATGAAAAGGCTTATTCGACAAGCCTAAAATGAGATACTGGCCACGTTCATCACCACGTTTTTGACAGATCTAAAAATTCAGTTCTGAAAAACGTAACACTGAACGCACAAAAAAGTGTGAAATTATTTATTCTGTTTTTATTATTTTTTGCACTTTAAAATCAAAATCCGAAACGCGATACGAGACCCAGACGATCAGACCACACAAAAAAAAAAAAAAAACTGGATCAAGAACTGTTTTTTTGTTGCTTTTAGCTGTCATCTGAATTTTCAGATAGAATTTTTCATCTGAAAATTCAGAAAAAAACGTAAGGAACGTAACTAAATGTCAATCGACGTCAACTGAATTTTTATGACTGCTGGCCAATCAGAAGCTCTTAAAATGACAGTTCAGAACTGTCAAATGTGCTGTTGAACGCAGCCACTCATTTTTTAAAACTTCACTTTTGACATAGAAAAGCGTTAAAAGTTTTATTTAACTGTTTTTTTAACTATTCTTTTTATATCTCAGAATTTTACATTCAAATCATATTCTTTTTATTTTCAGATTATTCGGACTTCTAAATTAAAAACAGTATTACATTTCACAATGATTCTCTCAACTTCGAACTTAACCAGCAAATAATACCAATTTAATATCTGTCAATATTAATAATACATTCTCGAAATCAATATACTACACAAAATGTTACTGCATCGGAAACAATAACAATAACGAGCCAAGCCACTCACAAAAAAAAAAAAAAAAAAAAACACACAAAAATGTCTACTAAAGCATTAATCAGTTCAATCATGGGGAGGAAAACAAAAATTTAGTACAATTTATATTAAATTAAAAATCAGAGTCAATGGTATACCTATATACTCGTAATATTGAATTTATTTTATTTCGTGAGGCTTTGGGTGATCGATCACGTCAATTACAATAAGTTTGAGCGTTTTATACATTCTAAATACACTTAGCATTCAACAACTATTCAATAAGGACAGTCAAAATGACGGTAGATTTTAACGACTATTTTTGGGTAAATATTCATTGTATTTTAAAATTATTAAAAATAAAACGAAAATTAAATATTTATCTATTTTTTATTGTCTTTGTGCAGGGAGAAAAGAATAACGGCTTCGATGTTCTCTACCACAACATGAAGTTTGGTGTTGTGGCCAGCAAAGAGCTGTCGGAATTTTTTCGAGAGAAATCAAACATTGAGGAGCAAAATTCAAAATTAATGACCAAACTAGCTCACAAAGCCGGATCTGGCACTTTGAATAGTACATTTGCTCCAGTATGGACGATTCTGCGTACATCGGCAGAGAAACTATCTGCTCTGCACTTACAAATGGTTCAAAAGCTCACCGAACTAGTGAAAGATGTGGCCAAGTATGCCGATGAATTACATAAAAAGCATAAGCTTGTTAAAGAGGAAGAATCACATACGTTGGAATGTGTTCAGGCTATGCAATCATCTACAGCTGCTGTACAAAAGTCTAAGGATTTATATACAACCAAAGTATTGGAGTTGGAGAAGCTGCGAAAGGACAATGGCTCACCGAAAGACATTGAAAAAGTCGAAGCAAAGCTTAAGAAGCTGCAAGAGGACTATAAAGTTCTTTTGGATAAACATAATCCAATTAAAACCGAGTTCGAACGTAAAATGACACAAACCTGCAGAGTGAGTCTTTTTTTTTTTTTTCGTTTGTTGATCGATTTGAATATTTTGCAATGATATAATACGCTTTGTTTTGTTTCTTGCAGAGATTTCAGGAAATAGAAGAGGTTCATCTCAGGCAGATGAAGGAGTTTTTATCGACTTATTTAGAATTGGTGCAAAACAATCATGACATGGTTGGGCAGGTAATAATTTATGGCTTATTTAATTCTATTTATTAAACATTGATTCAATTATTTACGTACTTGCCAACTTAAAAAAAAGGAGTTGGAAATGTGACTAAACATGCAATCTGTAGATAATTAAACGGCCTAATACTTTAACAACAGTTTCCATTCGCTAAATTTTAATGTTTTAATATTCCAATTTTTTACGTTTTCATAAGACCTTAAATGAGATAATTTTGCAAATTACCAAAAAGTGTTCACATCTTAAATTTCCTTATTTTGTTTGACGGCCTATCTCATTTTATGTTGCTGTCAATTGCGTGTATTTGTTGGTTCTTACATTGGATTTTGATATTTAAACGGGTACCATTTTAAATGGATTTTAAATGGACTCCCTACCGAATTTCGTGAAAATTTAGTTGAAATTACAGCAGGAAACCAATTCGTATCAATCACAAATGTGGAAAGACCGTTCGAACAATTCACAAAGTTTGCAATTTATTGCTATCACGACTTTCCGATTTTTCCGGCTTATTTTTCCAATTTTTATCTCCGTACTGTGTCTATCTGGAGGGTTATTACCAGAGATTAAAATGAGTATGTTCGAATATGTTCGAACAATTCCACTTTTTCCCTATGTTCGTTCATACTCGATCGTTCTGCTTCTATGCTCGCGAGTCATGTTATCCACGAGTTAAAATACTCACAAGTAAAGTCAAACAAATTGTTCGAACTCGTGAACTTCTCGCACTTCTATACCCAAGAGCAAAATGCTCGTAAACAATTCGAAATATTTTCGATATGGGTGATCGTGAACAAAGTGAACATCGTGAACATTTTGCTTGCGGGTTATATGGTCGGTCGTTGTTGCAGAGTAGGTAGATTTTAGGTTTTCTTTGTATTTATCGTTTTTATGGTTGGTGGTGGTTTATGACAAGAAGTTAAACTGGTTTCTTTTTTTTTTTTTTTCTATTGCATTTAACAAAAGATGTAAATACGCAAATGATAAATATCTGAAAGTGGGTAGATAAGGTACATGCATAAAAAGGATGGCTATTTTATTTTTATGTGTGAAAATAGCGCTTTTGATTTGTTAAAATACAAACAAAAATGAAAGTTTTATTTAATATTCCTTTGCTTCAAAAGAAAAATTCAATTTTTTGTAGCCGGCGATATGCAGCCACCAATGCACACACCGAAGAGTTTAGCTAGCCCAATACCCAATTACCCATCAACCACCAACCTCGGATACACATCTTACGAGTCGAATACATCCGAGCACATTGATCGTGAACATTTTGTTCACGAGCGCTTGACTCGTTTTTATTCGGACCCATTCAACTCGGTTGCAAGGTATGCTCGTTCATACTCGTTCAGCATTTATCGTGAATCACGAGTCATCATACTCGTGAACAGGAAAACTCGTGAACATCTCTTTTGGGTTGACTCTGTTTGTTTGAACTCGTTTTTTTCGAGTGAGTATTCGATGTTTGTGAACAGTACTCGACTTGTTTTATTCTCTGGTTATTACCGAAACCTCACATTCGACCGTATTCGCTTTTGGTTATTTTTAAATGCGATCGAGGACGAAAATGAGAACCTTCCAGTTTCTCTCACATTCCAAAATTCCAAAAATTTCCAGGCCACTCCCATTTTTACTTCCACTCATTTATTTGTCAGCTGTTTCCAAAAATTGACAGTAGGTAGCTGTTTGCCGTCCAAACAAGTTGTTTTTTTTTGTGCTTAAAGTATTTGCATTTACCTATAATTGTGCAATGTTTGTTGCTCTAAAAAAAATAAAAACATTTTGATGGAATAGTGTGTTTTTATTTGCCGAAATTGAAGGAGATACATAATTATTTGCAAATTATTTATGTATTTACATTTTCTTTCAATACGCCAACAATCCGCCACCTAGACATCTATCGCTTTCAAACCCAAAATGACATGTAGTGAGAACTTTCGCTTTGTCATGAAAAGCGAATCGCTATTGAGAATAGGAAAATGCAAATCCGCCATCAAAAGCGATCCGCCGCGCCGCGCATTTGAGAATAACTCCCCTGGTTCAATACAAATCCAACGAAAAATCCTCATCCAATTTCGATGACTTTAGCCGAGTTATGCGCGTACGAACAAAAAACTAATTCAGAAAGTTTGAAATTCTAAGATGTTTTCACAATTTTCTGACTTTGTCGGTCGAATTATCTAATTTTTGTTCGAATTTTTCAATTTTCGGCCCCTTTGTGTGTAAATCTGGTTCGAATCAAATCCAACAAAAAAATCTGCATGCAAATTGAATGCTGCTAAGCCGAGTTATACGCGTACGAACATAATTTCATTTCAGAAATTTTTAAATTTCAAGGTGTTTTCACGATTTTCCTACTTTTTCCGTCTAATTTTCGGTAAAATTTTTCAATTTTTATCTCCGTTGTGTGTTTATTTGATTCAATACAAATCCAACAAAAAAAATCCCCAAACAAATCGAATGATGGTTAGATTAGTTATGCGCGTACAAACACAAAAAGGGATTAATTTTTATATACAGGGTTTTCCATTAAGGGCGGGTCGATTTTAAAATTGAATAAAACAAGTTGTTTTATCTTTATTTAAAGGACCTATCAATGACATTATGTGTGAAATATAACATCGTTCAAATGGGCGCCGCAGCTTCGCTGGGTGGCCCGCATTCGAAAGGTCCAGTTTTCGCTGATTGGCGCATAAAACAGGCTGAATTTGACCGATAGCATTGATTATATTGTCTTTGAGGTCCGCGGTGGTTTGCGGCTTATTCGCATAGACCTGCGACTTAAGAAAGCCCCATAAGAAAAAGTCTAAAGGGGTCAAATCACACGATCTTGGTGGCCAATTCACATCGCCTCGGCGGCGCAAGATAACCATGCCATGAAACCGCTCGTGCAGTTTATCGATTGCGTCTTGAGCTGTGTGGCACGTAGCGCTATCCTGTTGAAACCATATGTCTTTGGTGTCCATATCATCCAATTCAGACCACAAGAAGTTGGTGATCATCGACCTATAGCGATCGCCGTTGACGGTGATGGCCTGGCCAGCATTATTTTCGAAGAAGTACGGACCGATGACGCCTCCAGACCAAAATCCACACCACACAGTAACTTTATTTGGAAGCATTGGCACCTCGTGAATCTCGCGTTGATTGGTGTCGTCCCGAATCCGGAAATTTTTCTTATTCACGTACCCATTTATCCAAAAATGGGCCTCATCGCTGAAGATGATTTTTCGACCAAAATTTGGATCAACTTCCAACTGCTCCAAAACCCAATTAGCGTGTTTGCTCGACGTTGTAACTTGCCACGATGATTTGTCTTTAGTGACTGATTAACAAGCGATATTTTAACAGAAAGTAAAAGAAACAATATGGCCACCACGAGCTGTCAAAATCAACCCGTCCCTATTGGAAAACCCTTTATAAAGAAGATTTAATTTTTTATTGGTATTCAAAAATTAATAATAAACATTTAATTTACAGGTACACTCTGACTTTAAACGTCAATTTCTCGACATGACTGTGGATAAGCTTCTTGAACAATTTGTTTTGAATAAATATACCGGTCTAGAGAAGCCTGGTAAGTACTGCCCATTTTTCTTGGTAAACCTTAAGTTAATTTCTTTAAATTAGGACAGATAAAAAAAAAAAAACAATATTTAAAAGGTTTGTGCAGTTTGAAAACGGAATATATTTCGAATATATATTTTACAACTTTATTGTTTCTGTCGGGTCCACTTGCCGCCTGCAACAAATCTTTTTTTTTTAAATCTCCTTTACGAATGCTTAAACAGATACAAACACATACAAAGTTCATTACATATACAAAAAACGCCGAAAATTTGTCTCCGTTTTGAATTTATGCGAACAAAACATTAATTTATATTTATGAACATATCTTTTGATTCTGAACATAATCAATACAAAAATTTCATATTTGCTCGTGCAAAGCCAAAATTAGAAAGGGAATCTCAATTTTATTCATGCTTATTTACAAAAAAAAAAAAAAAAAAAAAACATCGTTGTTCTTGTTTTGAATTCTTAAAATGCAACAATTTTTTTAAACGCATAACATCAAGCATGTTTTGTTTTTGGATTTTTATGTTTTAGTATTGCTTTTTATTTTTAAATACTTGGGCCTGCTCGCTTGCGCTTTATTTTTCATTTCAAGGCGCCTATAAGTTTATATTTTTGTTTTAAATGTTCTCATAATACAACTGAAGTAGTACCATTCAAAAATCAATCCATAATAGTATTGCATCCGTATAATCTTTTTAAGAGAACAGTTTCTGATCTTACTTATCTTCTTGTTAAAATAAAGTTTTTAAAATGAATATACGTAGCTTACCTTCTAACTGGACTATTGTTTGTTTAAAGAAAATTATGCTCTAAGGCCCAATTCACATAGAACTGGCTTATGGTTTGGGTATGGTTCTGGCGTGGTGCATACATATGCCACGTTGTGCAACATGTCATCGCCACGTCATATTGAAAACTCTAGTGGTCTACGTGAACCGGCACGCCATATTGAAATCACTTGAAGATTGAACATAAGACCACTACTTTATTTATTTTGAAGTTTTTTTTTTTATCACTTTATTTGTGTTAAACAAATCTAAAAAAATCACAACGATTAGGCGAATTTTCCAAATACTAAAAAAAAGGATTCCTTTGCATCAATTCTCATTAATTTACTCTGCGTTTTTAATTCACTCTGACAAATGTCAGTTCATTGTCACTTCTGTGTAAATTAAGTACATCTCACCCACTCCACACCCCCAAAGCATGCCAATGAAACACCAGAACCATGAGCCACTTCTGTGTGAATCGGGCCTAAGGCGAATATTAGTTTTAATCATAGATAGTTTGTGGTTCAATAAGGATCTTAACAAATATGTCGATTTCAAAAGTAACAACCATTACTTTGATGAATTTTAAAAATAGCTAAACTAGTTTCAGTTTCATTAAAGCAAAGGTTTTGATGTTTATAAATAAAGGAGAGGGATAAATTTCTGTTTGGTAAAAAATCCCGATCGGTGTACGATGGGGTCTGTTTGGGAACGTTAAATTGCTTACACATTTTGTGGTCAGAACTCATAGGAACAAAAATTCTTTACCACATAGCAATATATTATCCCTCTATCGTTTATGGTGGATTTACATTGGTCTTCATGCGAGTTCTGCAAAAAAAAAAAAAAAAAAGGATATAAGATATAAAATTCCCATATGTTGAATAGAGAGAGAAGACCAAAATGCAGAGATCTTCATGGAATGCAGATTGCAGGAACGCAGATGAATGTTATAGCGAAGACGAACATATTTATCTCTCTTTCATACATTTTGTTTTTCGGCATGAATCTATCCCGCTCTTTTCTTCATGCAGATCATTACTCTCTGGTAACTGACAATTGTTTATGTTTTTTTAAAGCAAATGCTATGCTGGCATTGTGTGCGATCGTTGTATAAATAAAAATAGCAAAAATATATTAATTCAAATCACATTTTTAAATATTCAAATTGAGCACAAACTTCTTAAAAGAGAAAAAAACCCGACTTTGATTTTCATTTTGCAATGTCGCATCTGTCAGTTGCCTAAAACTGATGGCTGTCAAATTCGACGTTGTCAGATTCGTGGGAAATTTTCATGCTATACATACATATTAAAAAAATACTGTTATTTAATTCTTTTTGTTTTGAATTCAAAGGCTTTCCACTGCCAAAATGCCTCCGTGTTCAAATTGCACAGCGTTGTTTAAAATAAATTTATTTCGTAATTGCTAAGCATTTTGATTTAATTATTTAATACATAAAACTAAACGTATTTTTTTTACTAAAAATGTTTTGTATGTATATTTTTATTTTTTGTTTTATTTTCCAAAAGTTTTGTTTTTTTATTTTTTATTTTGTGTTTTTGTTTAATTAACAATTTTCTTTTCCAATAAAACAACTTACAGAAATATCTGAACTCCCGTTCATTACCTTATCGACGCAACCCACTTCTTCGACAAGTTCGCATTTAAATATCTCCAATCGGCCAATATCACCCGCAAACATCACAGATACACAACAAGTACAGCAACACCAATTACCAAAACAACAACAACAAGTGAACTTGGATGTTCTTACATCATCGGACATTGGTGGGTCTAGTCTCAACAGTGAAATCGTTAGTGGTAGCAGACTTTATCTGCCCACAAAATCAGATTCTGATCCAAAGAGCCAATACTCTTCGGCAGAGCGTAACATTGAAAATATTGAAAATATTACACGAGCTTTATCACCAGAGCCTATTCAAACAACAACCATTAGTACTACAGCCACTTCGGTGAAATCAAATATCCGCAGTTGGTTCAGCATTCCATCAACGAAACATTCCACAAGTAACACAACTAGTACATGCAATAACAACTCCTCCTCCTCTTCATCTAATGCAAATAAATTAACCAATGGACATTTTGGTACGGACACTAATTCCAGCTCGAGTATAAACAATTCCCAAAGTGCTAACCATTCCAACAGTCCTTCCCAACAACTGGACAATTCCAATACAAACATCATTCAAAGTTCATTTATATCGTCAGCATTGACTCAACTGTCTGAGCAAAATTCAGCATCTTCTTCGTCGGTTCCAAGTATGAGATAAATGCATTATTCATTATAATATACCTTTTGTATGTCCCCTACCTATTATATTCTTGAACCTACACTGACCCTACCTATACCTACCTATAAACAACAATCTTCGTCAAGTGTATGTTAAATTATTTAGTGCAATATTAACCACATTAATTATTTTAAGAAAAACAAAAATCAGATAACCAAATATTTTGAATGCTCAGAATCAAAAGCTCCTTTCTACATTATATTATTAAAACTTAGCTAGGATTATATTATCATTAAGGAAAATTAATATAACTTTTTTTTTTTGTTTAATTTAAAACACACCAAATTTGAAACAAAATTATAGATATACACAAATTTGATAAACCAAAACATTCATTTAATTTGTGTTGATGGAAATATTGAGTTGTATTGAGTAAAACTACATGAATTAAAAAATTGGTATCAAAGTAAAAGCATTAATTAATTGCTTAATATCTTTTTTGTAAACTGAGTGCGCCATAGGATAATTCAAACTTAGCATTTGCTTGAAATTTGACAGGTCAATCCACGGTTAAATGAGTTGCCTTTTTGTCATTGAGTGTATCACACTTTTTCAATTTGTTTTATACTATTTCAGTTTTCCTTTAAAATCAATTCATGTACAGTGAAATCTACCTTGGGCGGACAGCTATGGTGCAGAAATTTTTGTCCGCTTAAGGGAGTTGCCCGTTTAAGGGAAATCAAACAAAAGCACTAATTTTTAAATATGGCTATATTAATTTATTAACAGCAAACAAACAGAATAAATAAACTTCAGTTCTTTTTTATCACATGACGTGGAATGAAATTAATAGATTTAACACATAATAGGCGTTTTTCTTTTTTAACTCAGAGCAAAGCACTGAGCTGTCAAAAAAAAAATCTGTGTCATTTCTTTATTAGCTCAGACTTGTGTTTCTTTTTTCAATCAGAGCAAGCTCGGAGCTTCCATGTGTATTTGACAGAGTGTAGAGAGCAGAGCTCTCAGAGCCTTTGAATTAGAAGTAAAGGAACTGGTTTATATCACACATATACAGTGTACGTGAGTGAGGCCGCAAGAATTGAAAAAAAAAACAAAGAAAATCAAAACCGTCATTGGCCACGTTCATCAGCACGTTTTTGACAGATCTAAAAATTCAGTTCTGAAAAACGTAACACTGAACGCACAAAAAAGTCTGAAATTATTGGCCACGTTCATTACCACGTTTTTGACAGATCTAAAAATTCAGTTCTGAAAAACGTAAGACTGAACGCACTGTTTTTATTATTTTTTGCACTTTAAAATCAAAATCCGAAAAGCGATACGAGACCCAGACGATCAGACCACACAAAAAAAAAAAAAAAACTGGATCAAGAACTGTTTTTTTGTTGCTTTTAGCTGTCATCTGAATTTTCAGATAGAATTTTTCATCTGAAAATTCAGAAAAAAACGTAAGAAACGTAACTAAATGTCAATCGACGTCAACTAATTTTTTTATGACTGCTAGCCAATCAGAAGCTCTAAAAATGACAGTTCAGAACTGTCAAATGTGCTGTTGAACGCGGCCATTTAAAATATACTTCTCCTGTCAAAATTAGAAACTCTCGTCCAGGGTCGTATTAGTTTTTGTTGGTGATGAAAGGCGGTCACATCCGTTGAGCGCCCGTAGTGCAGTTATTTTTCAGCGATTTAAGTTAGTTTTATTATACTCACTTTTAATTTTATCACAATTTAAAAAAAAAAAAACATAACTTTCATTCAATTATTTATTTAATCGGATAAATATAAACCAAATTTTGTTTTAACAGGTTCATTAAGAACTGTCGTGTTCCTATAAAGGTGCCTAAGTACTTCTAAAAAGATAAAAATCGTAATCTAGTTTTACCAGCTACACATGTTCTTACTTTTCTGACCGAAAAGAAATGTAACTTAAAATCATTTGGGCGCCCCAGCTTTTAGCCGGCGACCCTGTGTGAATGCATTTGTGTTTGTGTAACTCACACTAGGTTGAAAAAAGCCTCAGCTTTTCCACGATATACCCGTTCCTCTAATTTCTTCTTCTATGCTCAGAGCAGAGTATGATTAGTCTGCTCAGAGCTTACTCGGATCGCTCAGGCTCTGCTCAGTGTTTCTGTGCTGGCAGCTGGCTCGCATGTATTTTTCCATTACATGAAAAGAATTTGATGCTCGCTGTAGACTGCAACTTAAAAAAAAAATTCCATTGCCAAAATTATCAGCGTGATGACGTTCAATCCTGCTCTAGTGTTCGTCTAAGAGAAGATATTTGGTCATTCATATGTGAAATTCCTGTCCCTGTCCGTCCAACAGAAACTGAAAACAATGAAACTTATATGGAGCGATTTCCGTACAAACAAATGTGTTCGCCTAAGGGAGGTGTCCGCAAAGGGAGATTTCACTGTACATACATATATGTATGTATAAATTTTCAAAATGAAATCTCCCAGAAGCTTTTAATTTACACTTTTTTTTACAAGGATTTGTATGGCCCACAAATTTTTAATTCAGTAAAATCAAAATAGAGATCTCCCAAAAGTCTTAATTTTACAGGCCCGGAACGAGTTTGGAAAAGCCTTAAAAATTATTTTTTTTTTCTGACAAGGGTCAGCCGATTTGTTTGAATTGATTTTTTTTTTTTTAAAACAACACAAACATATGCCAGTAAGGGTCTTATAAATTAGGCAATGTTAGAAGGAATAGAAGGATAGGATAGGATAAATTTTTGTTGGCACAGTGGACTGAGAAATAAGGTTTTGATTATCTCATTAAATCCCAGGGGTGGCGTTCAGTTGAGGGAATATAGAAAAGAATACTGCCTAGACTGGGGCTCGAACCCACACATCCAGGTTAGCAGTCAAGCACTACTTCCACTGCGCCGGGGCCACCCCCGGCGAATTGTCAAAATGTTTACATAATGTATGTAAATGAAAATGTCTGTTAATTCTTTAACCAACCAACGATGAGCCTGCTAATAAGACCATTAAGTTTCTTAAGCTGGGCATTCACGAACGAGCCAAATATCTCGGTGCCAAATTTCTTCTCGGCCGAACCCATTCACGTGATGCGATTTGGCTCGGCCGAGCCATTTGGTTCTATCGTGTATGGCCAGCTTTAAAGTTATATTATTGAAAACTAAACTATATAATTTAAATACTACTCATTATTTCCATTAAGACTACGACCTTACACCAACATTTTTACCTTAATGTTAATTATTTACACCAACATTTTATTTATTTTTCTGAATTTTATTTCATCTTTTCCATCCCAGTCAAAGTAATCATGCTCACCCCCTTACTCTCTCTTACTCCCTTCTTATTTTTAGACTGCAATATAAAAAAAAAAACTACATACTTTATCTAAATATTTCCTATCTTTAAATATTTTTTCAATTTCTCTTTAATTTTTGTTTTCTTTGCAATAATATCAAATGATTTTCTTTGTTTTACATTCATTTGAATAAAAAAAATACATATAAATTGTAACGGATAATAAAACGGAAAACGCACTTTAGAACGCCAGCAAGAATCTCAGCAACAAGAGCAGCAAACCAACGACCAACGACAGCAACAACAACCGCAGCGTCGAACGACTTCCCTGCTAAATATTTTCTCCTCCAATTCTCAGGGTATGATAAGTGAAAACAAAAATTACAAAAAAAAAACGTCTTTTTATAATTCCAAAAAGGTTTAATGCACTAAATGGCAACTTACAAACACTTCAGCTTGTTTACTTTTTATGGAGTTTTTTCTTGCACAGGTTAAAGTTTTTTTTTTTTTTTCTTCAAATTGAATCTCAACACTTTTTTTTATGGACGCACGAATGTTTATTTAGTTTTCAAAGTCTCGCCTACAGTTTGACATTTCTTTTTCGCTTGTGTTATTGCTTATTTTTATGAAAAGACATGTTGTATACAGAAGAGATTTCTGGGTAAATTATTTATGAAATTTATTTGATCTATACCTAAACTACATTTATATATAATTAAAAATTAAATCTTATTTTTGTGACCTTCTTCTTTAAATCTGTTATTCTTATGTAGGTATGAAATTGAATTTAATATTTATTGAATTTTTTTTTTTAAATTAGGTCTGAAGAAGGGTGTAATCACGCCCGAAACGTCACATAAATATATAAAATAAAAAAGAACACTGACCTAAAGCCCACAATATGTATTAAGATATTATATATGTAATTAAGGCAGTAAGTGTACAAAACTTCAATTCAAATCCTCATTAGCTCAAAATTTAGGGCCCTATTATCGTTCGCGAAGCGAACCAAAAAGCTGACGAATGAATCAAATCCGTATTACCATTAGCGAATATTTGTCAGGTGAATCGCCTCAGACTTCAAAACTAGGCGAATTAAAATTGTTAGTGACTGGCCGGCGAATACAAATAAAAACACAAATTTATTAGGTAAAAACCTTGTAATTTTAGACAAAATAAGTATAATAATATGTCTAATATGCACAAAAGCAAAAATTGCCATTATCAATTGAAAACCACTGTTTTTAAATAACATACCGATACACGAAATTTACAAGCTGACAGATCGCACTTCCGGGTGTTGACTTTTTTTTTTTATATATTTTGACTTTTTGAAAAAATTTGGTTGATTTATTATCATTAAGTTGTTTTGCCATGAAATATTTAATTGCACTTATTGCAAAACGTATAAAACTTTAGTAAAACTAAAATAATTCCGCACACCAAATTAAATTTAATGAAATAATTTTTTTTAATTTGACACCTAAAGCAAATCATTTCCAATAAGTGAATTTTGCGATGAATTTTTGGCGAATGGGTTAATTCGCCAACCCTAATATGAAATTGTAGAACATTCGCCACCAAAACGTTCGACTCGAAGCGACAACATGTTCGATTCGCGAACCGTAATACGGCCCTTAATATTGTTAAATACCTCTTGAGTCCATTTTCTGAAACGAAACTTAAATATTTAAGTTAAACATAAGAGCTTATGTGAAAGCGCCGAAGTCGCAGCTATTGCTTCCACAGCCGCCTGACTATCTGTCAGAATGGCAACATTTTGGTTTTGGTTTGGGATTATTTTGAGTATCTTGCATGCCTCTCTTATTGCCAGTATTTCCGCTTGAAATACACTTGCAAAGTTAGGAAGCCGAAAAGATTTAGCGATATTTAAAGACTCGGAGAAGGTTATTGAACCAACACCACACTCCATCTTTGAACCATCAGTATAAATAGTAGTGTCGAAATCTCTCGTCACGACGTCATCTTTCCACTCCTCTCCGGACGGAAATTTGACTTTAAAATCTCTACTAAGTCTCAGAGTAGGGGTGCAGTAGTCAGTTGGAGTCGAAAAAATTTCGGTGGGAATCAGCTTTGTGATATTGCTGTGACCGTAGGGTCTGGCAAACTAGCAGTTTGTTTCGTTTAGTCTTATTGCGCTGCAAGATACTATGTATTTAATGTGTAAATCAAGTGGTAAAAGATGCAAAAAAAAAAAACGCTTAAGGCATCCGTCGGGCACGTACGTAGCGCCCCTGTTGTGCCAACGATAGCAGTTCTCTGCACCTTCTTTAGTTTGTTTATATTATACGCTTTGTAGTAGCCGTGGCGTGATGGTTAGTGCGATGGACTGTCATGCCGGAGGTCTAAGGTTCGATCCCCAGCCTCGCCACCTATTTATTTAAAAAAAAAAAAAAGAAAAAACGGCTACTGCCTTTTGCGAGGAATTGACAAATCCTCCAAGAGTATCTCCTGTCACAGAAAAGTGCCGCTCGTTAGCCGTTCGGATTCGGCAATAAACTGTAGGTCCCCTCCATTCCTGCAGACACGCACACTGGAATGGTTGAGAGTTGTAAGTCACTAGGCCCTAGTTCTTCATGAGCTGTTGTGTCATCAAATTTATTTTTTTTTTTTTTTTTATATTATACGCTTTGCTAAGTGCAGGCCACCACACAATCGAACCATAAGTGAGGATGGGTCGTACCACGGCTGTGTACGTCCACAAAATCATCTTCGACTGGAGGCCCCACTTTTTACCGAATGTTTTGCTACAGGCGTAGAACGCTACGCACGCTTTCTTGACGCGTTCTTCAATTTTGGGTCGAGAATTACGCCCAGGTATTTCGCACTGGAAGACAGAGTAAGAGGTTTGTCCATTGAGTTTGGGTAGAGTGAAAGGGGCTATCTTTGTTTTGGTAGTAAAAAGCATCAGTTCAGTTTTGCTTTGGTTGACTTCCAGTCCACAGCTTGTAGCCCAGTTGTTAACCTTCCTTAAAACTAACTTGATTTATTTTACTAATGGAAAATCCCATTAAAAAAAAAAAAATTTCTCTTCTCTTACCCAAAACCTTGATGTGATACAGGACTCGATCTTCCAAGTTCATACATACATAATAACCGCCAGAACGCTTTTCGCAGAAATAAGGCCAACGAGGACTCAATGAAAGAAGTGCGTCTTACGAACCTTCAATTTTAGAGTTCCTTTATCACATTTTTTGATATTCTATATAAAATTTATGGGAAATTTGCTTAAAACTTTGGAATTATAAGCCTCGATATCGATATGGACAACGTCTTACTTAAGCGGCATCTAGACGATACCATCCAATAGAACCACTGCAACTGCAACTGTTATGTGAAGTGTTCACCTTACAATAAAATTACAATTTCTGTTGACTCAAATTTTCATATTTTTTCTTTGTTACTAGAAATTGAAATAACATGTCGAGGAAGTCTACGTTTGTTTTTCTCTACGGCAGACGAAAAATTATTTCTATTGACTTCTCCAAAACAATATCTACCAATTTTAATCCAAAGTCTGTTGATATTATATATTATTTCCTCCGAAAAACTTTATTTTCCTGAAAGTTTTTCTTATACACATCAAAAAGTTGGATTGACTATAGTCTAGGTCAAAATAGAACTGTGTGTCATTAAATAGTTAATGGCCGCGTTCAACAGCACATTTGACGGTTCTGAACTTTCATTTTTAGAGCTTCTGATTGGCCAGCAGTCATAAAAATTCAGTTGACGTCGATTGACATTTAGTTACGTTTCTTACGTTTTTTTCTGAATTTGCAGATGAAAAATTCTATCTGAAAATTCAGATGACAGCTAAAAGCAACAAAAAAACAGGTCTTGATCCAGTTTTTTTTTTGGTGTGTGGTCTGATGGTCTGGGTATCGTATTGCTTTTCGGATTTTGATTTTAAAGTGCAAAAAATAATAAAAACGGAATAAATAATTTCAGACTTTTTTGTGCGTTCAGTCTTACGTTTTTCAGAACTGAATTTTTAGATCTGTCAAAAACGTGGTGATGAACGTGGCCAATATAAAACCTGGGCACATATTTCGAATTACGAAAAGAAACGCAAACAAAAACTACACCCAACAAAACGGTATTCATGGACACAGACCGATTATGATTACGAGAATGGTTGTACGATATATTGCGATATATATTTTTATAAAAAAATCTATTTTTTTTTAAATTATTAAATAATATGCAACAGCTACATAATAATCACAAGTCAAAAGTGTTTTATAACTATAAAAGCAGCCGTAAAAGAAAACGAGTATCGTTTTAAAAAGAACGACTATCGTAAAACATCATCGAGACTTAACGATAACGAGGGATTTTGAACGATAATCGTAATTCGTAATAGGTTCCCTGGTGTTTTCTTTCAGCATTCCATTATTGCACTTAAATCGAAATTTTTAATCGAGAGGGAAAATAAACCAAATATTTTAAATCTTATTGTTTGCATTAAATGTGCATGTAAGTATAAGTTAGTAAATAAAAATACAAATTTTGTTGTAGGCTACGCTTAGCAAATTAAAAAAAAAACTCCATAAAAAGTACAGCAATCTAAATTATAAACGCTTATTTTACTCTCTTTCCCGTAGTTGTTCCGATCTAGTTTCCTTTTTTCTATACTCCTTTTCCAATTTTGCTAACTATTTGCTTGGTGGAAAGATACTTTACTTTAAAAACAAAAAAAAAAATATATACTTTTTTTTCTTCCATAGCACGCTATTTATTTAATTTCAAAAAATATTTTTCTTACATTTTAACATGTACATACATACCATTCTACCTACAAGTACATATACAAAACTTATTTTTGTCCTACAAACAAAAGGTTTGTTCGTGTACTTTCCGGACTGAAACTGGCAAATTTTCAAATTTTGACGAGTGGGGATGAAATTCTCTCAAAAAAGAATGGTAACAGGCCAGATTTTAAAAGTCACCAAAAAGTAAACAAAACCCCAACATTGGAATAAATTTACTGAAAGTCTTAATTAAAATTGAAGTAAACAAATTAAATTGAACTTAACACACTTCCTTTTAATTTGTTCCGTGGTTTATCAAAAAATTCAAGATAAAAACAAAGAAAAATATTCACTTCTAACAAAAAACAAACTAAAACTAAAAGTAAACAAACAGCAGCCATTTTGCATTTTTGTTTTTGTTTTTTTTACTTCCCACTAGCCGAACACCGAACTTACCATTTTCTGTCGGAAGAAATTTCTCGGGTAAAATCTGGCAAAAAGGGGAAATAATTTACTCTCTCACGAGCGCTCTCTTCTACCAAAAACTACCCTAAATATGCATACGCAAAGAGATTTGGACTAAATCGGGTAGAAAATGGTTGTTTTGGGTTGTTTCGGACTTGTACGCGAACGCACCTAAACTTTGAAGAATGGTTGACTTCTTAAATGCAGTTCAAATTGACTTAGATTTTATAAATAATAAAAACATGAACACAGAATTATTACGATTATTAATTACTATCCATTCTTGCCGAGTACAGGAGTAGTTGAAAGTATTTCAATAGGCCCTGGTTCTGCACAAACGGTTGCCCCACAAATTGTTTTTTTTTTTTAAACTCAATTTATACAATTTTTTTTTTTATTTATTTTTTAAACTTTAGAAAAAGTGTTAACAAAAGTTGTCGGACATAATATCATGGTTAACGCACTTTTCTCTAAAACCAATATTTACCGCGAGATAATTGACTCTATCCTAAAAATACACTCACAGGCACATTTAACCGCCCACCTCGTATTTCTGTAAATTTAAAGAAACCGTCAAGTTTAGACCACATCGGGTGTAAGTAATATTGAGAATCCGTCAATGATGTCCTGAACATCCGATTGAGGGATGTTGTGCCACTCCTCTACTACAGCTGTCTTAAGCTCTCCTAAGAGTGGTAGGGACATGTGTTCTCGCTCGGACACATCTTTTAAGGTTGTCCTAAAGATGATTGATAGGTTTGAGGTCTGGACCGCAAGATGGACATGGCAAAACTGGAATCCCGACCTCATTTAGGTAGTTAGTTACAGAATTTGCGGTATGGCAGAGTGCGTTGTCATGCATTAACCGAAAGTGTTCACCAAAAATTGTTGCGAAAGGCATCACATGGTCTTGCAAAACGTTTTCCACGTATATCTGAGCGTTCAGACTGCCTCTATCGAACACAATAAGGTCCGTGCGAGCTTCATAACTTATGCCTCCCCAAACCATTATAGACCCTCCTTGGTAACCCACTGTTTCGGTTATCGTGCATGGAGCAAACCTTTCGTTTTTTCGCCTGTAGACACCCTGACGTCCATCTGGACCTCGTAGACCTATTCTGCTTTCGTCTGAGGTTAAGACGTCCCTTCCTTCCTCTGCAGTCCAGTTAACACAAAAACGAAGTCTTGCTGTACGGTGCTGTGGGAGCAATTTGGGGCACGCGCTGGTCGGAAAGCTCTGAAATTTAATTCTGCCAACCTTTTTCTGACACAACATTCCTCACCTCAAAAAGACGTGTACGAGCTTCAGTAGCGGTGCAAAATCGATTTTTCAGTATGATGTTTAAGTAACTGAAAAAATATTAAAAATCGCTTAAATTGCAAAAAAATGCTTCGATGATAAATTTATCGGGCGAAATAAGGGTTTTAGTTTTTTGTTTCTTGCGAAAATATCCGCTAAACAAAAAAAAAAAAAAAAACAGGAAATAAATTAAAGTGAACTTAAAGAGTTAGGGTGACGAAAAATGCAGCTGGGAGGATAATTGTGCCTGTGAGTGTACAATATTTAAGATGTCGCCCATAATGTTTTAGAAAATGGGGGAGAGAAACTAATTCAGGTGCTTATGATGTGCCCCTACACCTACAGTCAACATTTTAATTGAATTCAATTTCACGCAAACCTAGCACCTTTTTTTCGAAGATTTTACTTGACTGTGATTAGAATGAATTCCGATCGATTATAAAATCCTTTTGTTTTTAAACACTAGGTGTTCTGAATTACTTTCCGTTTTTAATACTTGCGGAATGAGTAAACTTCGATTTCGGTCGAATTGAAAATAATTGACTTTCAGAATTCATTTGACAAATTAAAATAAATATAAGCCTGGTTCCTTTACTTTGAAACTCTGTGATTTTATGTGCATTTGTGTGGTTTTCAGTCCATCGTTATGTCAAAGTTCATATAAAAAAATAAAATGGCAGTAAAATGCACAGAAAATCACAAAATTTCAAAGTAAAGGAACAGACCTATCGTCTTTTTCTACCTTATTGTTTTCACAAATTTGATTTCATCGTTTTGTTTCTTTTTTTTTATATACGTATCACGTTATAAAGCCAAGTACGCTGCTGATATGAAACGAAATTTTTAGTTGGTCTCCAACATGACAACGAAATGCTTACGAAAACCATATCGAAAAATTACCCCTTGAAAGTGTCACCATTTGCAAAAACAAAAAACAAACACAAACGCATAAAAATTACAGAAATCAATGTCGTGGTGAAAGAAACAACAAATACAAACAAGAATATAGAGCAAATGTCGCTTTTCACACAATTAATGGTACAGGCAATTAATTGTGTGTGAAAACAGAGGGGAGATCTCTCCAAATAATCTGCTACAATTATCGATTTCGTTCATCGAACAGCGTACCGCAGAACGAAAAGCAGAACGAAATTTTTCGTTTATGATTTCGTTGTGTCATTTTTGTATGGGATTTTTCGTTTCGCATCAGCAGCATACTAGGCTTAAACAAGAAAACAGTGATTAAAAACGAGACGAAAAACAATCAAAACACGAAACTGAATGCATTTCGGGCTGTTTGCAGCCCATCTTCAGCATCACGACTGATCCAGGTAGTGCATTACTTCGAAGATATTACTTAGACAAGAGAAAAAAGAGTTGATGCTATGTTGCCGTCAGCATTGATAGCACTTCTGTCTTGTTGTATGAAATAACTTCATTTAGCAAAATTAAAAAAAAATTTAAGTATAGATTTGTTCGTGTACTGTCCAAAACTACGAATTTCTACGAATTTTCAGCGAAAATACTTCAAAGTTCATACAAAAAAAAAAAAAATAAGTTGTGTAGAAATTTGTAGTTTTGGACAGTACACGAACAAAGCTATACTTTTTTTTTTAATAATTACATAACCTCTGTTCGTTTACTGCCCATTTTAGTCCGCAGTTCAAAGTGTCAAAGTTAATATAAACTAAATAAAATTGTACCAAATCTGGCTGTTTTGGGCAATAAACGAATAGGACCCATAATAATTATTTTTTAACAAATTTGGCGTTTCGAATTTCTTTTTAACTGATTTCGAAAGAAAAAAGGTTTGAATATTGGATAACCTGAAAGCGAAATTCAGAACACTGTGGTTGAATGCTTTCGGAAATCAATTTCATTTACGAATTTGATTCGGAACGGAAATCAGAACAGGGGTGAATGTATAATGTACATATGTATGTATAAGTACCTTTCTTTTCGATAAATACTACAACCACTTTTAATTTGGTATCAGAATGTTTCCATATGCATATATCATCAAAAAGCATTCATTACAGCAACAACACGAGATCCTGATCTCTATGGGGATCACGTTTCATGATCCAAAAATTTAGGCCGTGTGTGAATTGGCTTAAAATCGCGTTAAATTTTATCCGAAGATTAATTTTTGACACTAGTGAGGTGAATCTGTACGTAGAAATGTCAAAATTTAATCTAGGATAAAATTTAATCGAAATTTTAAACGAATTCGCACACGGCCTTAGGGTTAAACTTGGTGGGTGGGTAGATCGAACATGGCTATTTAGTTCTGCAGTGTAAGAGATACGAAAAGAGGTATATAATGCTGTTGTCACTCTGATCAGGTATAGTTTTATTGGTCTGCTCTATATTAAGCAGAAACAATTAAAAAAAAAAACGACTTATATTGGAATATAATCTTCGATATTAAATGACATCGCATACACTATGACGCTATTTCAAAATTGGAACTGACCCTAGACCTATCAATTATAACAGTTTTGTTTTTAAAAGTACTGTTTAGGCGCCCCACAGGCCCAAGCTCTTTCGCCAGTGGGCATACTTCGTGCACCCATTGTGTTTTTTTATTTTCAATTCCCGCGTAGAGCGCTAATCCATACCATATAATGGCGAAAAACTGTTAATGAAATTGATAGCAAAATTGTGTTTTATTACAGTTTGTACCAGTTTTCGGATAAAGTACACAAACAAACCTGGCAAAATCGTGACAAAATATTTAGGTCTTTTCTTTACTTCACAAAACTGTGAATTTCTTACTTTGGACTGGGAAATAAAATAACAGAAAGTTTTGCGTCAGTGGTCGCGTTCTGGTCTGTATAAAAAAAACAGCTGATAGCAGCTGTGTTTCTTGATAAAAGTTATGTTTTTTTTTTTAAGTGGCCACGTTCAAGATTGTATTCAAAGTGATCTGAGCAAAAATAGTTAAAAAAAAAAATGCCTTTTATTTTCGCTTAACAATTGTGAATCTGTCAACACTGCCGTAAAATAATTGTTGTCACTTTTAATGTTGACACATTCGAAAAATTTTTCTATTGCATCAGCATTATCGCAACAAAGCAATTATCGTTTATAAAATTTAATTTACTCGAGTAGATTTGAATATTTGAACAACAACAACTTAAAGGCGCTACCATCAATTGTTTACAAATTAATTTTAGGTATTTTAATTCGTTTTATTTTTGTTTGGCTGGAGATATAGCTATTTCAAGGGGTGCCAAGCCCTATCATCAGTCTCCTTTTAGTGGTGCTGAGCTTTAATCCACCTACTCGAGTAGGTTTTCAAACGAATTTAAATATTTCTCGAATAGTAGGTAAATTAAATTTGTAACAAAGTTACACACTTTTTCCCTCATCGCTAAATCATCATTCTACCTACCACCACACATCGCGCTCAACGACGATTTAGCTGTCACCTCAATTATTATTTTTAAAATTCAAATAATAACATCCGCCAGACACCGGATACGGTTCAACGTCATCAGCCAGATATATAAACACATCAATATGATGTGACGTTGGACGAGTTTTTCTGCACTTTTAAAAATTCACATTTACTCCTTCCCACGAATATGATAAGTAAATGTGCAATTTGTATGGGAATTTATCTTCTGCCTTTATCAGTGTTGTGCGTACCATTCACGAGTAAGAAAGGAGAAGTACCAAGAAACACACTGCTGAGTGCGTGGTGCACTAGATAGGAGTTTCGCCTGTTTTTGGCTTTCGAGCTGTGAAATTTATTTTTGTGCCTACAGTTTCGACTGAGGCCGGGAACTCTATCCCATTGTAGTATTTGTGCCTACAGTTTCGTCTGAGGCCGGGGACTCTATCCCGTGGTAATATTTGTGCCTACAGTTTCGTCTGAAGCCGGGGACTCTATCCCATTCTACTTATTTGTGCCTTTAGTTTCGACTTAGGCCAGGGACTCTATCCCGTTCTACTCATTTGTGCCTTCAGGCCGGGGACTCTATCCCGTTCTACGTATTTGAGCCTTTAGTTTCGACTAAGGCCGGGGACTCCATCCCAAATATATGAAGTATATTATATGAAATACCGGTACTGGTAAAGGTCGAATAAAATTACGATAGACAGGAGTTCCGAACTCTTCAAAATCAAACCGAGTTTTCTTGCTTTCTTCGGTCTGACTCTGGACCCGCTGAACTACCTCAGCTATAGACAAAAAAAAAGCATCACAAATTTAGCATTAAATATGTCCTATCCCCTTGGATAAGGCCCAGCCAATACACAAACAAAACTCCCTTTAACGGGAACTGTCAAAGTAAGTTGGCCACACACTTAGCATACCTATGACAGGCTCAGTAGGAAAATACATTTACAGGACTTCCGACTTTATTTAAGTATGTAGTTTTATAAGAAGTCTTAAATTTTCACGCTTCGGGTCCTGCGTTGAAACGATAGATTTTCTATAGGAAAGAAACGCCATTTTAAAGCAGTTATAACAATACATTGCCAATTAAAGTTTGTGTACATTAACGCGCTTTGGACGACAAAAAAAAAAAAATTGGGGTGCTCTAAGTATTCCCAGCGGCAGAGAACTGTTATACATGCGCATGTCTAGAGTCGTTTCCTTTTTAAAAAAGGCAGTAGTGTTCAAAAAGGTACTGTATATGCGGTCCCACAGGGCCAGGTCTTTCTCCCGGTGGGCAGACCCAGTTTTAATGTCGATAAACTGTTATAAATTGGCTCCTTTTTGTAAAATGAAACAAAGAAATCGTTCGCCTCTGCCCTTTTGTCAAACAAAACTACACAATTGAAATCTTTTAACATTCACCTTTTAGTTTTTAGTTTTTTTACCATTTTTATTTTGTATGGATTGTATCTCATCATATTATGTATCTGGTTGTGTTATCCTTTCGTTGGTTTGTTAAATGCTATAATTTTTGTCAAATTTAGTTGTTACACTCCTCTTGTTGCGGATCTTAATATACTAACATTTAATTGTTCACAATTAAATTATAAAAAAAAAAATTTATTAACTTTTTTTTTGTATTTGCATTGAAATAATTTACTATCAATTTTGAAAAAAAACAAAAATGTACACGAATTCAATTTATTATTATTTTATAAAAAATATTTTAGTTTCAGGAATTCTAAGAAGTCGAAGAGAGAAGACCAAAACGAAAAAACTTAAAAAGAAAAAAGAACTCGAAGCTGGCGATATAAAAAAAGAGGAACGAAATGTTGTGTAAGATCTTTATTTTTATATTTTATAAGGTTTAATGATATGTATTTCCAATTATAATTGTGACTGAGCATCATCTCTATACAGACTACATATATAAATCAAATATTTATATTTTGTGTTATATAGCAAATATAATTCAAAGTACTTCACTTTTTATTTCTTATAGTTGCTCTATGGCTTCGTGTAAAACAATTGTCAATAAAGCTTAACATTAGCAATGGGAAGAGGCCAAAAAGTGGTTTTCTCCTTAACGTCCGCCGGTTTGTGCGTCTGAACGTACACTGGGCTAGAACGAGTTGGCCGATTTGCTTCTTGGTTCCCTAGACTAGAGAGAAATTTTTAATTTTATAAAAAAGCCGCGATTAAAATCGTGCCTGTCGGAGGTTTGCAAATTTTATCTGTTGTCTTCAACACGACAGCGAAATACTTTCGAAAACCACAGCGAAAAAAAAATAACCTATTAAAAGTGTTACCAATTGCACAAAAATAAAACAAACACGAACGCACAGAAAGCCATATTAGGTTTGTGCATGTATTTGCATAGCCGTGTAAAATACAACAACAAATCCGCTTAGTTAGCGGCTTATAAACTAAGCGGATATACAAATAGAATTAGAACTATAACTGTTAACACATTGTACATGGGGTATAGATACACCATCCACTATTATTTTTCGCCTTATGCACATTCTTTTTTAAAATTAAAAATACTATCGTACTTAAGAAAAGTCGAGGTAGATTTCTACTACAATGACCCTAGTGATTTGGCAAATATAGATATAGGTTATCTCGCTCGCTTCGTAAGGAGCTCCAAGTGGTTCAAGTGGCAAGTGAGGAAGTAGATTCAATGTGGTATCACAATGGACCAACCTATGGTCTAAGTACATCGGCTCTCTGCTGGCAACCACGTCAACCTAACCTAACCTAAGAAAAGTTGAATGTTCATATTTTTTGTTTTTATATATTTTTATTTGTATTCTACCGTGCAAAGCCGGGGCGGGTCAGCTAGTTTTATATAAATGGAGAATTGTTAACAAAAAAATATCAAAAATAAAATCGTAAAATGAATATAAAACTGGAATGGAATAGAAATGGAATGAAATTTCCAACGAAACGCACGATGTCAATTGTAAATAAATCAAAAAGTTTTCAGACAATTATCTTAATATTTTTTATTATGATAGAAGGATCTATGACAATTATGTGTAAAAGAAAATATCGGCCAAACGTTCGCCACGGCTTCGGTGACATCTCTATCCTGTAGTGTATCCACATACGCGCCGCCACTGCCTATTTAACAAATGAGTAACAAAAATGTAAATCCGATGGTCCATATTTTCAATGACTGAGTAAGATAATTGAGGTTCAATATCGTTAATGTGTCGAATTATCTCATCCTTTAGCTCTTGAATTGTTCTTGGCTTATTGACGTACACTCTTACTTTTAAATATCGCCAAAGAAAGAAGTCCAATGGTGTCAAATCACATGATCGTGGCGGCTAATTTACATTGCCACGACGTGAGATAACACCGCCATTGAATTTCTCACGAAAAAAAGCCATTGTTTCGTTGGTTGTGTGGCAAGTGGCACCATCCTGTTGGAAGCACATATCGTCCAGGTCTATATGCTCAATTTCTGGCCAAAAGAAGTCTGTTATCGTCTCGCGATTGTTGGGCACGACGACGAGTCGAGGTTGACGGCTTGACAAAAGCAATGTTTTCCGCAGAACGAACTGGCCGAGCATGCACAGGTGTTCTCACATTTTCTTCAGATCCGGTTTGCTGAAATTTGCGCACAATTCAACCGATTGTGAACACATTTAGTCGATTATGCTGACCAAAAAATCACGAAGTGCACGAAATGCATTTTCATTTGAACGCCCATTTTCGTAAAAGTCTTCAACAATCTTAACGCGCTGCTCAATTGTTTACCTCTCCATGGTTGAATTTGTCAAATACTGAAACAAAGAAATGTCAAATTAAGTTGGGCAAAAACTTGACATTAAGGTGTGACTCACAATTAACATCGTGCTTTATGGTTGGACCAGCCTTTATAACAAACAAAATAATATTATACGGTTTGAAAGCTTGAACATAAGGAAGGGAGTTAAGAATTTCTTATTTATAACGGTTTTGTTTATAAAGTTACTGTTTATGCGGTTCCGCTTTTATAGCGATAAACTGTTATAACTGTTATAAAATTACTTTACTTTAGTCTCGTCTCTCGTTCTTTACATTAACATGCAGACGAGATTAGAGAAATTCCAATTTATAACAGTTATAACAGTTTTACGCCATTTAATGTAGGGGATTGAAAAAATTCCCTCCCTTAGCATTTTTATATGATCTGTGCACAACTTAATGGTTGCTGTACTTAATAAACTCAATCAGAATATCAGCTAAATTTTTCATTGGAAATATAGTTCGCAGATTTTTTTTACAAACGTGCCAGTATATCTTAAAAATTAATTGCTACAACATTGTTCTTGCTTCGGCAGAACATATACTAAAATTGGAACGATACAGAGAAGATTAGCATGGCCCCTGCGCAAGGATGACACGCAAAATCGTGAAGCGTTCCACATTTTTTTGTGATTATGGAAGAAAACAAGACAAAAAAGGACATTTTTTTTTTAATTTAAATTTTATTCCAAAAGTGATGCTGTTTTTGGTATCGAGTGAATCGATCAATTGAAAGCAATTCGTGAGAGCGATTGTGAATACTATTTATTCGAGTCACTTTTTCACAGAACCAGAAACGGCCCCTGACTTGTAGATGATTCGAGGCATGAACGATGTTTAAATTGTTTATGTCTAGGCAAAAAAAAAAAACATTTAAAGATTTAACACATTTTTCAGAGACTTGTCCCGTCTAAAGTCCAAGTAATAAAAATCTGTGTAGAAACGTTTCTATATTCGAAATACTCAATACCCAAAATTTAAAAATAATGAACTTATTACTGAATTCTTAAATAAATCTGATAATAAAAAAAAAACAATAGAGGCACAAAAACAAGCGATTTTTACTGTGACGTTGGATATCTTTATCCCATGTGAAGTCAGCTAGTTACCTATAGTTATAATAAAGTTATTTCTTTTTGAAATAAACATAAATATTATACAACAAAATGGCAATTTAGTTATGTCATTAATTCTCGAAATCCACTTAAATCTATAACTTACCCACATTTATTTACAAGTTTTACTATTTTGAATGACTTAAAATAAATTTTTATTTATTATATTAAATTATAATAATATTTAATTAAAAACAGCGAAGAAAAGGACCACTTGCAAGACGATGAACAAAATAAAGTACAAAAATCATCATCAGCTACAGTGGCTATTCCAGTTATACCCGGTATTGCACCAACAGCTGCCCCTGAAGTCGATGAAGATGGTTATAGTATTCAGCCACAAAAAGAAACGGCCTGGGAAGATAATCCAGAAAATGGTAAAATTCATATTGTAAAAATCATTTTTAAATTTACATTTATTTTCTATTTAAAGCGGGCAGTTTCTACTCTGACTCTGATTCAGATTCGGACAATGATAAGCCCGATAAAAAAATTCACGTAAAAATAAAACCCCTTAACAATGGAACTGCTCCAATGTCGGCTAGTGTTGATGAATTACGAGCGACTGTGGGTAATATATCACTTTCGCCGGTGGGAATCTTTTCGGTAAGTTCAATTTTTTTTTTGTTTTTATTCTAAGAAAATTAAAATTGATTCGTTGTATTCATGATAATTTTATAGCACAGTCAACAGTTAGAACAATCCAGCATTGCGTCACGCCAACAAAGTCCAGAAGTATCAAATGCATCAACTCCGACTGCTACCGTGCATCCCTATGCACCACTCCAAAGTCCTACTCTATCGATGTCCAACAACTCGAGGTAAAAATTTTTCAAAAAAATTCATAAGCACCTGCATTAAGAATGTAAACTCCTATTCTAGATATGCTGATTTGGGGGATATATTCTCGGAAGTTGGTGAAATCAGTGCGTCTGCTCCTGCTTCCGCAACGATATCAAAGTCTGTAAGCCGCCAAATACCAACACCGACATCAGCCAATAGCATAGCAATTCCTCGTCCGCCTTCTCGACGCTCAGAGATGGCACCACGAGGTCGAATCAGTCCATCGTCGATGTCACGAGCCGATAGCGTCGGCAGTATGGAATTCCGAACGGGCGTCGGGCATGGTTCATCAAGAGGCCCATCACCTCTTACTATTGGAATATCGGATACGATACCTCTTGCTGTGGCCTTCCATGAAATTATTCATGCTTACTTTAGGTATATGTACATGTTAAGTCAGAAAACTTTGCACTTGCTAATTTCCCTTTTATATTACTATACAGAGGTACCGATGAATCAAAGTGTCAGGTAAAAATAACTGGTGATATGATGTTGTCCTTTCCTGCTGGCATAGCCGGTGTCTTGGCCAACAATCCCAATCCAGCTAGATTGGGTTTTCGTATAAAGAATATTAACAATCTTGAAAATATCGTTCCCAATCAAGAACTGGTCCAAGTGTAAGTTATATAATTTGATTAATCTATTCATATTTATTTTTTGTTTACTATAAAAACATTGTTTTATTCTAGTGATCATAGTCAATCGGATACGTGTAGTACAGTTCTTGAATTTAATATGACTGCTTTGACGGCAAAATTGCGTCGTCAATCGGAGCAAAGCCCGTCTGCTGCTTACTTTAATGTGGAAATACTAAAATATCAGGTGCGGTCGAAACCAGGTGCCTCGTCGTGTCCATTCCAATTGGTAAGCTATTGGAAATGTGAACCAACATATACCGCCCTGAAAATTGACTATAAGTACAATAATCATGCCATGGCAGTTGCCACTCCATTACTGAATGTAACACTGTCAGTACCGGTAAATGGATCCGTTCGAAATGTCCAATCAAAGCCGCATTCGGCGTGGTAAGTTGAAAAATTTAAATTTATTAAATATCTTGTTTATGAATAAAATTCATCAATTTCATAAATGTTAAACGCGAAAAGGCCATACAGTCAATTTGTCAGAAATGAAATCCTTTGTTTTTCTGGGGTCAGCAAAATCTCGGATTAAATATTTTGTATTTTGTCATAGTTTTAAGTTTATCCCTTCCAAAATAAGTGAGTCTGGAATCTAAAAAAACAGAATCGAACGAACACACTTCTTTGGGAACGCAATGCTGTTTTGTACTTTTCTTTTTCCAACTGCTAAAAATGTACTTCGACAAGAAAGTGTGGCTGATGCCAAAGCCAAGAGCTCAGAATAGATTACCCAAGAAAATGTGGCCAATACCCAAACAAAAAATAAACAACGAAAAGAGCTGCTCCCTGTTTTAGTATTTAGCCACTTCTTTTAGGCATAAATCCCGAAAATACTGGTCGTGTAATTCTTAAAACCAAACTCATGGGCATTATCGAATGAAGTTACTTTAATATTCTAAGAAAAAAATTAGCTTCTATTCTTTATCCAATTAAAATAGGCAGTATTGGGCTTTTCCAGAATCTGACTTTGTCTTTTCGCTTTCTAATTTTGACAGTTTTTTAATCAAAAAGAAGCTCTAGATGGGGGGAAAACATCAATACAAACAAATATAAATACACACCGATACTGTTCGCGCCTTTAATAGTGTGTTTGTTTTCTCCCCATCTAGAGTTTTTGACGTTTGGTGGAAGTTCTGGATAGGCAAGATAGGACGTTTGCCTCTCATTCTGGCTAAAGTGAATTGCATAAATCTATCCTTCATTAAAGCTCTCACAGGGTTGTCGTAGTCTTTATTTTAAATTGACCTAAATATGAAAGAATATTATGTAGGGTTACCGCCCTTTTTTTAGACAGAAATTTTCATTTAATTGTTTTATTTTATTTATAAAAATTAGAAAACACATTTATCTTTTTCCACACCACCATGAGGTAAGATAAAAGGCGCCTCTTCAAAAATACACGAGTTAAAAATACAAATGGCACAAAACTTTAAGTAAATACACCTTTTTAAAAAAATTTACAAACGATTCTTAAAAAAACTACCCGTAAAAAAAACACAAATTGCACAAAACTTTCGCGCGCTACGAAAATCTACGCATAAAACTTGGTGGTATACGGTAGCTCACTCAAGTTGTTGTTCTTTCATTCAAATCTTCAATATTAATATGATGGTGCGAAAGCTTTGTAGCCTACATTGCGCGTGTATTATCACACAAAAACCATTTCAATTAATTCTACGCAACTAATGTTCTTCTTCAAAGAAAACAGCTTAAAATTTTGTAACTGCAGTAATGTATTTTCCACACATAAAGAAATCTCCACGATAACACTTATTATTAAAAACTTTCTTCAAAGCTATAAAATCAAAAGCACCTCAACAGAAACCCAAAAAAAAAAATACTACAGGAGTTACTAAATGGACACGGGTAACTCTCATCAATATTTAATGGGGGTTGAAGTTGAATAGCAGCATAAATCTATCCTTCATTAATAGGCCCACAGCAATTCAGTGCGCACTCAGATATGCGCTCAATAGGACGTTGGGTCTGCGTCAGGTGCAATCGGAAATTCACGGGCGGGATAACACTTTTTTATGGAGGAGTTCTTTCAATTTACTATGGTGCAAAAATATGGCACGCTACTGATTTTGAAAAAGCTGTCCTATAAGACTTGTACTGCCTATTTATGTTGGATAAACTTTAGGACTTTTTTTCGTTCCGCGATTTTTCTGTTTTGTAACTCGTCACGAGCTTTCATTGTTTTACACGCAGAAGATGCACGTATGTATATTACTTCCTTAACATGATGAGGAGCTCATCATATTCACATTCACAATGTAGAACCCGTATTTTCTTGAGAAAGTTTCACTGTCTCATATTGCATATCATATCACAAATGCTTCTTCAAAATCCGAATGACTGCAATTTCTTTGTTATAGGCTTGGTGAATCGAACCGTTTGGTTTGGAACTTTACCGACATATCGCAAAACTCTCAGGGAGGTGGTGTTGGGACACTGCGAGCCCGACTAGAACTCAACGATGGCCCGTCCACTCCTAATACCATGACTACACAATTCAATTGCGAAGGAACCACCTTATCCGGTATTGAATTTGAACTTATCGGTAATGGCTATCGACAGTCATTGGTAAAACGAAGATTTGTTTCAGGTAAATTTCAACATAAAAAAAATATAATTAGCACAAAGTTTATAATATTTCAAATTTTATAGGTAAATATATCTGTGAGGGAGATGGAATTCGTAGTGGAGCAACTCCAACGCCACCATCTGTTGGTTCGTCTAGTCCTTATTCGGCGAAATCAAATTAAAACACAAACAATAAGGAATGATTCAAAGACGCTTCAAACTTGCGAGTTATTATATAAAGTATGTGCTGAAACGATGATAAACGAACAAAAATGAAATGCAATTCGAGATTTGGAGAGAATTTATGTTATTGTTATTTTTTTAATAATTTTCATTTTTAAACATAAAAAAAGAAAAAGAACAGAAGTCTCATATTCATGAATGTTTTATAAATAATTTTGTTTATTTAATTTTTTTTTCTCTTGTTCTATTATATCCGTATCTAGTATGTATGAAATTGTTTAGCCTCTTTTTTGTTTATTAATTATAAATTATTATTATTATTATGATTATTATTATTAGCTTGCTCTAAACCAAGTTTCACATACCTTTTCAGAACTATTACATAGCATTAAAAGAAAGCTAAAGAAAACAAAAAAAGAGAAGATTTCTATAGTTAAATTATTATATGTATAACCAAGCCTTACTTTTACCAAATAAAATATTGTATGTTAAATGTCTTTCTCATTTATAAACCAACTTTGTTCATATTTTTGTATTATATTTGTTTGATTCGAAATTTGTCCGCATTTGATTACATGACGATGACGATTTTTAATTATCAATTGATAAGTTTTGAAAATCAACAAACAACATAATTGATAAAAGTTCTAATCAATGAGAAGGATGCAGACCACGCTTATGAATAAAATGAATATTTCAAACAACACTCGTGAATACTTAACGGTATCCAAACTTTAAAATAAACTTTGATTTCAACTGTTTCATAGGTTTCATCTTCTTTAGTCCAAGAGCCAGTGGCAGGCAGACTTACGGTATTTCAGCACAATTCATATTAATGTGGTTTTCGATTAGATTTTCAGAGTGTTTCACTCCTTTTCGATTCCAATGGAATATGAAAAACTCTCTTCCGTAATATGTGTATCTATGTAAAAGTTAAAACTAAAATGAATTCTTCAATAATTTCAATTCCAGAACATCGCAAGAAGAAGCATTTACTATTTTGACAATTAATACTTTTAGAAGTATGTGTGTTTTCGGAGTGCACTCCTAGCACTCCTTAATGAAATCCGGAGTGAAAAAACACTCCTAAATCATCACTCCGAACAGCAAATGAAATCATGAGAAAGGTGTGTTTTTAAAAAAAAATCTGCACTTGACACATTTATGCAAAAATTAGTTTAATTTTTTCTAGGAAAAAGGGATTAAGTGAAAGTTGGATTTTTTAATGTTTGGTTTTAGGATTCTTCTTGTTGTCAGGAATCTCAGATATGGCCATTTTATAGAACCAACGGTCCTCTTGGGGTACAAGGTTAAGTGTGCACTTACCATCTTCATGCAAAAAATTAAAAATGAGTTGTCAATTCATATTAAAACAAACGTGTATTTAACCCTTTTATGAAGCTAACTTTGTTGTAAGTAATGGCAGTAGATACACGAGAATTATACCAATATTTAACTTGTCGCTTAACACCTTTATCGATAGAACAAAAAAAAAACAAAAATTGGAAAATATCACTTGACCCCTGCAAATAGAAATTATTTTCTTAAAAAGTTGTCCCCGAGACTAGCTATAAAGATTTTTTTATTTTGAATAACAAAGTGTTTTCGCACGCAAACAAAGTTGGCTAGGCGATGTTGATAAAAGGCTCTTGTTGGATCCTATACTAGAAAACTTCATAAATGCACCACCCAGAGGCGGCGCAAGTGGTGTGCCATGTGTGCTGTTATAAAATTTTTGCTAATGTAAAAGCTGATATCAGAAATTTTGTGTGTGTGTATATATAATTCTGTCCAAACATAATTCCATCGGTCTGGTAGCGTTACCGCGAGCTACCATAATGCACTTTCAAAATGCAATACAAATAAAAGTTTTTCAAATCGTTCCAATTTTGTTTACAAATAATTTATATCTGCCCATACTGAAATTCATTGGTCTGGCAGCGATACCGTGAACCTAAAGATATTATTATTCACTTTAAAAATACAAACAAACAATTTTTTTTTTTTTAAAGTGCAATATGGTAGAGGTAGTGTTAGGTTCACGGTATCGCTGCCAGACCAATGAATTTCAGTATGGGCAGATATAAGTTATTTGTAAACAAAATTTGGAGCGATTTGAAAAACTTTTATTTTTCATTGCATTCTAAAAGTGCATTTTGGTAGCTCGCGGTAACGCTGCCAGACCGATGGAATTATGTTTGGACAGAATTATTTTTCCACAAAATTTGAAACGGTATTTTTGTTGCATTGTGCATTATAGAGGTGTTAGGGCCGCGGTATTGCTGCCATTATGATGGAATAGTTAACAAGTACTAGCGAACACATTTTGGAGCGGTATTAAACACTTTGTTTTTTTTGGTTGAATTTTTGAAAGTGCATTATGCAGGTATTATGGCCGCGGTATCGCTGCCAGACCGATGGAATTTAGTTTGGACACATACAAATATTTTGCTCACGAAATTTGGAGCGTTACAAAACACTTTAACTTCGCTCTGCATTTTCTGCATTTTGAAAGTGCATTATGGTGGTCCTAGCGCCGCGATATCACTAAAAGGTCGATTGCCAAATACTAGTGAACAAATTTTGGAGCGGTATTAAACACTTTTTGTTTTTTTTTTGTTTAAATTTTTAAAAGTGCATTATGCAGGTGTTAGGACCGCGGTATCGCTGCCAGACCGATGGAATTTAGTTTGGACACATACAAATATTATGCTCACAAAATTTGGAGCGGTATAAAACACTTGAACTTCCCTAATTTTGTCTGCATTTTGAAAGTGCATTATGCAGGTGTTTGGGCAGCGGTGTCGCTGCCAGACTGATGGAATTTAGTTGGGACACATGCAAATATTATGCTCACGAAATTTGGAGCGGCATAAAACACTTTAACTTCGCTCTGCATTTTCTGCATTTTGAAAGTGCATTATGGTGGTCCTAGCGCCGCGATATCACTAAAAGATCGATCGCCAAATACTAGTGAACAAATTTTGGAGCGGTATTAAACACTTGTTGTTTTTTTTGTTTGAATTTTTGAAAGTGCATTATGTGGGTTTTGAGGCCGCGGTATCGCTGCCAGATCGATGGAATTTAGTTTGGACACATACAAATATTATGTTCACGAAATTTGGAGCGTTATAAAACACTTTAACTTCGCTCTGCATTTTCTGCATTTCAAAAGTGCATTATGGTGGTCCTAGGGCTGTGATATCATTTAAAGGTTGATCGCCAAATACTAGTAAACAAATTTTGGAGCGGTATTAAACATTTTTTTTTGGTTGAATTTTTGAAAGTGCATTATGCAGGTGTTACGGGCGCGATATCGCTGCCAGACTGATGGAATTTAGTTGGGACACATGCAAATATTATGCTCACGAAATTTGGAGCGGCATAAAACACTTTAACTTCGCTCTGCATTTTGAAAGTGCATTATGGTGGTCCTAGGGCCGCGATATCACTAAAAGGTCGATTGCCAAATACTAGTGAACAAATTTTGGAGCGGTATTAAACACTTTTTGTTTTTTTTTGTTTAAATTTTTAAAAGTGCATTATGCAGGTGTTAGGACCGCGGTATCGCTGCCAAACCGATGGAATTTAGTTTGAACACATGCAAATATTATGCTCACCAAATTTGGAGCGGTATAAAACACTTTAACTTCGCTCTGCATTTTCTGCATTTTGAAAGTGCATTATGGTGGTCCTAGCGCCGCGATATCACTAAAAGGTCGATCGCCAAATACTAGTGAACAAATTTTAAAGCGGTATTAAACACTTGTTGTTTTATTTGTTTGAATTTTTGAAAGTGCATTATGTGGGTTTTGAGGCCGCGGTATCGCTGCCAGATCGATGGAATTTAGTTTGGACACATACAAATATTATGCTCACGAAATTTGGAGCGTTATAAAACACTTTAACTTCGCTCTGCATTTTCTGCATTTCAAAAGTGCATTATGGTGGTCCTAGGGCTGCGAATCACTAAAGGTTGATCGCTAAATACTAGTGAACAAATTTTGGAGCGGTATTAAACACTTTTTGTTTTTTGGTTAAATTTTTGAAAATGCATTATGCAAGTGTGATGGCCGCGGTATCGCTGCCAGACCGATGGAATTTAGTTTGGACACATGCAAATATTATGCTCACCAAATTTGGAGCGGTATAAAACACTTTAACTTCGCTCTGCATTTTCTGCATTTTGAAAGTGCATTATGGTGGTCCTAGCGCCGCGATATCACTAAGGTTGATCGCCAAATACTAGTGAAAAAATTTTGGAGCAGTATTAAACACTTTTTGTTTTTTTTTGTTTAAATTTTTAAAAGTGCATTATGCAGGTGTTAGGACCGCGGTATCGCTGCCAAACCGATGGAATTTAGTTTGGACACACACAAATATTATGCTCACAAAATTTGGAGCGTTATAAAACACTTTAACTTCACTCTGCATTTTCAAAGTGCATTATGGTGGTCCTAGGGCTGCGAATCACTAAAGGTTGATCGCTAAATACTAGTGAACAAATTTTGGAGGGGTATCGCTGCCAGACCCATGGAATTTAGTTTGGACACATACAAATATTATGCTCACAAAATTTGGAACGGTATAAAACACTTTCACCAAAACCTTCACCTAGCTCTCGGTGTATTAAGTCTGTTAGCAATATTATATGCATTTACCACTTCTTATGTCAAAGAGACCTGAGTAAATCGACCGGTAAATCCGGTAAATTTAATGCTATGAAAAAAATTAACAAACCAACCAGAAAAAAAATTATTTTGAAAAAAATTAAAAAAGTAATTTAAACATCTGTATTTGAACATTCAGGTGTGAAATATTTGAAAGAAAGGGAAAATGGGATCGCAGTTATCAACAATCTCATACCAATTTAACATATTTCACACTTTAACATTTCCAAATTATTTATTAATCAATTCCGGACATTATATAACTATAATTTTGATACACACAAATTATAAATGTCATTTTTACTACAGAATTTTGTCAACCTATAACATATGAGATTGCCTAACCGCCCAACAGACCCCGAATACGGAACGAATCAAATTTGAATTTGTTTCGTCCGGCTTCGAAAAAAATTCTGTGAATTATAAATTCGTTGAGAAGTTTTAATAGAGGTTTTGTTTATTTCTAGTTAAGTTCATCACCCGCCCGAGAATTTCTATCGAAGCTTTTCACCGAGTAATGAGTCACAAAATTTATTTCGAAACCGGGCGAAAAAAAAATTATTTTTTCATGTGTTTTCAAAACAAATTTTGCTGGGTCGGTTTCTTAAATTTGTTTATAGTCTTAATTTTACGCAATGATCTTTTCAGAGAATCTGAACAAAATTGACGAACAGGAACAGAGAGTTTATGAATTTTTCGACAAATTTCTGTTTCTTGTTCCTTCGCTCGAAGTTTGCAAACTGCATTTATTATTTTCTTTGAACTGCTGACTTTTTATTCTTTGACAATAATCAATTGTAACGAAAATTCCAAGTAATATTTTAGGTATGTATAAAAGAAATATTAAGAACTCAAATACCCATTCTTTTTGGTAAAATCCTTTCGTTAAAAAAAAAGAAAGTCTTCACAAATTTAATAAAATTTTAATTATTTTTGACACAGTCGTCACTTTTTGAAGCATATTGATAGAACTTTGAAAATTTTTAAGTATAAAATATTTTTTTCTACTTTTGAACCCAGAAATTAATTTTTGAAAAGTATTGTTATAGGAGACAAAATAGCTTTGAGAACCTTGGAAGTGCATTCACTGAGCACCGAGGAAATATTATGGTAAGCTGTGACATTGTTCATATACTCTTGGAGGATTTTTCAATTCCTCGTAAGAGGCCGTAGGCCTGAAAAAAATTTTTAGGTGGCAGAGTTGGCTAAATTTTACTGAGGAAAATATTTCAGTTTGATAAGATTCCACTTCCATCCTCGATGTATTTTTTCTGGAAAATTTCAAATACATACTGCATTGCGATTATTTTGAATATTTATTCATAATGGCACATTTTAAGACATAAATTATTCGAAGCGTTACGTTTCTTTTATTTTTTTTCTCATTAAAGCCTTAACTATGTACCTACATTAAAGACTTTTTGCAAAAACTACAAAAGTTAGAAATTAAAACATGCCTGTGTGTGAAAAAGACTGCGAAAATAGTCTTTGATATGTCATTTCAGATTGAAACTACAGACAGACAAAATATAAGCCTATTTTTCCGCATCACATTTTTACTTTTTGCCCTACTTTTTGCAAAAAGTCTTACTTTGAGCCTCCAATAACAATCAATTACTTTTAAAAAATTTGAATTGAATATACATACATAATTGACATATTTTGAATGAACAATTGATGTGCATACGAATGATGAGAAAAATTAATTCATTAAATAAAGCGAATTCGGAATTTAATCAACTTTTAATAAAATTTAACAAACTTGCGATAAAAATAAAAACGCTCTTTCTGAAAATGAGATTTTTAGGATACCAACAGAGATTTGAAATCGAATTTTTTTTGATGCGTGTTGACCGTGGAGGGGGTCGGCGTGGCGCAGTGCTAGCAGCACGAGGCAGCGCGTACGGCGCGGGAAAGCTTTTTCAACAGTGGCACCTACCGAATTCCCAAGGCACTTCACGAAACAAAAAGCCACTTACACTAATAACAGACATCCGACGACATTGGGCCCTATCGGGAATCTCCTGGGGAGTTTTGTTTCTTATGGAATATTTTATTCCCACAAAATTTTTCTGCTATCGTGAATCTCCCACGGAATAAATTTCCCTCGAACAAAAACCCAATGAAATGACAGCCAAATTCCCCTGGAAAATTTATTCCCGATACCAATAAATTCGAGGGAAACTTTTAGGCATCATTCATGTTCCCAATGTTTGAACGAGGGAAACATTCCCTGGGAAATTTTTGTTCGTGATAACCCCCATTATATTTTTAAATTATTTTTTAAGCGACGACGTACATCACACTGTGGGATGAAATGGCGTTTTAGCGAGCCAAAAGTGGTCGGAAAAATAGTCTCAGATTTGCATGAAATTTTCAGGAATCACTCTCAATACTTGACTGTGAATTACCCCATTAATGGTTTTTGTAAAAGTTCATGCACATTTTTGTTGTTAATCTCTTTTTTGGACGTGTATGAACAAACTGAATTAAAAAGACTAATTTCCCTCTTTTTTCAGCCTATCGTTATTTATCTTATAAATGATATAATAGTTATTGAAAACGATCAAAATCAGGGCCCGTATTAAGAATTACGAAACGAAAGGCAAAACAAACGATAGCCCAAAAAAAACGATAGTCATGACATAGACACAAAAATTCATTTTAAATTTGATTTAAGAAGTAAAGAAAAGGAACTAACTTAGCAAAATATTCCGACCGCGCTTACAAAAAGAAGTTCGTGTGACATCAAGATAGTTTTATATTGGATACTAGTGTGACATTGGCATAAGGCTTTTTTCATTGAGAAATAGGCCTTAAGATGTGAAGGTCAAAATGTGCACAGCACAACGATCTTAACAAATATAAATTCAAGATTTAAGCCAACTGAAATTTGTAGGACGGACATAAAACTATGATTTAATTTAAAATAAAACATCAAAAATGATTACATTTTTATAATTTTTATTTCTATCATATATTATAATGAAATATCAATTAGTATTTCATTCTAAATACGATTGTTGTATATTTTATTTTTTTCTAATGTTTGTTCTCATTATAATTACTTATTTTTTTTATTTATTTTCGTTCATATTATTATGCTCACATTGTTTGTATACTTACATTACTAAATAAGAAAATATAATCCTATATGCGATAAGTCGTACATTTATTTATTATATATGCTCATGAGAGATGTGTTCCTTGTTTTGTGTGTTTTCTTTTTTTTTTTTTAATTATTATTTTTTTCTATTCGTTTTTTTTTTTTGTTTAATGTTCATCATTTTGATGTATATATTGGAATCTGCTGTGTTAGACTAAATTATTATTATATTTATGGTATTTAATAAATGATTAGTTAATACAATTGTTGTTTTTTTTTTATTATTATTTAAATATTATTTTTATTTTCATTTCAATAGCAATAAAATATAAAGAAATATTCTCAATTTTTGTCTAATTTATGTGTTTGCTGAAAATTTTATAAAATTGTATTCTTATGGTTAGATATTTTTTTTTTTAAAGCACTGGATGTTTTCTGCAGAAAAGAAAAACTAAACATAAATATTAAAGTGTAAAATAAACAACAACAAATTTAGTTCGCGCTACACGTCAAGTTTTTATAAACTGAATTTTTGGCATTATACAGGCACTAATACGATCTTTAGTAAAACCCTTAAGTAGTGCTGGCTCATTTTTCTTGAAAGTTTTATTTTTTTTTTTCAGAGTAAGATCTGATCATACTGAGCTCAACGCCACATGTCAAGAGTTTTTATTTGCGCCTATAAGTATGTTATTTTTATTTCCATTTGATTATATTTAGAATTTTTAAGCCAACAATTTGGTTGGACAATTAAGGAAGAAAAACTAACTATTAGACACAAGTCAAGAATTAATATAATAAGTATGTTTAAATAAAAGGGATTTTTGTATTGTAACATTACTTGCAGTGTATGCTCCATTATCTTGCATTGGAATAATTAACACCAACTTGAGTAGTTGTTTTTAATTTTGTTGAATTTATTTACAAAATAAGATAGGCTTCATTTTCTATTATGAAAAAATATATAAATTTATTTGAAAAAAAAAATAAAATAAAATAAAATAAAATAAAATAAAAATAAACATTTCGACTAAAAAAAAAAAAAAATATTAAATATATATTTATATGTATAAAGGAAGAAATAATGATTTTTTTTTTTTTAACTAAGAACACTATAAAATGAAAATTATATTTTACAAAGAGGAAACAAAATAAGCGGATTAGCTTTTTTTAATCTTTAAATTAGAAAGAACAATAAATCATAAAGGTCTGTGGTGTCACATGTTGGGTGCAGTCTAAATCAATTGTACAGTTACGCCGCAAATCGTGTCCCAAGTTCATAAATGTAAAATCTCTGTTTCACTGTAGAATACAACTGTTAAAAAAACCAGTAGGTATTATTTATGTTTATGTTTGGTAAAACTTGCTTTCATTGTTGGAAATAAACATCAATACTTCTAAAAAGGTAGAAGAAAACTTTCTAAAAGGCACAATTTTTTGTTGGTAGGTAAACTTATTTGCACTCTTAATTTTACTATTTAAATAAAACGTAATTAAAAAAAATTGTAAAGGATTTTTTATCTTCAAAAATGTTTTGAATAAAGATACCAAAAGAAAATGCATTCCAAACCCAGCCCTTTAAATTTTCTTGAGTCGAAAACTCACAAAGATGAAATAGTTGGTTACATTAAAAACGGGTTTATTGACCTACATACATAGATAGAGCTTTGTTCACAGGGGTATTTATGGCGAAAACGCAAATCTTACACTCCTAGGTCCAATTTGCTAACAAAAAAAAAAAACTTGGAGTGACAGACTGGCCATTAATGTACCGATGAGGCCAAAAATTCATTGCTAGATCTCGGTCTTCAAGGTAATACTAAGTCTTGTGTGGAATTATTTTTAATTATGAATTTATTTATTTTTTTTCAAAGCGACACTAACTTAGAAAATTCTGATTTATTTTTTTTGTAAAGAATCAAAAGCTTTTAAATTATTCAATGGGGTTTTAGCGAATGTTCATTCTTAAGCTTTCTGGTTTGGATTTTGAAATAACATCCAGGGTCATTTTATTTTTATTTCAGAAGAAGGCATCGTTCTAAATGGCTCAGTGGGCTTCTGAAAGATCAATCAAAAACGGCATAAGGCTTCTGTTAAAGTGGATGCGTATTAATTTTTTTAACGTATTTGTTATAATTCTGTTGGAAATTCCATTATTTTCCTTGTGAAACACAAGTTCTTGCGAATGTTTGAACAGAACCCAATAAATTTAAACGATGGTTCTTTTCTTGCGAACAAAACGCATGCACTGTGGCCGGGTTCATAAGAACTGATAGTGGCGTTAGGTCTGGCGTGTACGTAAAGCTGATTTGTTTTACCTAAATTGTTAATATTTAAGTGATGAACAGGGTATGGAATATCTCGGTGTAAGGATTACATATAAGTAGTTAATAAATGCATAACTTGCGAAAGTATTTATGTCAAGATCCTGTATAGCTTTTAAGTTTTTCTCTGATGCCTATTAAAAAAAAATAAAGTTGTTATGCCTGAAAAAAAATTAAGGTCCATTTAATTGTGCTTTTAGAGCTACGATCGAGCTTGTGGCTTAAATTTTGTTTCTAAAAATGAAACTAGTCATTTAGTGCAAATTAAACACATTTGTCAAAAGACTATAACATTTTCACAAATGTGTTTAATTTGCACTTTATAGCGGCATTGTAAAAATACTAACTATTGCCATTAATTTTATGAAATCTGACAAGCCTGGTATGTATTATTTACACTTTAAGGAACCATCGTACAAAATTCCTGTGATAAATTTCCACTGCAGTGTGAAAAACTAAATCAGTATGATTTCCACATAAACATTTTTTTTTTTTACTAATTTTTAATAGTCTTATAAATCAGAAGAAAACTTCTTTCCGGTTGTCGAATTTATTTTACAGTGAGTATTCAAAATTAAATGAAGCCCTGACTTAGGAAAATTTTTTCGAAAAGTGGAACGAATTGCTTGGATTCATGTGACCCACAGAAACAAATAGCTTTGAAGGCAACATTTATGGCGCATTTTTTTTTTTGAATTATTGTATCCTCTCTAACTTAAGAAAGAAATCCAGCTTTAAACTTAAACAAAACAAAAGTAAAAATAAATAACCAAAAAAATGATCTTAATGTTTGACTTAAAGACAAGAAAGTAATTTGAAAAAAAAAAAACTAATAAACAAAATTAAAAACTAAATATGCATACAAGTCTTGTTTTTTAATTGTAACAAGGCTCTCCGAAAACTAAAAAAAAAAAATAAATAAAGAGCAAAAAAAAATAAAATAAAAACATTGATTGTAGAGTTTGCATCTCTTTCATTTTGTATGTTTTTTTTTTTTTCAAAAAAAAATAATTAAACTACTTTGTTGCTCAATAAATAATATTCTCTTCCTCTCATGCTTTTACATCGGTAAACAGGTAGGACAGAAATATGTGTTTTTGCTTTCAAAGAATTTTTTTTTTTCATTTGCAATATGAAACTATTGAGACAAATCACGAACCACGCTTTGCTTCCATATGCCGCCACTCTGTTGCTGCTGCTACTGCTGCCGTTCATAAATACTAGAGCTCGGTCAAAAAATAACTGATTGTTAATTTTTTTGTTTTTGTTGTTGTTGTTGATAAATTCTTCTTCTCTCCATATTCTAACTTAACTTAATGCGATTCTATGAATTTATTTAGGGATTCGGGAACTTGCTTATCATATTTTATTCGATGTTTTTGTATTGTTCTGGCGGCAAGACATTTAAGTGTTGTATATTTCACGGGATTGACAATTTCATGAATTTTCTGATTTTGTAGCAGGGATTCAAATGTCTCTCCGAGGGCGTTTTTGGTGTCCTGAAAAGGTAGACAAAAAAAAATTATTAATTAATAACAGGAAATCATTTTTGATCATTATTGGTTGAAAAATAAAGCTTTATTTCGTTTTTGTTTGAACGCTCTCGTTTTTACTCCTGCTACTCAGAAAGTTTTCGATTTACTGTTACAATGTAATATTTTACGGAGTTTACTTCTGTTTCCGGTTAAATTAATTAAGGATTCTAACCGAGACAAACATTTACATATCGTTGTCGTTCTATGAAAACTCCCTAAGTCCATTTCTTTAGAAACTGAAGAACTTTTCATAAACACGGCATAGTTAATTAAATACCAAAATTTAACTTTTGTAAAAAGTACCCAACTCTTTTGCTATATTTATTATAAATATAAAATTTATCAAACTCAAAAATTTTCAAGTTATTGTTAGTATAATTCCATAACAAATGTCAATGTTACAAAATTAAAAAAAATGGACTTAGGGAGTTTTCATAGAACGACGACGATATATAATACAGGGTCATTCGCATAAGATGCGGCAATAAGCTAGAGCGTGTAAATCTGACTGTGATAAGAAAAAAAACTAACGTTTGTGAGGGAGGGGGTGGGGGGAGGGGGGGGGAGGGGGAGGGTGAGGTGTTCAAAGGGACATAGATACCAATTTTATTTTAATACCTATGTATCTAGAAAGCAAAATCCAAAATGGCAGACGAAAAAGTAGAGGCTAACACCGCGGCAGACGACTTTAAAGAGTGCACTGTCAGCCAGAGCCAGGCATAATGTACTTTTATTGCGGCAAAAAATGAAAGTGAAGATTTTTAAGGAAATTATCTTTATTTTGGCATAAGTAATACTGACTAACAAGTCCATTGTCGAAAATAGCTTGCATACAAAGTTATAAAGTGGTTATAATGTCGAAAATACAGTTTTTTTTATATAAATTTTTAACGGCAAAAGCTAGAGACAAAATATTTATGCAAAACTTGTAGAATATATAAGATTTTCTACAAAATAGGTTATCAAATGTTTCCTCCTCCGAATTACGGTTTAGAAGATATGGCCATTTAAAAAAAACGTCAAATGACGAGAACGTCGGTTTCTTAAATATAAATTCTAAACGGTATATATTTTTGAAAACATATGTTTGTAAAATCTGTTTGTTATGTAACATTAACTTTTTTTCGTTAACATTGACCATTTAAAAGATTGGTCAGAAGTCAAAAATATTTTTTTTTTGCTATTAACTTTGAAATGTTGAAGTATTTGAAAAAAAATTTTTAGGCCTATTATATAGAACAAAATATTTCTAACAAAAAATGTTATTAAAGTTTTTTCCATACGAGCTTTCAGTTACAAGATATTGCTCCTTAAAAAAGACAAACACAATGGTAAATTATATCTATTTTTATTTTACAATATTTGTGGACTGTGTGTTACACTCTATAACAAAAACATTTTTGACCTGTCAAAATTTTTCTCGCAAAAAAAAGCTTCGAACATTATTTTTCCTGGCAAAATTTAGTGGAAGCTTCACCCTACAACGGGTACAAACCTGGAAAAAAACTGGAGACAAAATTTGTCCTGGGAAAAATTTTGTATGAAAAGAAAAAATTTTCCGATCTGCGTACAAGGCTTTAAGCGTTGTACGCAGATCGGGAAAAGACAAATTTTATCTCTACAATTCTAATCTCTACAAAAACGTTGGAAAAATTGCGTAAAATTAATGTTTTTCTTCTTTTTTTCTTTTTGTAAAATTATCGATAAATAAAAGTTGATAAGTGTTTATCGTGCAAAATTATTGACCTGTCAAAACTTTTCCCGCAAAATAATGCTTCGAACATAATTTTTCCTGGCAAAATTTAGTGGAGACTTCACCCTACAGCGGGTAGAAACGTCCCAATTTTGCGCGTGAACTGCGTACCGTCTGGAAAAAAACTGAAGACAAAATTTGTCCTGGGAAAAAATTTGTATGAAAAGAAAAATTTTTCCCGATCTGCGTACTAGGCTTTAGTTGCTTATTAGTTAAGCCTTGTACGCAGATCGGGAAATTTTTTTTTTCATACAAAATTTTTGCCAGGACAAATTTTGTCTTCAGTTTTTTCCAGGCATTAAGCAGTTCACGCGCGAAATTGTGACGATTGTACCCGCTGTAGGGTGAAGTCACCTCTAAATTTTGCCAGGAAACAATGGGTACGTTCAGAAGACATAGGGAACTTCATATGTAGTAAACCACGTTCGTTGAACGCAAATTTGACCTAGGAACCTAGTTGAAGACTATAGATGTCATTAATGCCAACCTACGAACTTTACTTCAAACCATCCGTTTATTAAAAGAAAGTACTTTTAATAATATTTTTATCCGAGAATCACTTCACACAAGGAAGAAATCAGTTAGGAATTTTGTAATGTTATTTGTAAACTTTTCTTACTAATGGTACATTTTTTAAATTGAATCTTTATTTATCTATTTCAAACTGTTAAGATAAACGTGAAAATAAAACAAGTCACGGAATAATAAGGTTCAGCTTGCTGTTTAATGACAAAATATAATCAGCTGATATTCTGACACAAATGCATTGACTAGGAACGTAGGGAGATATTTCTCACCTAGCTTTTCAGCCATTTTCCAATAAAGTTTGCCTAGATTGGAATACATATTTCTGACAGCTGACCAATCAGAAACTAGAAACTTGCCTAGCTATCTAGTCACCTACGTCTTCTAATCGTGCCCTTCGAAGCATTATTTTGCGGGAAAAATTTTGACAGGTCGGGTTTGTTCGTTGAGCCCTGAAGTCGCCCTGGGGTCGCCCCAAAGCGTTTTTTGAAAACCCTGTACTCACCCTAACAATCAAATTCTCTGTTTTTTGAAACCTGGGGTCGCCCTAAACTCGCCCTGAAGTAGATCTAGGTTTTTTGCTGGGGCGAGTTGAGGTAACGAATAAACTGCCAAGTGACATACATTGTAAAGTATTTATTTTGTTGAAGATTCGTGATTGTTTAATGGAAATTAGATAAAATAGTGCACTAATTGAATAAAATTAAATTGGAAAAGAAATGGAAACGTTTAAAGTTGATTTTATTCAATTTTTCAATCGTATTTTAAGTTTTAATTATTCAAGTACAGAAATTCTTTCTTGCTTAAAATGTCAACAACACAATTCAGAGCCCTAAAGTGTTTTTTGAGAATCGAAAATCCCAGGTTTTTTTGACAACTCTTGGGGTTGTCAAGAAAACCTGGGTCAGCCCTGGGTAAAGTTCAACGAACAAACCTATAACCTAATAATTTTGCACGATAAACACGACCAACTATTATTTATCGATAATATTACAAAAAGAAAAACATTAAAGGTGCGTTCGCGTACAAGTCCGAAACTACCCAAAACTACCATTTTCTACCAGATTTAGTCCAAACCTGTTCGCGTATGCACATTTCGGGTAGTTTTGGGTAGAATAGAGCGCTCGCGAGAGAGTAAATTATTTCCCCTTCTTGCCAGATTTTACCAGAAAAAATTCTTCCGGCAGAAAATGGTAAGTTCGGTGTTCTATCAAAAAGCTAGTGGGAAGAAAAAAACACAACAAAAATACAAAATGGCTGCTGTTTGTTTACTTTTAGTTTTAGTTTATTTTTTGTTAGAAGTGAATATTTTTCTTTGTTTTCATCTTAAATTTTTTGATAAACTACTGAACAAAATTGAAAGGAAGTGTTTTAAGTTCAATTTATTTTCTTGCTTCAATTTTAATTAAGACTTTCAGTAAATGTATTCCAATGTTGTGGTTTTGTTTACTTTTTCTTTTGTTTACTTTTTAGTGACGTTTAAAATCTGGCAGAGATTTTTGGTTCAAAGCGTTCGTGTACTTTTGGACTGTTTCCATTCTCTTTGAGAAAATTTCATCCCCACTCCTCAAAATTTGATAATTTGCCAGTTTTAGTCCGGAAAGTACACGAACAAACCTTAATTTTGCGCGATTTTTCCAACGTTTTTGTAGAGATTAGAATTGTAGAGATTAAATTTGTCTTTTCCCGATCTGCATACTTGGCTTAACGCCAAAAAAAATTTAATCGCTTTTTTGGTTTGCAAGAAAATGGCATCCTTCACCGCCCTTCATATGGATGTACGTCACACAAAAATGTAAAAAAAACGAATTTTGTTTTATTTCCCTCATTTTGTTCTTAGTTAAACGAAGACATTTTTGCACTTTTTTCATGCAATTTTGTTTGATATGGATTCCTCCTCTTTTAAAAAGAAATAAAATTTACTTAATGAATTTACTAAAGCGCTAAACGCTCCGAGCGATTTATTAGGAAATGGGAAGTCCTATCATGAATATCAGACATCTCAATAGGAAATCTCACTTTTTTTTCGCAGGCAGTAGTTACTTCGTAGTATTAGTTTTTCTGCATAAATAACTTAACCAATCTAAAGTAAGACCGCTTATTTAAGCGAAGGAATAATCTAGACAATTGATGAGAACAGAATAGCTTTATAAAAACATCAGTTTAACTGAAATGAGTTTACTCACCAAATGAGCACCATGGTCTAATAACGTCTGAGCCACCAAAACACGTGTTTTTTCTTGTGCAGTTGCTGCCAAATGCAGTGGTGTATTGCCCGCGACATCTTTTGCATTCGGATCTGCTCCGACTTTAAGTAATGCTTTCGCTAGTGCAGGCGATGGAAACTGACAAGCTGGATATCTTCCAACAAGTGTACCCTCCCGATAGCAAGCATAATGAAGAGCCGTCCTTCCCGAACGCACCACAACTTTCAGACTATTTAACTTATAAAGAGCGCTAAGAATTTCTCGCTTCATTTTTGGACTAAATTTTTCATCGTCGACTAGACGTGCCAACAGACAACCAATGTGAAGTGCACTCACAAGTGCACGACTCAAGGCATTCGGATCGCTTTCCATTGATGGCATTGTTGATGATTGTTTCACTTGTTCATGGTACATCAGTTGTCCTGTAATACAAACATAAAGTCTATGAGTTTAATTTAAAAAAAAAATCTAATTGAATAAAAAAATTAAAGAACATTAAAATTACCTCGTTCTACTTCTAATACAGCCTTATTGAATATCATAAGCATGTCGTGAGCTTCGATTGGTGGTACCACACGCCCGCGTGGCAACGCACGTCCGGCTTCGACTAACATAAAACTAAATAACTCAGCAAACGAGAGCAATGATGACTGTGTCATAGGACTCAGCGGTTGCAAGATTTTTTGTTGCATTGTAAGGGCATACGTCCAAAGTTCAATGCATCGATCAAATCGGCCTGCGTCAGCGTAGTGTGCTCCTCTATAAGCAGAAAAATTAAGAACAAAAACAATAAGTTTTTTTTTTAGATAAAAAGTTTAAATGTTTTATGCATTGAGTTTAAAAGAGGTCAGAGGTAGATTCTACAAATTCTATCTAGTATTTTAGCCAACTGACTTTAGGACTCACCTAAATCTAATGTAATAACTAGTATCTGGATGTGTTGGTCCGAGTATTCGCTGTCGAATCACCAGTGCTTGCATTCTCATCTCATCTGGATCCATAACTAATTCATCCAGTGCGTCAATATTTGTAACTTCGGTGGCATATTCATAGGCAGCTATCGGTTCACTGACCATCTTTGGTATTTTCGGTTGAAGATTTCGATCCTCCATAGCACGACGCCACAGCGACAGCGCACTCGACATATCACGTTTCTTATCTACGTAGGTGGCTCCTAATAATTCGAGAGCATTAATTCGATCCTCACGTTTAACAGTTGGCAAACTTATAAGATGCTCAACAATAGGCAGGTGACCCGTCACGCTGGCTGCTAACAGTGGTGTCATGCCGTAAAAATCTACGTCCATTGTGGCGCCATGTTTTAGTAGAAGTTGCAGAATTTCCAATGAACCAGATTCGGCACAGTCATGTAGTGCAGTGTTACCTTTAACACTGCATCGATTCACATTAGCATTGAGTGACAAAAGGTATTGGGCAATTTTGAAATGTCCTTTGTAGCAGGCGATCATGAGGCATGTGTGACCGTGTCTATTCGCTACTTCAAAATCTAATGTGAAACACAAAAAATTAAGTGAAAATTGAGAAAAAAAAACGAAATGAAAAACTCACCTGCACCATTATTTACTAGATACTTAACAATATCAAAGTGGCCATCAAAACAGGCCGCCCTCAGAGGTGTGGAATTTGTTCTTGTCGTACTGTTTACATTAGCACTCCGTCTTACTAATAATTTAACTATTCCTATGTGACCGGCGGCCGCCGCACACCATAATGGCGGAGCATCCTCTATCGTTTCCCCATCGAAGGTAACTGAACCGACTTGTTCAACATCCGCATAGCATTTGTTTAATAAATATTCTACAATATCATAATGTCCATGACGACATGCTATAACTAAAGGAGTTGCGCCACCCATTTTGCTGGAAACTAATGTTGCGATCTCTTCCGAGGAACGTCCTTCGAAACAACTCTGAAATTCAAAAGAAAATAGAATGATTAGTATAACTTTAATAGTACGTCGTTAATGAAGCTTCAAACAAAATTGAAAAAAGGTTTAATCGATGCGTATCTTCGCGATCCATTCGGAATGGAATGGATTTTTAAAGAGCTGCGATGAACATTATGATAAGCCAACGTTTGACTCGTCAACTTTAGCTCGAAAATTATTTGAGTGGCAAATGTGAGGATTTACCGCTGACGTGCAATGAATACGAAACTTTAGAGAGGCGACGGAAATTCATCATTTCAGCATTTTCAAAATTCAAAGTGCATACTTAAGCCTAGTTTTCTAGTGCGAGATTAAAATTAGGCCAGATTTAACTCACCAAATTTGGTGGGTTGGTTAGGGATTTACTGAACAAATGCTTTTCTTAGGTTTGATCGCATAACTAACCTAACTACTTATAAGGGCCAGTTGTACAACCATGGTTCAATATTTAACCCGTGGGTCAGGATTTTTAATTCACCGATTTCGGTAGATTAGCTCTGGTTCAGGCATGTACTTGGCTATTATCACATACTTTGAACCTTGAAGCATCGTTGAACCTCAGTTAATTCACGGAAATCGGCGAATTAAATTTATTGAACCACGGGTTAAATATTTCTCTAGCACAAACCGTTTCTGAGATATTTTCAAAACACATTGTTATGACCTTTGACCCTTTATAATTAACCTAGCGATCATCGGATCGTTAAGGAACTCTCTTAGTTTTAAAGGATCCCCATTACAAACGTCCAAGCCAAATTTCAGTTTCTAACTTATTTGTTCCTTTCTTTGGCATTTTTCGTCTATTCTTACTGGACTAAAGATTAAAAATTTCAATTGATCCCAATCTCAATCATTTCCATGATTCTCGATTTTCCATCCCAATCTCAATCATTTTAATGAATCTCGATTAGTCCAGTAAGAATAGAAGAATAAGAAGAAAGGAACAAATTAGTTAGAGGCTGAAATTTGGCATGGACGTTGGTAAAAACTGGGAGAGTTCCCTAACGATCCGATGACCGCTAGGTCAATTATAAGGGGTCAAAGATCATAAAAATAAGTTTGTTGCAAATATCTCAGAAACGATTTGTGCTAGAGAAAAATTTTATTCTACAATCTTGTAGCTGAGGCGATTTCCAACAAAAATGGCCTTAACAGTTTTTTTCGTAACATTAACCGTTAAAAAGTTACAGCACATTTTCATGACCTTTGGCCCCTTTTATGAGATTTTTTTTACTTTTCGATTTACTGTAACTTTTTAACGGTTAATACTACAAAAAAACTGTTAAGACCATTTTTGTGGGAAATTGCTTCAGCTACAAGATTGTGCAATAAAAATTTACTCTAGCACAAACCGTTTCTGAGATATTTGCAAAATAATCATTTTTACGACTTTTGACCCCTTAAGGCCTTGTCACACAGAACGCGGGCCGACGGACGGGCCGATCAATACTTCACCATGGAAGGAAAGAACGCGACGGGCAAATTTTGTTTGTAATTTTTTACAAAGACCGCCGGACCGCGTTCCGTGTGGCAAGGCCTTTATACTGACCTAGCGGTCATCCGATGGGTGAGGAACTCTCTCATTTGATTCGATCAAAATCGGTACACTATTGTATTGAATTCGTTAGATTCGGAGATTGAATTTCATCGAAATCGAAAAGAAAAATCGAATCGGAACAGTATGAAAGAATGAATTGAATTAAATGAAAATGATCGAATGATCGATTGATTTAAATGATCTGATCATTTTGGTAATCGATTTTTGAACGACTCGATCATTTGAAATGAACGATTTACACAGCTCTACTTCGGAATTAAACCAATAATAGCCGACACTGTCTATATTTATTTATTTGTTATGAGATTGTCGTTTTTAAGGACCTTATTATGGTTCGCGAATCGAACGTTCGCCTGTAGTCGAACGGTTTGGCGAACGTTGTGATGTTTCGTATTAGGGTTGGCGAATGAACTCATTTCGATTGAAAATATAATGTTTTTAGCTAATAAATTCGTATTTTATTTGTATTCGCTGGTCAGTCACTAACAATTTTCATTCGCTTAGTTTTGACGTTTGAGGCTAGTCATCTGACGAATTTTCGCTAATTGTAATACGGATTTGATTCATTCGCCAGCTTTTTGGTTCGCTTCGCGAACGGTAATAGGGCCTTAAATTTCAACAGGCGCTGATAATTGTTTTTGTTTTATTTACTTGGCTTGTGTCAAAAACTAAGCGAGGCTCGTTCTAAATTCGGAAACTTCATAGGAAATAGTTGGCATTACTGGCATCCGATCCTAATTTTATACAAAGTGCCATTTAAAAGGAACAAAATGATGAAGGAGGGAAAGAGATGGGTTGAAAAATAAAAAACCTGCACGAATCTGATAATTTATTAGCCGTGATCCTTTGGGGGTGGCGAACTACTCATGAGTACTTTGCTGGAAATTTTCAATGGAACGCACAAATTTCACTTCCCTAGTAGCAATCTACTACAATTTTAAGTGATTGATAATTATTTATAATCTGTGGAATCCGTAACATCAAAAATTAATTGCTTTATTTTGTTTATTTTTGTTATTGGTGAATGGTGAACGTAAAAATTGTAAACAAATTGAAATGAAATGTCATGCACATGAAAAATCTCTTAACCTAGCCAGATGCCCTCTGGGGGATTTTAGGTGCGTAACTACTCTGCTCATCTACTCGCGCATTAGAGCTCGAGTAGATGAGAGTACTAGATTATAGTTTTCATCTACTCATGAGTAGTTCACCACCACCAAAGGAACACGGCTATTATGAAACTCTTGCGGTGTTGCAAGTTTCGTTCTAATACCGTTTCATAATTGACAGATAATTACACTTTTATTTTTTCGTCGAGCTGGGAGGCTCAAAAATTCAAGGGTATTTCCCTTGGAATGCCTGTTTAGTAACTTGAAATTTTCTTTATTTCGCACCAAATATACATACGTCAAAATATAGCACCGTCCACATCTCTCAAGCAAAGAAATCAACCCGAGGATTGCTGGGATATCAGAGCCACTAAACATTACACAACCTGTGAATAATCAAGACATACAAATATGTACAGTGGGGACATGGAAACAAAAATACTCAGCAAACACAGCCACAGAAATAAAGTGTACATAATGTTGAATAAAGCGTTTTATTGGAACTTGTATTACTGCGATAGCAATAAATTACTAATATGTTGTGGTATCTCGGCAATGACTTGACTGCTCAAGAGTTTTACGGTTGTCCGCCTAAACAGGATCTTTCGTATAACTTTCAAACAAGGTTGTTTTCTCGATTTTTTTTTACTGCACAGCTGGCAGCGCAGATTTTTTTTTTTGTAATTTACGCGCACACAAGGGGTTTCTCGGTACCCTTAATATGTCAGAGACACAGTGCGAGCATTAGGTATGGAGGAGGGGATTTAAAAGGAGATGTCGATGTACATTGATCTTGAATTTCTGAATATCACAATGAGAGGGAAAAACAGAGCTTGGAAGAGCATTCTACATTCGCGTAATACGGCTAAAGAACGAATCTCTGTATTTGACAGTACGCCCGAAATTGGGCTCAAGGGTAAACTGATGGGCATTCCTCGAAGCTCGAGTATTACGGTTGAGTTGTTTAAGGGGGGGAATGTAACTGGCTATTTCACTAGAGCACTGCCCATAGAAATAACGATAAGAGAGAGACAGGAAACGTTACGACGGTGTTTGAGGGACGTAAATGAATCTTTAATGTTCCTATCACCAATCAATTTGAAGGCTCTTTTTTGAATACTGTCCAAAAGGCTTAAATAAGTTGCTGGAGCACCAGCCCATAGATGGGAGTTATACTCAAGCTTTGGACGTATATAACTTTTATAGATAATAGCTAGATCAGAAGGGGAAACAAAATTTCTTGCATATCCGAAGGAAACCTAGACATCTTGCGGAATTTTTGGCAACGTCGAGCATGTGCTCGTTCCACAAAAGGTGGTTTGTGATGCACATCCCAAGGATCGCAAGCTGTTTGGTTTCTTCGATGCAAGTGCCACTCAGACAGTGGCAAGGGGGGTAACTTTCGCTTTAACGATAGAAGACAGCATTGAGTTTTCGAAGCATTAAATTCTACGCAGTTTTATATTGGCCATTGTACAATGCTGTATAAATCAGAATTAAACGAACTAATCATATTTTGCCGTTGCAGTTCCACATCCGAAGAGCAGGGATGTTAGTCTGGAAACGAATATGAAAAGCTAAGGGTACTATCGTCAGCGAAACAGTTTATTGGATTAGAAGTTACAGACAGCAGATCATTAATAAAAATGAGAAAGAGGGTCGGGGACAAAACGGAGCCCTGGGGCACACCAGCATTTATGTTGTGGGTTTCAGACTTGATTTCGTCCAATACAACTTGTATAGAGCGGTTCGAAAGAAAGTTTCTAATCCAACGATATATTAATAATGAGTATGCCCGCCATTTTTCGATATTACCTCTAAAAGACGGTTTGGAATAGAATCATAAAGTTTTTTTTTTTAAATAATCTAGTGTGACCAGATTACAGGCATCACGAACAGCTGCAATTAAGGTGTCCTTGTCTTCAAATTGTCTGCCGTCTTAATAAATTTTACGAGACAGCCATGCCCAAACGTTTTCAATTATGTTTAAGTCCGGTGAATAGGGCGGCCATGTCTCAAAAGTTCCACGTCTTCTGATTGAATCCAACTTCTTACAAACCCTGGAAGTGTGGATTGGGGCGTTGTCATGTTCCAAAATCCAAGGCAGAGGTGCCAAAATATTTTTTACTTTTGGAAATGACCGTTCCAGCAAACATTTGTAGTCATTTCCGTTCATTGTTGTGGAAAAAAAAACTCCAACTTGATTGTGCCTTAGTAGGTAATAGCTCCCCACACCATGACACCGGATGTACAGCTTTGATGTCTTGCCAAAATAACCTCTTCTTTTCGCAGATCATGGAAATAAAATTTGTAACCATCGGGACCGTCAAGGTTAAACTTTTTTTCATCAAAAAAGACAACGCGTTTCCATTCAATGCTCCATGCGACATGTTCCCTCGCGAAATTCATTCGAAGCTCCTTATGTACTTGCCTCAAAACAGGTTTCTTTTTAAGTTTTCGTCACTGGATAGCATCACTTTTTTTTATTATCTTTTGGACCGTTGCTATGCTGGCTGATACTCCGCTTTTAGCCCTTATTTTAGTCGCTGGTAGAGTAGAATTTGGGGCAAGCCGTAGAATTAACCGCTTTTCTCGTGATGTTGTTGCTTCGGCTGTGCGTCCTTTTTTATTTTTCCCATAGTTTTGTGGATCCGCAAGATAATTGTTTATCACAGTTTTACTTCTATTGAGCCTCCTTGCTATTTCTCGGCCTGAGAGTCCCAAATCCTTGAAAGCATCTATTTTTCCTCTTTCTGTCTCTGTCAACGTCTTTCCGGAACCCATTTTTGTTTTAAATTAAATAAAAAGAGTTCTTCTAAACACTTTTTTAAATATTCTAAACAAAAGTTTGAAAAAAAATCGCTGATGTGAACTCCTGCAACGGAATATTCGCAATGGCCTCATTCTAGGGGCGCACTTTTTTATACGCTTTTTCGGTAGTTCATTAATTGATCTTGGGAAAATCCTATGGTAATTTATAACTAACTCTTAAATTTTATGACTTCCTTATGGGAAAAAAACGTACCTGTTCATAGGTAGTAAATGTTTCCGGGTAAAAAATTTCCGACAGGTATAAAGAGCGAAAATCGATCGCAAAATTTGTGGCCTCATCCAAGTGATTGGCAGTGTATTTGATGGTGGCCGATTTTGTAATCCACAACACTTTTGGTGAACGCAAAGTATTTGTATACAGAGCGGTGTATCTGCGGATTTATAATTATTATATATCTAATAAATTGTCCGAATGAGCAAAAAGTGATTTACCGCTCGCCGAAGCCGCTACTCAGTAATAAACTTTTGCAATGGCAGTATTTATCTCAATTTGTTGAAGCTAAAACTATTACAAAATACATTTGTTTAATAAACGTGATGAACCACAAAAAAAAATGAAATTCAATCAACTAAAATTGTGGTACACTTGGGCGTATACGCACTTTTTTTATTTTATTGAATCTTTAACAAATTTCACTAAAATTTTTATTTTTGTACGTTGAGTTGGTTTATTTCGAAAAAGCTATTTTGATTAATTGTTTTTCTTCATTTAAAAAATAGTGGGCGCGGCACACATTTTGCGGACAAACGATAATTCAATTTTAAAAATTCTTCTTTTAAAAATAAGTGATCACCGATTTTTTTTAGCTGTATGATACTGATTCTATTCTCTCCAGACCCAGACATACGATAACCTTATTTTCAAATCAGAAGACAAGTTTAGGCGAGGCCCTGGAAAGTTTTCGTTAAGGAAAACATGGACGAGGAAGACATGACAGACCCCTATTAGTGCCTTGCTGAGAACATTTATTTAATAAAGTACTGGTGAGGCTCTTGATGGTAACTAACTATGTGAAATCATTTTACGAAAATTAATGGGCCCTATCGGGAATCTCCCGGGGAATTTTGTTTCCCACGGTATATTTTTTTCTCACGAAATTTTTTTTGCTATCGTGAATCTCCCACGGAATAAATTTCCCTCCAACAAAAATCCGATGCAATGAGAGCCAAATTCCCCTGGAAAATTTATTTTCGATACCAACCCGGCTGGAAAAATGGCAAGTTTTTGGCTATTTTAGACAAGGCCCTTGGTAGTTTTCGGTAAGAAAAATCTAGACGAGGAAAACATGACAGACCCCCTTTAGTGCCTCGCTTAAAATATTTATTAAGTTAAGTGCTGATGAGGATCTAGCTAGTAACTAACTAGTGAAAACATTTTATGAAAATTAATAAAATAAGGATCGTTTTAAACTCTAATAACAATATTCATTTTTTCGTAAATTAACCTTATTGTCCTTCGTCGTTTTGCAAGCTTTCGCTCCACAAGCTCTCATTATAATTCTTTAGTTATTTTATTATAATAAAAAGGACTCTATCAAGTCTAAGAATTTCATGTTTTTGGAATGTATAGACAAATATACTTGGCTAATTAACACCATAGTTCAACAAATTGAAGCCCGAAGATGGATTAACATATCAGAAACGCGTCGCTTTTATAATTTATATAATTAATAATTAATGTTGTGATAATTTCAAAGTTTACTTTATAATAATAAAATTAAATTATATTTTAATAATCTAATTTTTATTTTTATTTCATTATATACACACAACATGGAGACAACACCCCAAAGATATGTATAGAGTCGGTTCAGTAGTTCAAGACTATACCCCCTACATACAAACCAACAAAGTTTATAACTTTATAATATAGGCTATGTCCATCGTCATGTTACCAATTCTCATACCAATCATTTAATTTATTTTCTGGGATTAATTGGAACTGGTCAGGGCTTAGACAGGATTTAACTGTCGAGGCAAAAAGGTTCATAACTAGTGAGAGCCTAGCGAATGCCTATTGTAACCCTTGCTAGACCCTTGTTAGTAACTATGAAAAACTTTTCAGGGCCTCATTGAAAACTTGATTCTTTTTCCAGGCGGGAATAAACTCCAAGGGTAACTTTTAGGCATCATTCATTTTCCTAATGTTTGAACGAGGCAAACATTCCCTTGGAAATTTTTGTTCGCTATAGACCAGGGTGGTGGGCATCGATGAGCTGGATGTCTATATAGATTAATATAATATAGAGCGACTGACAGCTTCTAGCTTTGACCCCCATATATGAAATGGATGAATGTAAACCATGTAAAACAAAATATGTGGAACTAATCTAGTTTTTACTAGTCACGGCTTAAGCAGAATTTATATGACTAGGCAAAAAGGTTCATAACTGGCGAGGGCCTAGCGAATGCCAATAGTAACCCTAGAACCTCGTAACTATGAAAAACTCGCCAGGGCCTTATTGAAAAGTAAATTCTTTTTCCAAGCGGGGAGGGAGGCAGCAGATTTTAAATGGCCCACGGCGACAGAAAAGCTTAATACGTCACATCATGCTTGCTTCCACACAGCACACTCCAAGCGTTTTAAGAAAATCAAATGGGTTCAACAAACACTGTCACTGCTTATAAGTCTGTGCAACGATTTGATTTTGTTTCTTGTAAAACTCAAATACCTTCTTTGAGTGCTGGGTGAGGAAAAAACAACTTAACTCAATTTGCGACGAGTCCTATTTTGACCAAAAATGGAAATGTAAACAAAGAGGAGATAGTTCATGAAACAGAACTACATTTATTTTGAGTCAGTTGTGCTAATCGGTTGAGGAAGAAAGTCATCAAGTTTCCACGTAACCACGATTGTTTTGGTAGAATTGCAACGATTGGTTGGTTTGCCCCCGGTATTGGCTAGAAATATTTGATTATTACTTATTAATGATTTCTAGTAAGTTCAAGTTAGATTGCACACCAAAATATTTAATAAAATTAAAAATATTTTGTGGTAGTACTTTTGACTTTTTTCACACTTTCTCGTTTTCAATGCTTAAGCATTTATATAGCATTTAAAAAACAAGAACATGTTCGTACGATTCAATCATGCAAAATGACTATACTCAGGCACCGCTGGCCGCGCCAGCAAATAGAATTCTTGCGTTTTGAATATCCTTATTTTTGTTTTCAATTTAAAAAAAAAAAAACAATCAGACAATTCACCTAACAACTTTTTTCACAAATAAATTATTAAATAACTTTTAGAGTGTCTACTTTCTACTATTAGCTGAATGGCTCTAGGTAAAACGAAGAGAAAAGAAATAACCTTGCCCGGAGTCAAATTTGCAGGTCATACGTATACATATTGTTTAAATTCATTGATGGTGTACTCAAAAGATGAATATTCTGCCTTAAAGCGAATGTTGAACTTATATCTGTTATGAAACATTTTTTTTCTTGTTTTGACCTCAAAAAATATTATTAGTAAATCCAGAAAGCATAGCAAAAAAATACTAATTGAAAGTGTCACTAATTGCAAAAACAAATGAACATTGATATACCCTAATTTGTAAAACAGAAAACCATGATGAAATGAAGAAACGAACACGAATAAAGTTCAAATGTCACTGGTCCGGTCCGTTAAAAAAATTTGTCCGAAAAAAGAGCGGAGACTTCTCCAAATAATCTGCTTCAATTGCACTCGTCAGAAAAATTAATTTTTTTTGTTGACGAAGAAACAAAGTACACTTTTCTGATGTTTTAAATGCGATTTTGAGATATTGTCGTTTTGTCGAGTGTTACCAAAAATTCGATAATTTATAATATAAAAACTAAATGTTATCACCGCGCGCCGGAGAAATATAAAATATCTAATTTCTACATTGAAAGATAGGTACATAGAGTTTACCCAGGTTTTCTTGACAATCCCAAGAGTTGTCAAAAAAAAACCTGGGTTTCTCAATTCTGAAAAAACACCCTTAGGTTAGGTAAAGCTGGCCATACACGAGCGAGCCAACGGGCCAAATGGCCCCGCACCGAGCCAAAATCCATCGTGTATGGGGAAACTCAGATGGTTCGATGTGGCTCGGTAAGTCCATCTGGATTTGCAGCAAGTCGAAAATCCAATGGCTCCGAGTCAAATGGCTCTATCGTGTATGGCCAGCTTTAGGTTAGTGGGCTGACAGTTGATCTTTCTACCGTCACACTTAGATCAATGTAGATCCATTGTGATACCCTATTAGAAAAAACCTATGCTAAAAACAAGACATGATCCCATTAGAGGGATAGATTTCGGCAAGCAGTTACTTGTAGTTATCGGGGGGGTTATAGGAAATTGTTTCTTGTAAGTGTCGTCAACGTAGTAGCCCGTGGCGTAGTGGTTAGTGCAATGGGCTGTCACGCCAGAGGTCTGGGTTCAATACCAGCCGCTTCCACCATAAGTTTTTTTTCTGCCTCTTGCGAGGAATTGAAAAATCCTCCAAGAGTATCTCTTGTCATAGAAAAGTGCCGCTCGCCTTAGCCGTTCGGATTTGGTAATAAACTGTAGGCCCCCTCCAATCCTGCAGACAAAAACAACCTTGTGTTGTTATTTCTGTTGTTGACATTTTAAGCAAAAAAGAATTTCAGTACTCTTATAATTAAAAAGTAAAACTAGTTTTTAAAAATGAATGCAAACAACTCCAAAAGTTTCCATTTTCTTTTCCCATTAATTTGTTTTTATTCAATTAGTGGACTATTTTATCAAATTTTCTTTTCAAAAATACACAATAACGAATGTTTAACAAAAGAATAACTTCACAACTTAATGTCATTTTGGCAGTTTATTCTTTAACTCAGCAAACAACCTAGATCTACATCAGGGCGAGTTTAGGGCGACCCCAGTGCCGAGATTTAATTAAGGCCGTGTGTGAATTGGTTTAAAATTTCGATTTAATTTTATCCGAGATTAAAATTTGACATTTTTACGTACTGATTCACCTCACTAGTGTCAAATATTAATCTTTGGATAAAATTTAACGCGATTTAGTGAGATGTGAGTGAATGAGATGTAAAATGAAATGTCAGATTACTCGCCGGATATTTCACCAGTGACTTGCTCTATGTATTGCTAAAATTAGATTCTTATGTGTTCTTTTTTTCATCTATACACGGATGTGAAATTAAATTGCAAAAAAACAACGTATTGATACCTACAAAAGTGTAAAAAAATAAGAATAATGTACAATAATTTTATTAAATCATAATTTATGTGTTACATTAAATATAAAGAAACAATAATATCTATTTTATATTTTCAAATAATGGACTTGTTTTAAAACGTATAAATAAATATGTAAGTTTGTAAACTTTTGTCTGATTTGTTGTTGTCTACATTTTCATTGTTTACATTTTCGTTGTTAACATTTTGCAGTCAAAAATAACTCAGCAATGAGCAGGACCTCATCGACTTCATAAGCATCATCGACAACGCGTACATTTTGAAGTGGACAGAGTACACCACAAAAATTTATATTTTATTTATAGAGTACACTACAAACGAATTACTTATTTTTTTTTTTTTTTATTTTTCAAATAAAAGATAGTCTTTGGTTATGACATTTAAGTGTTCGAAATCAAAGTCGAAGTTACTCATTTCACTTAAATAGCTTAATAACTTTTGCGAATGAAATAAGATGAGTTGGCGAGTAAGTCGAGTCATCTCACTTCAATAGCTGAAATAAAGCTAAATCTCGGCACAGGTCTAAAAAAAAAAAAAGAATTTGTTGATTGTCAGTGTGATTTCTGCGATTTTAAAAAAATTTCATTAAAATTTCAATCGAACAGCATTTCTGCAACCCGAAACCTATCATTTCAATTTGTCAATAATATTATTAAAGCTTAGTACATACATGCTCGTGAAGTAAACAATTTGACAGTGGAGATAGTGAATATTTGACATTTATTGCTGGCACAGACTTTTGAATTCGTTGTGAACGTTTGACGTTTAAATCCGTACATTTTGCACGGGAATTGGTTTACTACTCGTGAACGATAGTTCTACCCCCTTTTCTCTACACAACTTCACGAGCACGTTCACGAGGTGAACAAAAATGCAACTTTGTATGGGTTCACGACATGGTTCACAAGTATGTACTAGGCTTAAAAGATGACCTCTGTTCATTTATTTCTCAAATCTACCAATTCTGATCCAAAGTTCTGTCAAAATTCATATAAATAAAATAAAATCGAACTGAAATTGACAGTTTTGGGAAGAAAACGAACTATAGTGTTCATATTTGACTCACTCACGCAACTCTTAACATTTCTCACCACCACCTCATGGTAAGAACGAAAAAGTCAAGTGAGGAAGGATTTTTAAATTTTTTAAATAAAATGCATTTTGCGATACGAATTTACGGATTAAAAGAAAATCGTAGCTGCATGCGTCAGCGTCATTCTTGTAATCGTTAATGCTTGCGTTCGGGTGATAGTCAGATATCCCAAACATTTTCAGATAGCTTGAGTTGTTGTTGCATCAGCTGACAGCAAAAGTTTTTTCAACAAGGGATTACTACAACACAAACCTATCTGGATAGCTTTGGATTGCCACCCCAACGCGCCCAATGTTTTAAGGCTGATTTCCAATGCCGCGTTGGGCGTCGCTTTGACAGATTTTTCTTTCAACGCGAAAGATCACACATAGCAATTTAAGCAAATTGTTTACAATGACGCGTTGGGTATTATGTTACGATTTGGCACCTATTAGCATGTACACAAACCAACGTAACATAAGCTACCTCAACGTTAAAGTTGAAAAAAATCAACTTCAGCGTGCGTTTTGACAGTTAAACTAATGTTCGAATTCCTTTCAATAAAAAAATCGATTTATTTAGAAGAAAAAATCGGTTTTTCTGAACAAATTCCTTTTATTGAAAGAAAAAAATCGATTTTGTTTAAAAAAAATGGAAAAGTTTGTTGAGAGGAATTCGAAATTACAGTTGTGTAGGTTCATTTTGATTTTCAGTTTCTCTTCAAGTCGTCTGTCATGTCGACGCGTTCGTAAAGCTTGTAAACGTATACGTAAGCGTTTCTAACGCGAACGCGCCATTGGAAATCAGTCTTTATGCGTTATAAACTTTGACGGTGCGTTGACTATGAAATGACCAATTCCGTGACGGCTTGTATTGACAGTCTACTGCTTAAACAAAATGGAGATGGAACTGCAACTGTAGTTGCAGTTGGAATAGCTGCCAAAATATTAAACAAACTCAAATTCAATAAGTCTGTTTGGTAACGTGAAATTTCTTACAAATTTTTCACATTTGCTGTCAAAACCCAAAGAAAAAAAAATTAAGTTTTGAAAAAGTCGGTAAAAATTTCAAGTTACCAATAACGGACATAATATTGCGAATGTGAACCTAGACCCTGTTTAGATTGCTAAGATTGAGGCTGGTATCAAGAAGACAGGTTTGTGGGTAAGAGAAGTGAAGGGAGTTCTCCGCACTTCTCTTACCTGTCGTGATACCGACCTCAATCTTCCAATCTCAACAGGGTCCTACGCAACGTTCAAACTAATTTTGTTTAAAATGTTAAGTTATGTATGTGCTCCTATATTGATTTCTAGTCAAACACTGTATTGTAGACCAGTCCATAATACAGTCTTATCTTACCCTAAGTTGATAGCCATTAATTCTTTAGAGGTCAATACCTTCAATTTTTTTTGATTTATCTATTAATAAAAAAAAAAAAACATTATTCATTCAATTGTAATATTTCCGGACTATTTATAGTTTTTATTTAATAATAAATAAGTTTCAATTTTATCATCGCTTTTATACGGTGTTAAACTCGTTTACCGACTTCCGAATCACCGCTCAAGCAAATATAAAAAAAAAAAAAAAAAAACACTAAATGGCTATAAAACTCTGTTTATAACTGCCTCGCCTTGCCATTCAACTTGACCTTGACCAAAGCCCTAAATACAAAAAAAAAAAAAAACAACAAATTTTCGGTGTGTGCATTAAGCCACAAAGTATAACCACTCTGTATCATGCCTTCCAACACACACACCGAAGCAGCCGGTGGCGTTAAGTATCACTAATGTATGTGTGATAGTTCGGTTATTGTTGTAGCATACATTTTTTGTTTAATATCTTTTAAGAATACCTAGCTGCACCAAAAAACAATCAAAAAAAGCAAATTAGCGGTCACTGGGTTGGGTTGGACAAAAGAGACTCAATAATAAACAACCTAATGATGTTTGGTTGGTTGGTTGATTGGTTGGTTGGTTGGTTACAACATGAAGCACAGGTACATATGTTATGTATACTTATCGATCCGCATTACATTTTGCCATAATATGTATTGTATATTCCTCCTCCCACTTCCGGCAATGGTGGCGGCGAACTTCCATCATGGTAATTATTTTAGCCACAAACTTAAAACATGTGACAGTCGACGCGTCAGGTCGCCACAAGTGGTATATAGTAGTGGCAGTGGCGCAACACTAATTTTAACAACAAAAACAGTAAATGAACTTGAGAAACTTACCGCGTCTGTCCCTAGACCGAAAATAACTTTGATGCCAAAGGCAAATAAAATTGTATGTGTAGATAGATAGCTATGTCGCAGAAAGAGCAAAAGTTATAAACAGACAGACAGACAGCCAGCTTGCCTTGCAATTGTGTAATGACAGCAAAAGACCATAAAACAACTCAATTGCTGTGTCCCAAGCCCCCAATAGAAACCAACAATACGACCTTGAAAGGTGTCAATTTTGATAGTTGGAAATTAACGTACGATTAAACGTTGGGAAGTTGAGGTTTAACGGTGATGTACAATACGTTGTCATTGTGGGTGCGTTTATTAGATCATCTTACCTGAAAAAAAAAAAGAAAAAGCATTGTTTAGTTGAGTGTTAGAAAAAATACTAAATGTAGGTACGTGATAAAGAAAGGGAAACACAATTCACGGCTTAGTTGGCACGTAGTATAGTTGTTAAAAATGCAAGAAGAATTTGTTTATGAGTAATGACTATAAAAAAAACGTGAAGACAAAGCCTAAATCAAAATTAAACTTTGTAGTTAAAATTCTAAAAGCAACTATGTATACATTCTGCAGATAGTTTCCTCCAAGACCTAGGACACAAAGTTGGCCGGGTTTATAAAACTTTAGCACTGCTTTTTACGTTACAAAGTCTTTAAACCAAGCTTATGAATCAGCGTGTGGGTCAAACTATTTTAAGGAAACAATCATTTGTCCCATTTTCAAAAAAGGAGATAAAGCAGACTCAGCAAAATATAGAGGGATATTGCTGCTCAATTCTTCAATGAAAATCTTTTCAAAACTTCTTTGTAAACGGCTTTATGATTGGGTTCAGAGGAATTATTTATTGAGTGAAGCATAAGCTGGTTTTCGAAAAAAAACTAATCTACAATCGACCAAATCTATTCACTTACCAACATAGCTACCACATTTATAGGGTCCGAAAGGAAGCTTTAGGCGTTTTTGATTGATTTTAAGGCGGCATTCGACACGATAGATCGGAAAGCAGTTATGCTTAAGCTGGTAGTGGTAAATAAAGGAGTCTCGACCAAATTCGTGATGTTTTTTATAATGCAAAAACTTCGGCAGTTGTCTTTGGAAGTAAAATGCCCGAGCAGTTCCAAGTAGAAATAGGACTAAGGCAAGGCTGTAATTTGAGTCCTCTGCTTTTTGCTCTATTCATAGATGACATAGAAGAAGTGCTACAAGGTGGAGCCTGAGTTTCAGCTGATATTTTAGTCAAAGTCCATTTATTCGCTGGATGACATCGTTGTGCTAGCAGAGTCGCCTGGAAGTCTCCAATTAATGATTAACAGATTATTCAAATACTGCAACAAATGGAGGCTCCAGGTGAACCTAGATAAATCTAAAATAATTTAATGTGCTGAAGCAGCCCAAGTTTGGGGCCATAAAGAGTTCGAAGAAATGGAGCAACTCCTGAGATTCTTTTTAAAACGAACATACTTATGCTTGGAGAGGGCCTTCCTCCCTTGTTCATCACAACACTTAAAATGCAGGTTGACTTTATTTTGAATACAATCAAGATGGACGACAGAAGGCTTCCTAAGAAAATTACGATGCTGGTGATTCAAAAACAAATATATCATGGTTTGAGTCTTGGAGAGATTTAGCGGGGAGTACTGTGGTGGACACTCACTCTTACTTCCAAATGATTCGATGGACACGTGGAAAAGCGAATTTTATGGACTCACTGGACGAGAAAAAAAGAGATTTTTATATTGAGAAAGCCAGATCGTCATTTCACAGGAGTATATATGCAACCCTGGACCACAACTTAGCAATAAGCAACTACTTCATGGTGGAGTATCATGTTACTGCTTCTGAAAACTCGAAAACACTCTGAACTATTTTCCTTACGGGAGTGATTTAAAAGAAATCTGTGGGCTATGAAACCTTAGGGAAAGGGAAGACGTGTTTAAAATAAAAAAAAACTTTTTTTGGGTTACTTTTTTACTTTTGATTTGAGTATAGTCTTTTTTTTTAAATTAGTTTTGGGGGCATTTTCCCTGTTTGAAAATGGGGGTATTTTCCACAATGAAAAAACCCAAGTTTTCGGGCTATTTTCTAACAGTTGTATTTATTAGATTTCTTTTGAACACTCTCGGACAGTTGTCCAGCTTGCCACTGTCTAAATTGTTGGACAACTCATAATAATCACATTCCAGCAGTTATCTAAATACGACCTAACATTGTCCGTAACATACCTGGAATAATTCTTTCTCGAGTGAACTAATGAATTTAAGTGGCTACGTTCAAAGAACATTTCTTTCATTTCAACACAACTTTTCTTTTCGCAACAAAAAAATTGCATTACCTTGTTTATTGAACGAGCTGACTTTAGAAAAGGTTTGGACAACTAATTTCGCTGTCTAAGTTGGACAACCGATGGAAATGTTTATTAATACGATTTTGGAGTTGAACAGCTGTCTAAAGTTAGACATGCTTTGGAATGGGTTGATTAATAAGACTGATTATTTCTAATCATATTCCAGCAGCTCTGTACAAATACGATCCCATATTGACCGTGATGTGTATCAGCAGGTCACTTTTTCCGTTGCAGATTAAAAAGTATACAGTTATTAGTTGCTATTTAATTGCTAATTTAATTAGTTACACAAAAAAAAATTAATTGCTCTGTTGGTTTGTGAAAAAATGAGTGTCCTGCTAAGTTGACGTCAACTTTGCAGGGCAACTTTCTAAAAAAAATAGATAAACGATCCGGGAGTGGATGTTTATTGAGAACTACTTAATTTCTAATTAGTTACGCAAACAAAAATTTTATTGCTATTTTGGTTTGCGAGAAAATGGGTGTCCTGCTAAGTTGACATCAACTTAGCAGGTCAACTGTCTCAAAACTATAGATAAAAGGTCCGGGAGTTGATATATATTGAAAACTACTTAATTGCTAGATAGTTGCGCAAAAAAAAAGTTTAATCGCAGTTTTTGTTTGCAAAAAAATGGGTGTTCTCCTTGGCGTCAACTTAGAAGGTAAACTTTCTCAAAATTATAAATAAATGTTCCGGATTGGATATATATTGAGAACTACTTAATTGCTAACTGGTTACTCAAAAAAAAATTTATTGCTCTGTTGGTTTGCTAGAAAATGGATGTCCTGCTAAGTTGACGTCAACTTAGAAGGTCAACTTTCTCAAAACTATAGATAAATGGTCCGAGAATGGATATATATTGAGAACTACCTAGATGGGGCCGTTTTTCTTGTTTTGCTTGTGTTAAAAATAAAGAAATTTTAAAGTCAAATTTTTTTAAAATTGAGATTTGACATTTCCCTACAAAATTAATCTTTCACTCAAATTGACGCACTTGTGTTTTTGACTTTAACTTTCATTGTTTTTATTCATCAAATTATTTGCTGAATCAGCCTTATCATCGTACCCGATCGCAACGATAGGCCAATCATCGGACAAAATGTCAAATTCGTGCGTTGCATTCCAATGAAATGTCAAAATGACAGCAACGCATCACGAATTCATGCGATGTGTGAAAATATTTGCTTTCCGATCTCCCCGACAGAAAATTAGAAGTGGAAAACTTCCCGGAACCATACGATACGATTCGTATACCATGAACAGAAAAAATAGTCCGTCTGGAAGTTTTCTCCGATCGTACATTTCTCCGAACGGATGCGATAATGAGGCTGAATATCTGATGTTTCTTCCTCTATCTCTTTTTAAAACCAATTTCGGTTCAGTAATTTCATAAATAAAATACTTAAGGTGAAAACTTTTCCAAGAAATAATACAAATTAGAGTGACAGAAATGTTACCTATATACGCAATGTGCCGCAACACTAGCCGAATTCCTTTGGAGGTGGCGAAGTGAAGTACTAATGAGTACTTTGATAGAAATTCTCAATGGAACGCACGCTTTGCTAGTGTCATCTATTACAGTTTCATGTGACTGTCCTTCATATTCTGCGGAAATTATACAAACAACAAAATCGAGAAATTCCACACAGAAATTAAAAAAATAAAGGACAAAAGTTTATGACGAAATATCGGTTGGTTTCTTTGAAATGATTTTTCATTTGTAAACAAATTGAAAACAAATGGAATTTAGAATGAAAAATTTTAATTTAATCAGGCGCCGCCTAGCGGTTGATAAGTGCATAACTGCTCTGCTCATCTACTCGCGGATGAGAACATGAGTAGATGGTAATACTAGATTATTGTTTTCATCTACCCGTGAGTACTTTGCCACCTCCAAATAAACACGCTACTATTGTGTTCGACTTTAGCCTTTATTGCGTTTGTCCCTTAAATTATTTCCTGAATCCCTGAACGCTATCGCCTGACATTTCAGGTTCTTTCCAATAAATTTTAAATTCAGCGCTGCAAAATTGAAGGCTGATTTCCAATGGCGCGTTCGCGTTAGAGACGCTTACGTATACGTTTACAAGCTTTACGAACGCGTCGACATGACAGACGACTTGAAGAGAACCTGAAAATCAAAATGAACCTACATAACAGTAATTTCGAATTCCCTTCAAAAAACTATTCCATTTTTTTAAAAACAAAATCGATTTTTTTATTTCAATTAAAGGAATTTGTCCAAAAAACCGATTTTTTTCTTCTAAATAAATCGATTTTTTTGTTGAAAGGAATTCGAACATTAGTTTAACTGTCAAAACGCACGCTGAAGTTGATTTGTTTTCAACTTTAACGTTGAGGTAGCTTATGTTACGTTGGTTTGTTTACATGATAATAGGTGCCAAATCGTAACATAATACCCAACACGTCATTGTAAACAATTTGCTTAAATTGCTATGTGTGAACTTTCGCGTTGAAAGAAAAATCTGTCAAAGCGACGACGCCCAACGCGGCATTGGAAATCAGCATTGATTTGTCATTTGTCAATTTAAGGCCTAGTTTTTTAGTTAAGCCAGAGTTAGTTAACTATGGATGTAATATTATTTATAGTAAACTCAATATGCAATTTTTCAGAAGACAATCAACAAATTCAATTGCTTTATTTGATGTCTAAAAATCAAATCACAAATTAAATTTAAAAATAATCCCTCATAAATTTGCATAAAGCTTAGCGGGAAAGGAAGATTACGAATTGAAGCAAATTTTAAATTTTCATGTATGTAATACAAATTGACTAAATTAATGAATTTCGTGTGGTCACTTATTTTTTCGGGGATAGTCGAATTTGAAATTATTATGAAATTATTTCATTTGAAAACGTAGTTTGGCCTCTCTTTAAATTCATTTTTGATATTCAAAAACTGTGTTTGAGTAAAAATGACATAAGAATAAATAAAAAATTTGTATACTTGCTTAGAATTTCATAAATTCCTTAGAAGGTCTCTAAACCTAAGAATCAAAAACTCACGAAACTACATTTTACAAAATATTCTTGATACAAATAAAATTAGTAATAATTTTTAAAAATAATGAACACATTTTAATACTGTACTTTATAAATTTAGATTTTCTAAACACTATAGAAATTGAAAAACAATAATAGGTGCGGTATAAGTATTTTTATTTTTTATTTTACGCAGCAAATTATTTTGTTTATTCTCATTATGTCACGCAGAATAAACAACACTTGTTCAAAGATCTGTGTTCATAGATTTGCATGAAGTCGATTTAAATAATAATTTAAATTTCACTTTTAATTTTTTTTTTTTAATATTCTCTTCCAATCCCAATGGCAAACTATGTAAAGCATTTGAAAATGAATTGTTTGCAATAGGAAAACAACACGTTAACTTGACGTGATTTTATAAATTGGCACAATTTCAAAAAAATCGAAAAATCATTCTCGTTTTTGTTATTTATTTCAGTCGATGTAATTTTATTTTAATTAAATTGCATTCGTGTGGGATTTTTTTTTTTCATAGATTGGGGTTTATTTATCCTAATTGTTGTTATTTATCTTCCTTAAGTATTTTTAAAAGAATAAAAGAACAAAATAAATAGGGGCCAATCCGATACTGAGGTTTTATTTATCGGAAATCGGACTAACTTTCATCTTCATTCCATTGAACTTGAATGTCAGCTATTACACGTTGACTCAAGAAACATGACTCTTTTCGAAATTAAATGAGTGCGAAGGTGAAATTCGATCTTTTTCCTCGCTCCCACTCATTAAATTTCGACAAGAGTCACGACTTTGTGTTAACAGCCGTGTTCCTTTGGGGGTGGCGCGAACTACTCATGAGTACTTTGCTGGAAATTTTCAATGGAACGCACAAATTTCACTTCCCTAGTAGCAATCTACTACAATTTTAAGTAATTGATAATTATTTATAAGCTGTGGAATCCGTACCATCAAAAAGCTTGCGATATTGTACACACACTTTTTCAGTTTGAATGATTTTTCGACGTATGTTTATAAAAACTCATAGAAAATGAGAAAGTGTGTGTAAAATTATTTATGAAAAAATGGGAAACAAATTGAAATGAAATGTCATGCACATGAAAAATCTCTTAACCTAGCCAGATGCCCTCTGGGGGATTTTAGGTGCGTAACTACTCTGCTCATCTACTCGCGCTTTAGAGCTTGAGTAGATGAGAGTACTAGATTAGTGTTTTCATCTACTCATGAGTAGTTCGCCACCCCCAAAGGAACACAAATTGAAATGAAATGTCATGCACATGGAACGTTAACTGGTGTCATCGTTCTAGCCTTCAATCTTGATAAGTAGGTAAACAATAGAACTTAAAGTCGCAGTGCAATTAAAAACCCCAGATTATTCATTTTTTTATTCAATGCACTGAAAGTACGGTTTACAGTTCATTTATCTAGAGACCGCCAAGTAACTTGTGTAAATTGAAGTGTAAAAATCGAGTGCTTGCTCCACCGCAAAATCTATCAACCTAAAACTGAAAGTATATTCTTTGCCGGCTGCTTCCTCCGACTATCGGACCAAAGACCCCAAGTTGACAAGAATAATCTTGACTGTTTTACTGGTTGAGACATCTTTCTCTTTCTTACATACGGGGTACATATTATCGATCTCTTATGACAGTTTTGCTCACGACTGATAGTGTGTACACACTGTTTGATGGTTTATCATGCAAAATCCAGGCAAACTCATGCAGCTATGTGACGCCAGAACCCTGACCTCATTTTTTTTTGACGAAACATGTCGCATTCGTTTGTCCATCGTTTGTCCAGGCAAAAAAATCGTTTGTCCACCCCCACAGGAAAAAAGTTATTAAGCTTTTCTTTTTTATAGCAAGTACCCCAAAATTAAAAACACTGCTCTACTGCCCACAATTTTGAACTTAAGAGGTCCGGACCAATTGCAACCGTTTGTCCAGCGGCTCTTTGTGATTGCCCACCAAAAATTTTTGTTTGTCCATCCTTCGTTTAAAAATTATTCAATTTTTCTTTTTATAGCACCCAACATAAAAAATTAAAAATTTTTTTTGGGGAATGGAACCAATTGCAATCGTTTGTCCACCGATTGTCCATGTTAGTCCAGAAAGAAAAAAAAAAATTTCGACCCTTAATTCAAAAGTTATTCAACATTTCTTTTTTATAGCAACATCCCCAAAAACAAAAAGTCCTCTAAAATCCCCAATTTTTAACTTAGGACGTCCGGTCCAATTGCGATCGTCTGTACACCAATTCTCCATGTTAGTCCAGAAAGAAAAAAAAAATGTTTCGATCGTTAGTTCATCCCCAATTTTCAACATAGAAGGCTCGGACACCAAGTGGGTTCGTTTGTCCATAAAAAAGAAAAGCTTAATAACTTTTTTCCTGAGGGTGGACAAACTATATTTTTGCCTGGACAAACGTGGACAAACGATGGACAAACGAAACAAATTTTGAGTTCGGGGTTCTTGCGTCACACAGCTAACTGATGTTCACAAAATTTTTTGATACTCTCTGACAGTCAGCAGACTGTCATACGTGATCCATAATATGCACCCCACTTCAAAGGAAGCATGTTTGATGCAGATTGTGACCAGACGCTTACATTCCCAAAGCTAGATACTTTTTGCCAAAATAGTCCCCTTATCACAAAATTACAAACAAAAAGTTTGAGGTTTTAAGACCTCATTTAATTGGTTAAGTGTAACTACAGTGTTTATTGTCGCAACGGTTAAACAAACCTGATTCTAACAATCATTACTCATAACTCAACTCTATTCGTCCGCCTTTATTTAGTTTTTTTTTTTTTTTTTAGTAAAAACTTTGCCAAAACACTTAGAATTAGAACAGAAAATAATGACCTGTAAAAGAAGTCTTGCTCTTAACAATATATTTTGATTACGGAAAATCACATGAACATAAAACTTTCTCGTGTCACTTGTTAATTTGCTTTCCACCTTGGTAACATTTGCATATTTGAAATACACAATTTGCCATTGGATGTCTACACGCGCCGACTCTACACGGAAAACAAAAATCAATCTAAGTGCTATGTAGTCTATGCAATGTATATAATTTAAGATCGTTAATGTGTAGGCGCTTCCGAATACATACATTGCATATTCATTTATTAAATTAATTTAGAAAATTGACATATAAATCAGTTAATCTATTTACATAACATGACGTTTGATTCCGTATCAACACTTTGTAATTAAATAAAGTAAATGCAATACCTTAAATATTTTTGTGTTTGGTTTCATTTTTTTTCTTTAGTATTTCAAACATTTTAAGTGGTTTTATCCTAACTATCACCTTCTGTCACTGTCAGTAGTAATTAATGACAGACGGAATATTAATTGAGATTGCGTGTTATTTTTAATTACTTCACTAGGTTATTGTTCCCATTTTATTGTATACAATGCAATTCATAAATATGTGTGGCTTTAATAAGTTATCCTAAGTACTTCGTATATGCTGTAATTTCTTTAATAATGACAATACTTCTATATTTCATTACATCCATGAACTCGATAGACTAATGACACAAAAGGCATTCACTTCGTTAAGTTAAGTGACTCACTTAAAATTGAACTACAATAATGCCAGCACCCTCAGGCTGAATGATTTCTTTAAGCTTTTACACATACAACCATCAATGTGACACAACCAGACATGAATGACAATTAACCGACATAAAACATTACACAAAAAGCAAAATGGCTTTTTATCAGCCAAACAGCACTGCACTGAGGAAATGAAACACAAATGTCAAAACATTTATCGATTGTTTTTTTTTTTTTTTTGTTATTTTATTTTCATGCATGAAGCCTGATGATGATGATAGCTGAATGATACAAAATAAAAAATCGATTAGGTAAAATGAACAATGAAAAAGATAAGTCCCCTAGAATAACACGAACAGGACAGGATCACAAAATAAAACCACACACGACTCGTCTGGGTTTTACACTCTTGCTCATCAATTGATTTCTCGTGTTCTCGTAATCCGTTTCCGTTCTTTTTATTAAAAAGAATTCAATTTACAACAGGTCGAAACTTCGACATTATTTGAAAAGTGATTTGCATTGTGTAAAAGTACGAGTATTCGTTGCACAAAATTGACTCTCGCTTTTTAAAAGTCAAAAACATACTCGCGACAATTGTTCCATAGACTTTTGAAGCGAGGAAAGAGTATCGACTCAGTAAACTGAAGAATATCTTGCGTAGATAGAGATGAAAGAGATAAAAAAGTCTCGCGATCGAAACAACACCCGGAGACTTTATAAAACACCACAGGCAACTGGCTGCTGGTTTTAATCGGATAATACAAAATATAAAGGCTGATTTCCAATGCCGCGTTGGGAGTCGCTTTGACAGATTTTTCTTTCAACGCGAAAGCTCACACATAGCAATTTAAGCAAATTGTTTACAATGACGCGTTGGGTATTATGTTACGATTTGGTACCTACATTAAAGTTGAAAAAAATCAACTTTAGCGTACGTTTTGACAGTTAAACTAATGTTCGAATTCCTTTCAACAAAAAAATCAATTTATTTAGAAGAAAAAATCGGGTTTTCTGGACAAATTCCTTTTATTGAATAAAAAAAAAAAATTGATTTTGTTTAAAAAATAATGGAATAGTTTGTTGAAAGGAATTCGAAATTACAGTTATGTAGGTTTATTTTGATTTTCAGGTTCTCTGCAAGTCGTCTGTCATGTCGACGCGTTCGTAAAGCTTGTAAACGTATACGTAAGCGTCTCTAACGCGAACGCGCTATTGGAAATCAGCCTTAACGCTTGTAGAAACAGTTTGAATTGGTGCTCTGTGCGACGCACGTTCGCATCGTCTATGGTTAGGCAGGCAACGGTTGCACTGATTGCGGACACTCGCTGTCGCTAGCTACATTCAAAGGTGGGGTAGATCGGTTGTATAGTGATTAGTGAGCGTGATGCTACGTAAATTATTGGTAATACTTTGGTACAATACAAATCCGTGCAGCGATTGTATCGATTGCTTCAGTTTTAAAGATCGGAAGGCAGGTTCATCCAAGCAACAAATGTATTATAGTAAACAGCACACCGTTTCTAGCAGCTGTTAAATGAGCATCACCTAGAGTGAGTAATAAGGCAAGAAGAGAACACACCTCTATGCAAGTTTCAGCACACAACTGTGTCACCGATTCTAATAGACCAACAGTGAAGTAAATTCTAGAAAAGACCAGGGCCCACAATCTTTTCGTCGACATTCATTCAAAACGGCATATGATAGCATTCATCATCAGGAGCTCTCTATGACCATAGCTGAACTGTTTTTTGCTGAAGTTGTGTTTCATGACTTAAAAAAAAAAACAAAGGTTCTTCCAAGAATCACTGTCTTCAAAAACTCCGTCAAACTGCAACTCTGAGAGTATGATCAGAGCACTCCGATTTAATTATGAAACACACCTGAGCACTCAATTGTCATATCTGTCAAATTACATGGAAACTATATGAAGTTGGCCGCGCTCAGTTTTTTTACTCCGTCTGCTCGGTTATTTTATTCTGAGCTAAGGGAGCACGCTCTGAATGCACTCTGAACGAAAAAAGAAACACAAATTCCAAGCTCTGAGCGATCTGAGCTCAAAAAGAAACACAGCATTTTTTTTTTGACAGTTCGGGCGCAGCTCTGAACGTCTAATAACTACGAAAATAACATACATTACCTGAAATCCAGCAGAAAATTATCATAGAAAACAGCTAATACTTCGGTTTGAAACAAATAGGTTGTAAAATCCGTACGCGCGCTCCGTAAAACCATCATACCATCAGTACTGCTTTACACCACCGAGTGTCGTACGATAAGCGGAAAGAGAGAACTAATATTGAGCTCTTTCGGAAGAAAAATTCTTCGACGGATATATTTAGTTTTGCAATAAGGGTGAATAGACGAGAAGGTAAAATTACGAACTCTGTGGGCAGTGACAAGATGTGGTTGTATTCCAAAAATTCAACATAAATATACGTCGAATACATTAGCTTGGCCACATCAAAGTGAATAGACAACAATGCTTTAGTCAAGACAATCTTTAAGTCCCAGTTAGTAGGATCATGGCGACAATGACTAGGAAGCCTAATCTTTAGTTTTAAAGAGCAAGCGTCCTCGATGTCAGACCACTTAGTCTTGATGACTGGGAGCAGTGTGCTCAGAATTGTAGAAAATATGGAAAGCAAACATGTCTGTGGCTCAGACAGAAAGAACGAAGTAATCTATCGGGCGTTGGAAAAGGAAAAAAAAACAAAACCTATTATCTTCGACATTTGCTTCATCCTCATCATATGTCATGTTTGGTTATAAATTATCCCCAACTACACAATTAAGGGAACAAAAATCACTTTTTTTAGTGTTTTTTGAAGAGCTGTATCTCTGTGAAAAGTGGTCGTATTGGGATGAAAAAAAAAACATTCTGAAGTTTTATATTTTTTGTACATATTGAGAAATTTTAGCAAATGATTTTTTTTAAGGTACCGTTATTACGCAATCTTGAGTAACTTGTTTATTCAGCTTTAAGGTCGTCTTTTTTTGTCATTCTAAATTTTTTTTCAGAAGAATATCTGGCTTTGAGTGAAATGAATGAATGATTTCGCAATAACGGTACCTTAAAAAAATCATTTGCTAAAGTTTTTCAATATGTACAAAAAATATAAAACTTCAGAATGCTTTTTGTTTCATCTTAATACGACCACTTTTCACAGAGATAAAGCTCTTCAAAAACACTAAAAAAAAATTGAGTTTTTTTGTTCTTTTAATTGTTTTGACAAGTGTATTTTTCGAAAGCAAGCCTATTTGCTCCTTACGTATACCGAATGTTCTCAAATATTATCATAACAAAACTCGTCATAACTGAGTAGAGTATACCTATGACCCTACGTTTATTTGTTTGTTCAGCGATAAGCATAAGTATAGACTTATACATGATTTTGAGCTTAACGGATTGTAATTAAAAACCAACTGCATACATACAAAACTTTATCTCATAGTTTATTGTTTTTTAGTTTGTATAGTTGGGCTATATCAGTACAATTTGTAATCAATTTGGCAAAGGCGATTACTATAGTTTTGTCTATGACGTCAATATAGTAGCTAAATGTACGGTTAAATCTAAAACCAATCAATTAAAGTAACATTCCAAATTTGAAATCAAACGAGGAATAATAAATAATGTAAACACAATTGGCAAGGGGCAATTTGTTATTTATTAGTTACAGTTTGTTTGACAAGTCGAGGGCAGATAAGTTTGAAAGTTAATGTTGTTTCCGGTGAAAATTAGTGTTAATGTAATGCAATTAATATAAATAACGATTATTTCCGTCAACATTCAGCGACATACACACGCGTTAGGCTAGGAATGCACTTGCAATTTCGATCGCGCAGCTATTCAGTCGCAATAAATAAGACATAATATGTATGAGTTTAAATGTGAATGACCACACATACGACCAAGAAATCGCGACGCCTAAGAGACTGAAATTTGTTTAATATTTCGGGCGACGCGATTGTCGCAAGTTAAAATCAAAACAAATGCAATTCGACGTTTATGATCGCACTTGCGATTAAAATTTCTACGTTAAAAAAAATTGTAGACGCAATAAGAAAATAAACATGCACGCACTTGAGATTTTCAATTGCAAGATTTTGAGACACACGGTTTTAAATTTGAATAGAATATCACACTTGCGTTTCTAGCCTTACACAATAACTATTCATTACAAGCGTGAAGCAATTCCGTCAGCAATAGGTGCGTTTTATTGGCAATTTTATAGCTAGCGCAGTAAAATTTCCCTTGGTGAACAATAACAAAACCGAAAGTGCCGATAAATAATCCAGTAAATTAGTGAATATAAAAGTGGACAAATAGTGTGAACTTGAACCTTGAATGTCGGTAATGTAGATTGTTTTTCCTTCACAAAAGGATATGAACACAGCCACAGAAATTGAGAGTGGACATAAAAGTGGATATACCTAGCGTTTTATTGAACTTGTATTGCTGCTTTGAATTACCAATGAAACGCACCTAATGTCGTTTTTGCACTCCTTTTTTCACTCCTTCTGCTCCCAAAGCCTTCGATTGGCTGTTAAATGTTTTCGCAGTCAATTTTTGTTCCCGATTTTGAAAGGGCATAGATGCGGAATACACATATACATTTAAATGTCTTTCGTAGGCTTACTTGTCAAAAGTGATAAATGCTTAAGGAAGTCATTTTTTCAAAGAGCGACACTTAAGGTAGAACTTTAATAGTTGAAAGGCAGCATACGCAGTCGTACGAAATCACACGAATACAAGCAATTCAACAGACGCAAACACATAATTGAGTTTTGCTACGTTTCGTTCAGCTTTCGTTCATTTTTGCTTTCGGATGAGAAGAGCGCACCTTACGGAAGAAAATTGACAGCTAGCTGTAAATTTGTGTAGTAAACTAGCCTTGTATTATGGTTAACGTGTGTTTTTGATGTTTCGGAAAGAAATTTTTCGTTTGGTTATGGCATTAGTTTCCGACAGCGTCCGCTCCGCCTATTATAGTTCGACCTTTACTGCCTGAACAGAATAAAATGATGGAAGCGGAGCCGCAGACGCAACTGGAAGAGCTGTCAAAAAAATGCCGTACATTATTTTTTTTACGTGCCCACAATGCAGCTGTACAGCTTTGAAAGTATTTTGAGGAAAAACAAAACAATATTCTTGTGCAGAAGCTCAGAATTCACATTTTTTGTTTCCAATACTTTTCCTTTAGATAAATAATTTATTTTCGCGATACAAATAACCACAATATTTTTTTCCGACCCAAAAAGCTGTTTTTTTTTTTTCATATAATTTGAAACGTCAAAAGTGTTGTACGTGAAAAGTTAAAAGTTGGCGAACTCTTCCGTCTGCGGCTGCAGCTCCGTATGCGGCTACGTTCCGTTGTGTTCGCAACATTGAATTTTTTGTATTCAATATTTTGACAGCTATTTCCAGCTACGGCTCCGGTTCCGGTTCCGTCTCCGTCTCCATTCTGTTCAGGCAGTCTCTGTGTGTCTCAATTTGGGAATTTGATCGATCGGAATCAAAGAGGAGAAGAGAACGGTCAAAAAATCCAATCGAAAATGACAAAAGTCGGTTCCAGATATTGACCAAAATTGCCAATTGTCACAATTTGTCACCAACTGTTGCCAAATCCTATTCCACATTTCATAAATTGGGCAGTTTTGGGCAAGAAGGTGCTCACGAAAGGAAGGAAAGAGAAACCATTTCCCTTTCCAGAAATCGGCAACTTTGAGTTCTGTCAGAAACGGTCAGTTTGAATTCAAATAACGAAATCAAAATTAAAAAATCCGATGGGATATGAATCACACAAGAAGTTTTTATAAAATTCTTGAAGTTTCACTGCAAGAAATAAAATTTTCCTTTTTCAATTTATTCAAGTCAATCACAAAACGCAAATTACATTGAATGGAAAGACTTTTTGATAAAGGATTGGGTTGGGCATCATACCCATCAGCACAAGTCGTCAATCTTCGTTTTCATGGAAACTGGAACTTTTCAAATTTTCGAACTATTGTTATACATAATAAAATATTATGTACATACATATCAGTTAGCTATTAAATCGTTTCTATGGTCGATGGGTTACGTAAGAAAAGGTTGATTTTTCATTAGAAATACATCATAAGTCCTTTCATTCATTTCATATTCTTTTCATTGAAAGGCTTACTATAAAAACGTGCAACATTATTTTACGTATTCGTCACCATCAAAACTGTATTCATTCAAAGGCAATGTAATTTCCCTACCTATTGTTGTGAGCTCTAGTTTTACCGGAATTCTTTACAATCATAAATGCACGTGTTGCTTCACTTGTGTCCATCATAAACACAAACCCATTTAAAAAAAGGTGGCAATAACAATTATGAGTGTATTTGCTGAAACACAATCTTAGGTAACATTTTCTTCGTATGTATTCTATTAATTAAGTTTGCTGCTTTAAACGTCACGTTACGTGTTGCAAAAAAAAAATAAACAACAACAGTTGGAACGGAATAGCATTGACAGATACCTATAAAATCTCTCACATCAACTAAACAACAATAACAACTAAACCAAGACCAACTGTCATCTAATACACAATCAACAAAGTTTATTACAATTCACATCATGCTGCTTTGACATTGAAAAAAAATTTGTATTTCCGCATATTTTATTGCTTTTTTGACTGCATACAGAGGGCGCTGTTAAAGTAAAAATACTGATTAAGTATCTACTTCACGTACTAATCAATTTATTTTTTCTATTGCTAATTTAATTTAATAATTTGAATAAAAGAAACCAACAAAATAAATTTTAATTATAACAGAGTTGCTGTCAAAAATAACGATGAGAGCACCACGCTGAGCAGCGGCAACGTTGAGTGTGTTGTGTCAGTTGAAGAGTATAATATTATTATAGATATGTACATAATGGTTCAACAAACTTTGTTTTGGAGAATGTATAGACACTGACTAGTCTTTTCTTTGGCATACATTACGACAGAAACATTAACACTAGTGATAGGTACATCAACGGTGCTTTTTTTAATGATTGACACATAGGTAGATAGTTTGTATTTTTTTTTTTCTCTTTTTTTTCGGGGAAGACCTACCAAAATGGAAATAAAATTTTACATTTATAATAGTTCAATGGCATTATGTTGTTTATTTGTTTTAATGGCTTACTTTTATCATATATTACCGGAATTTTTGTCTTTATTTTGTTTAGGATTTCTTCGTAGCTTGCATATTAAATGAAAAAAATCTGGTTGTCATTTCAGAGATTTGGGAGTTTTTTTCGGAGTCATCTTGGAGTCATTTTTGAATGATTTTTTATTTGCACAACCGCAAGATGCATGCAAAAATAAAATGTCAAAGCAAGCGATCATTAAATCCTGGACACGAAAAAAAACGTAGGTAATTTTTTTTAAATTCAATTAAAAATTTGTAATTAATTTGAAAAGAAAAAGACCATTTCGGTTTGGATGACATCTATCAGTTGGCATTTGACAGTGGTCGATAATAACAATTTATTATAGAAAAGCTACAGAACATGTGGTTCCTGAACGGTGATACATGGTGTACCCAGAAGTCCTGGGGGGTCATTCCGTAATTTTCAAAACGATAATCATCAAAACGATTATCGCTGACGTGATCGTCAATAATTTGCTTCACGTAATTCAAACACTATCTCCTCGTCTATCGTTTTTCCAGAGATTGTCAAACCATCATTGAAATGTCATAATAACAATTTGCGTTATTAGAACGAAGTTCTTTAGTGCACGGTTTGTTTGTAAGCCCAAGAAATCGGCAGAAATTTACATAAGATGGTGGCGCAATGGAATAGGTACTTGCTTCTTAACCGAAAGGTTCGGTGTTCGATCCCTGCTGGCGACATGTTTTTTTTTTTTTTAATTTTCATATAATTTGTATTTTTCTCAAATGTTTGTTGCCATTTTGCAAAATAAGTAAATTATTTCACTCATTTAACTATAGTCGCGTACAAACTTACATACAATCATGAAAACAAATGCGAAACGATACCTATTTAGGTATCGTCCAAAAGCCATCGTTTTGACGATAGCGTTTTGATGATTATCGACTTACGTGAAGCAAATATTTGATCGTCAAAACGTGATCGTCCAGACGATATGCATTTTTAGGGTTACGTGAAGTAAGACTATCGTCGAAACGTTATCGTCGGGTGATAATCGTTTTACGGAATGAGTCCCCTGATTTACCCCAGATATCACGGGTTTCAGGCATAAATAAAATTATCCAGCCGAAACAGCTTGCTTCTCGGGTTTCGACTAAAATAATTCACAGAAAAATATCCGTTATACAGTTTGTTAAAATTTTAATTGCCCGTTATTTCAAAAAAAGAAACTCATTTTTCACTCATTCCAAGACTAACTACAAAGCAGGCAGTTTGTCAACGCAAACGACTTTTCCTTATCAGAAAAATTAGTGAGAACAATACTAATTATGCTCGGAAACTTATTTTTCTGACGAAGTACATTTTCATCTCGATGGAAATGTTAATAAACGGTTGCTCCGACATCTATAAAAAATGTTTGCATTGTTTAAAAATGAGAGTGTGGTGTGTAATTTCTATCCGAAGATTTTATACTTACTTACTTTACTTTAGATGGCACTCACAACCCATCAGGATGGACTACGGCCTCAACCAACAAGCCCTTCCAGCCAGCTCGATCCCTAGCTAGCTGCCTCTAGTTACGCACTCCAAGTTGGTTGAGGTCGTTCTCCACTTGTGTGCGCCACCTAAGGTGGGGTCTTCCTCTGTTGCGCAGACCGTCAGGGGTAGATTCAACGACTCATCGGGCTGGTGCGTCGGTGTCCATACGCTCCACGTGTCCCAGCCATCTCAACCGCTGTATTTTCAGCTTCCTGACCAGGTCGACGTCGCTGTAAAGCCCGTAAAGCTCATTGAATCTTCTCCTCCATACTCCATCGATACATATTGGACCGAAGATTACCCGAAGAATTTTCCTTTCAAAGCACCCAAGCAGATTCTCATCCGTTTTTGACAGGGTCCATGCCTCTGCCCCATATAGCAAGACCGGGATGATAAGGGTCTTATATAAGGTCTCCTTGGTTCTTTGAGAGAGGGCTTTATTACTCAAATGCCTTCTTAGTCCGAAGAAACAGCGATTGGCAAGAGTAATTCTTCGTTTGATCTCTGCGCTGATGTCATTTTGCGATGTTATAGTGGAGCCCAGGTAGGCAAAGTCCTTGACGACTTCGAAGTTCTATCCATCGTGACGTTTTGCCCGAGCCGACGATGTTGAGATTCCTTTCTCGATGATAGCATATACATACTTCGTCTTGTCCTCATTAACAGCCAAACCCATTTTCGCCGCCTCCGATTCAATACTTGCAAACGCGCCGGTAACAGCTCGCTTCGTTCTCCCAATAATGTCAATATTATCTGCATAAGCAAGTAGTTGAACAGACTCTTTTGTTGACTTGCGAGTTGCGTACAATTGCTTCAAGAACGATGTTAAACAGGTTGCATGATAACGCGTCGCCTTGCCTCGAACCTTTCTCGACATCAAAGGGTTCGGTGGTGTTCTTGCCGACTTTGACGGAGCAGCGAGATTTCTCCATCGTCATCCTGCATAAGCGGACGAGTTTGGCAGGGATGCCGAGATGCGCCATGGCTCTGTATAGCTCGTCATCTACGCTATCATATGCGACTTTAAAATCGATAAAGAGGTGGTGTGTATCGATTTGAAACTCCTGGGTTTTTTCCAAAATCTGTCGGAGTGTGAACATTTGATCGACGGTTGATTTGCCGGGCCTAAAACCACACTGATAGGGGCCGATCAGATCGTTGACAAACGGTTTTAAGCGATCACACAGTATAGATGACAAGATTTTGTATGCGACGTTGAGGAGACTTATACCTCTGTAGTTGGAACAGGTCAGAGCATCTCCTTTCTTGTGGATGAGGCACACTATACTGAGATTCCATTCATCGGGCATACTTTCCGAAGATTTTATATTCATTGGTTTTTTTTTTATCCAGCCAATGACATTCACTGCTGACGTGTATTGCCGAATGATCGAAGGTTGTTTTGATACGGCTACGGCTGTTTTCGAGGTGGCAACTGAAGTAAACATATGGCAAAGTCGGAAATGTTGGTATCATGGTGTTTCGAAATGGGAAAAAAAATATTTAAACAGGAAACTTTGTAACTTAGAGGGGAAGGAAGTAATAAGATTCACTTCTTATTACACCTACCTGAGACTGGTAGTCCTTTTTACTACGAAAATTAAATATTATGGTACAAACATAAAATACGCAGAAATCAGAAATAAGACACAAGAAATGTGTCTAAAAGCAAAACACGTATCTTAAAGTTTTTAAATCACAAAAGGGGACTTACTGACGAGTTTGACAATTGGTAAATATTTTAGATTTTTGAAACCAATTGAGCGAATTAATATTGCTACTTTCATATGTATGTGTACTTATAACTAAACTATAGGTACGTTCTGTGCAAAATGTCAATAAGCTGACGCAGGATTGTGTTTTTGTATTTTTTCTTTTAACTGGCAGAAGCTATTAAAAGGTTACAATTATATCAGCAGCATGTCACTGTCAAATTATAGTCAATCCCGAAACATACACATCTCAACAAAGCTAATTTTTCAAAAGAGTTTAAGGTATTTTTTTTTTTAACTTAAATTTCTTTTAAAATCTGTTTAAATATCAAAAACCAAAGTGAAGTAATAGGTCTCCTTAGGTCCTAAGTCCTATAAATATTGAGCTATAGAGAAAGATATCCCCTTTTGTGATTTAGACTGTGAAAAAGTGGACAGAAATTGTTGTTTTCGTTTCCATTTTGATGACAATTTCACAATGTTTATGAACCGACTTTGATTATTCGGTACGGGAAAACGGTTCAATGGATTAATTTAAAATTTAAAATAAATATTGGTGATCTATAGTTCTTTAAAATGTCTTACCAAATTAAGTCTTGCAGTCAATATTTGTAAAGCAGAAAAAGATTTACAAAAAGTCTTTGAAAAGTCGTTTTTTTTACATTTTTTGAATGTAACGTTGAGGAGCCGAAAAAAAATAATCTTTATAAAGTTTTGAAAAAAATCTTGTAGAATATTAATTCGAGTTTTTAAAACTACCCTTAAATTTTTCCTGTCGTCATTCTTTGCAAATATATTGGTAGTCAAAGTCAAAAGTCTATTTTTTCACTTAAAGCCAGATATTCTCCTGAAAAAAAATTGTAGAATGACAAAAAAAGGCGACCTTAAAGCTGAATAAATAAGTTATCAAAACGAAATTAATGTTTCGTTGAATCAAAAAAAAAAAATTCAAAGAAAATGACAATGTTCAAGAAATAAAAATAAAGTTAAAATTTTTAAGTCGTGCTGCTTCTTATGATTGCGCAATAAAGGTGCCTTAAAAAAATAATTTCTTAAAATTTCTCCATATAAAAAATATAAAGCTTTAGAATGCTTTTTCTTTCATTTCAATACGATTACTTTTCACAGAGATACAGCTCTTCAAAAAAACACTAAAAAAAAGTAATTTTTTTTTTGTTCCCTTAATTGTTTTGACAAGTATATATATATATATGTTTCTTTTGTCTTATTTACAATATTGGTAACAATATTTAAATATCTTGAGAAAAAATCAAAAATTTTTAAAATGCGTCTTCGAATGTCTTCAGACTTAAAAAGTCTTTCAGTTAATTATTTCAAAATACTCGTAGGTTTTTATGTACCTGCCATAGGTTAGGTATGTTTTTTTTATTAAAAAGAACAACCAAAAGCAATACTCAGACGACACACAGTACACATCCTTCAAAGAAATTTTATTTACAACATCAAAGGAAACTTATCTCGTTTTACTTGCGGAACTAAAAAAAATCAATATACACATCATTAAACGCTCAAGGTAAAATTCAGTTTATGTATCTCACAAGGACATTTTTTTTTATTTTCAATTTATTTGTATTAAAAAAAAAGCATACAGACTTTCCAATAAGAATCCACTTCCTATACTTACATGTACGTACGTGTATCTTTTGTGGAACTTGAAGTTGCAATATTTAATTTAAAAAAAAACAAAAAAATGATACCGCAACTGCAACTAAAGAGATTGTTATGAAATTCTTCTGACTCATTACATTTACATACTTTTAACTTTGTTTTATTTTTTATGACGCAACTTTTTTTTTTTATTTTTGATTTTAAATGATTGCTTCCATTATGTCTGCTCGTTTCGTCAATTATACCCACGCGAATTATTTTAAGAATACTACTTCTGTTCGTTTACTTCCCCAAAACTGCAGACTTAAGCCCAAAGTTCTGACAAAGCGCATATAAAAAAAGATCGGATTTAAGTTGATAGTTTTTGGAAGTAAACCTATTACTTTCAACTAGTATGAACAAAAAAAAAAAAGAAATCTTATTAAATAACAATATAGTGTTAAAAAAACACGTTTCTTTTTAATATTTTAATTATTCAACTCGTACTTAACTCTAATCCAACTCGACCTGCATGCATTTCAACTCTTTATAATTTCGATATACAAAAAACCAATACTTTTTCAACACATCCCTAACTTATTCAAACTTTAATTGTGATTAGTAGGTATTTAATGTTTTTATTTGAACTAAAAACAACTAGCGAAGATCAGGAAAAGTCGGAATAAAGAGCCATTTGAAACAATTTTAATTTTTATTTTGTTTCCAAATAATTATTCCTTTACATATAAAAATCACGAATGTTGAATAACTTTTAACTAAGGGTCGAACATTTTTTTTTCTTTCTGGACTAACATGGACAATCGGTGGACAAGCGATTGCAATTGGTTCCATTCCGCTAAAAAAAATTTTAATTTTTTATGCCGTTTGCTATAAAAAAGAAAAGTTGAATAATTTTTGAACTAAGGGTGGACAAACGAAAATTTTTGGTGGACAATGATAAGGAGCCGGTGGACAAACGATTGCAATTGGTCCGGGCCACCTAAGTTAAAAATTGGGGATTTTAGAGGACTTTTTGTTTTTGGGGGTGTTGCTATAAAAAACAAATCTTGAATAACTTTTGAACTAGGGATCGAAAATTTTTTTTTCAAACTGGACTAACATGGACAATCGGTGGACAAACGATTGCAATTGGTTCCATTCCACAAAAAAAAATTTTAATTTTTTAGGCCGTGTGCTATAAAACAGAAAAGTTGAATAATTTTTGAACTAAGGGTAGACAAACGAAAATTTTTGGTGGACAATGATAAGGAGCCGGTGGACAAACGATTGCAATTGATCCGGACCACCTAAGTTCAAAATTGTGGGCAGTAGAGGCGTTTTTAATTTTGGGGTACTTGCTATAAAAAACAAATGTTGAATAACTTTTGAACTAAGGGTCGAAAATTTTTTTTTCTGTCTGGACTAACATGGACAATCGGTGGACAAACGATTGCAATTGGTTCCATTCCGCTAAAAAAAATTTTAATTTTTTATGCCGTTTGCTATAAAAAAGAAAAGTTGAATAATTTTTGAACTAAGGGTGGACAAACGAAAATTTTTGGTGGACAATGATAAGGAGCCGGTGGACAAACGATTGCAATTGGTCCGGACCACCTAAGTTAAAAATTGGGGATTTTAGAGGACTTTTTGTTTTTGGGGGTGTTGCTATAAAAAACAAATGTTGAATAACTTTTGAACTAGGGATCGAAAAATTTGTTTTCAAACTGGACTAACATGGACAATCGGTGGACAAACGATTGCAATTGGTTCCATTCCGCTAAAAAAAGTTTAATTTTTTATGCCGTTTGCTATAAAAAAGAAAAGTTGAATAATTTTTGAACTAAGGGTGGACAAACGAAAATTTTTGGTGGACAATGATAAGGAGTCGGTGGACAAACGATTGCAATTGGTCCGGACCTCCTAAGTTAAAAATTGGGGATTTTAGAGGACTTTTTGTTTTTGGGGGTGTTGCTATAAAAAACAAATGTTGAATAACTTTTGAACTAAGGGTCGAAAAAATTTTTTTCTTTCTGGACTAACATGGACAATCGGTGGACAAACGATTGCAATTGGTTCCATTCCGCTAAAAAAAATTTTAATTTTTTATGCCGTTTGCTATAAAAAAGAAAAGTTGAATAATTTTTGAACTAAGGGTGGACAAACGAAAATTTTTGGTGGACAATGATAAGGAGCCGGTGGACAAACGATTGCAATTGGTCCGGGCCACTTAAGTTAAAAATTGGGGATTTTAGAGGACTTTTTGTTTTTGGGGGTGTTGCTATAAAAAACAAATGTTGAATAACTTTTGAACTAAGGGTCGAAAAAATTTTTTTCTTTCTGGACTAACATGGACAATCGGTGGACAAACGATTGCAATTGGTTCCATTCCGCTAAAAAAAAATTTAATTTTTTATGCCGTTTGCTATAAAAAAGAAAAGTTGAATAATTTTTGAACTAAGGGTGGACAAACGAAAATTTTTGGTGGACAATGATAAGGAGCCGGTGGACAAACGATTGCAATTGGTCCGGGCCACTTAAGTTAAAAATTGGGGATTTTAGAGGACTTTTTGTTTTTGGGGGTGTTGCTATAAAAAACAAATCTTGAATAACTTTTGAACTAGGGATCGAAAATTTTTTTTTCAAACTGGACTAACATGGACAATCGGTGGACAAACGATTCCAATTGGTTCCATTCCGCAAAAAAAAATTTTAATTTTTTAGGCCGTGTGCTATAAAACAGAAAAGTTGAATAATTTTTGAACTAAGGGTGGACAAACGAAAATTTTTGGTGGACAATGATAAGGAGCCGGTGGACAAACGATTGCAATTGGTCCGGACCACCTAAGTTAAAAATTGGGGATTTTAGAGGACTTTTTGTTTTTGGGGTGTTGCTATAAAAAACAAATGTTGAATAACTTTTGAACTAAGGGTCAAACGATTGCAATTGGTTCCATTCCGCTAAAAAAAATTTTAATTTTTTATGTCGTTTGCTATAAAAAAGAAAAGTTGAATAATTTTTGAACTAAGGGTGGACAAACGAAAATTTTTGGTGGAAAATGATAAGGAGCCGGTGGACAAACGATTGCTATTAGTCCGGACCACCTAAGTTCGAAATTGTGGGCAGTAGAGGCGTTTTTTTAATTTTGGGGTACTTGCTATAAAAAAGAAAAGCTTAATAACTTTTTTCCTGAGGGTGGAAAAACGATTTTTTTGCCTGGACAAACGTGGACAAACGATGGACAAACGAATGCGACATCTTTCGTCAAAAAATTTTGAGGTCGGGGTTCTGGCGTCACACAGCTCCTATTTTATCTTTTTAGGGCCAGTTGTACAAATATTTGATCCGTGGTTCAGGAATTTTAACTCACCAATTTCGGCGGATTAACTGTGGTTCAACGATAGTTCAGGCATGTAATTGGCTTTTGGTGCATATTGGAACCTTGAACCATCGTTGAACCTCAGTTAACCCGCCGAAATCGGCGAGTTAAAATTACTGAACCACGGATCAAAATTTAAACCACGATTGTACAACTGGCACTTAGTATCATATACATACTAAATCCAAGTGTCACTTTGGCAACTACAATTGCAAAAATGGGTTGAACTGTCACTGTTTTAGGCGTGTTTAGCTAGAAAAATAGGTTTAGTATGATACTAGTTAGAAAATGTTTAAAACTAAGAATATTTTAGTAAAGAGTTTTAAGGTTAGAAAATTGTTAAGTAGTATCATGCTAATACCTTAAAATCAGGCTGTTTAAAATTTTGCGCCAATAACTATATAGTTCAGTCAACGAAGGAAAAAATATGCCTTTCACGTGGGAATAAATCCAGCAGTTTTGAAACTTGGCCTACGTATTGAGAGAGGCCTGATGATAAAAAGTTCCCGTCATTCCGAGGCGAGCTCTAGCGGCAGGAAAGTGTAACATGTCGTCTTTTTATGTTTTTCGTGTTTAACTTAAAAACAGTTTGTCCTTTCAGAAAATAATCTGAGACGAAAAAATATCTTATGAAATTCTTTATTAAATTGATTATGTCCAAATTTTTCATATCTGTCATATTTATGAAGTTATTTGGCGCCTAAAATTGGTATTATTTAAATTTCCTAAAAACAGCAAAATTTTATATGGTCTAAAGCCGGTAGCAAATTTTCGGAGTGGAGGTATAACCAAAATTCATACACTTACATGCAAGTTTAGGTTAACGCGTTATTATACCAAATGCAGCCGCCTGGCAGGTTTTCATTCAGCCGGGGGCGGGGGTGGGCGTTCGAAAACGTTTGGTATTTTTAATCAGTGCACAATGTTTTATTTTGTATATACAGGGTGATTCGCATAATGTGTGACAAAACACTAGAGCTTAGATAAAGGTTGGGTCGAGACAAAAAAAAATCGTATAGGAATGGGGGTCTATGTCCCCCCGTTTACCCAAGAGGGGCAATTTTTTAGAAAATTGACTTAAAACAGAAAAAAAAATTATAAAAACACAACGGTAACTCTTACAACGTCATGCTATACCTTTTTGTAGAGCCAAAAATCTCTTCTTTTAGGTTGTTTGTGAACAAAGTTGTTTTAGTGGAAATAGGATCTTTGCAGCACCAAAATATAGGATTGAAGTCATTAAATTTAAGGAAAACTTACTTTTGTTGTTTTGAATTTTCTCAAAAACTAAAAGACATTTTGACAACAATTTTTTAGTATTTGACTAAAAATTTATAGGAGTATTGAATATTAAACACAAAAATACAACTTATTACGTAAAATTTTGAACAAAATCAGTTTGAACACATTTTTTTTAATTTTGAGTTTGAAAATTTGTTTTTCAGAAACTGTTCAATAAGACAACCAGGTGCAAAATAACTTTATAAATATGACAGATATGAAAAATTTGATATAAATCTATTTTGTAGAGAATTTTCTAAGCTTTTTTTTTGTCTCAGATTATTTTTTGAAAGGACAATAAGTTTCTAAGATAAACACGAAAAACCGAAAAAGATGACATGTTACACTTTTCTGCCGCTAGAGCTCGACTCGGATTCATGGTGAAAACCTTTTCAGTGACTGGACTAATAATAAATTGGCACTTAAAATAACAATCTATTTTTGATCATATTTATTTTAAGTGAAAATTTATGTACACTCGTCAAAACAATTAAGGGAACAAAAAAAATCACTTTTTTTTTTAGTGTTTTTCGAAGAGCTGTATCTCTGTGAAAAGTGGTCGTATTGAGATGAAACAAAAAGCATTCTGAAGCTTAATCCTTTTCGTATTGAGAAATTTTCGCAAATGATTTTTTTAAGGTACCGTTATTGCGCAATCATAAGAAGCAGCACGACCCAAAAATTTTAAATTTTTTTCTTTTTTTTGAACATTGTCATTTTCTTTGAAAATTTTCAAATTTTAGTTGTAATTTTTTTTTTCTCGAAAAGATGTTTTGCTTCCCCTTAAAATCTCATCAGTATTGTAACTAACGCAAAACTGTGGAAAAAGTGGGCAGAAATTGGTGTTTTCGTTTCCATTTTGATGACAATTTCACAATGTTTATGAACCACCCAATTTGTTCCCTTAATTGGTTTTTACGAGTTTGATCATTAGGTACATGAAAACGGTTCAATGGATTTATTTGAAATTTTACAGACATATTAGTGGTCTATAGTTCTTTAAAATTTCCTACCAAATTAATTCCTACAGTCAACATTTTTAAAACAGTAAAAGATTTTAATAAGTCTTTAAAAAGTCGTTTTTTAGACCTTTTCTGGATGTAACGATGAGGAGCCAAAAAAAATAATCGTTATAAAGTTTTGAAAAAATCTTGTAGAATATTAATTACAGTTTTTAAAAATGTGTCCACAAATTTTCGGTGTCCTCATTCCTTGCGATAATATTGGTAGTCAAAGTCAAAAGTCTGTTTTTTCATTCAAAGCCAGATATTCTTTTGAAAAAAATTTGTACAATGACGAAAAAAAATGAGCCTAAAGCTGAATAAACAAATTATTGAAACAAAATATTAAATTGGCTCAAAAAAAATTTTCAAAGAAAATGACAATGTTCAAAAAAAAAAAAAGAAAAAAATTTAAAATTTTTGGGTCGTGCTGCTTTTTATGATTGCGCAATAACGGTACCTTAAAAAAATCATTTGCGAAAATTTCTCAATACAAAAAGGTTTAAGCTTCAGAATGCTTTTTGTTTCATCTCAATCCGACCACTTTTCACAGAGATACAGCTCTTCGAAAAACACTAAAAAAAAAGTGATTTTTTTTGTTCCCTTAATATTTTTGACAAGTGTATATTTACATAATTTATGTTTCTGTGATCTAAGAGATTTACGTACTCTCAGAAGTGTTTCTGAGTTGATTTCAATATTCTACGGACTAAAATATTGTAATTTTTAAAAAGACGAAAGCTTAGTGAGTTTGTGGCGGACATGGAAAACTTAATTAACTAAAAACCTGAACGCGAGCCCACTTTGATTTAGTTGCTCAAAGTAAGAGATGAACAGATTTTTGATATCATTCTCAAAGCATCTTCGCGGCCATCGTTTTTTTTTTTTGGTGGACGGAGATTGTATTTTATTTATCATCTATGTTGGTGGTGTACTCATGTCAAATACATTAAATAGTTCGTATGATTTATAAGTTGCAATTTTTAAATATTGTATTGGACCAAAGTTGAACTCTTTCGCACCCAGAAGTTCTTACAAATTGACGAATTTATATTATAAGCTTCTCAATTAGGTACCAGGAAATACCTGCAAACATCTGTACACTTTATTTCTTATTGCTATTTGTGTTTTTACAAAAGAATACATTTTGTTCAAACAAAGAACTTGGTAAGCTTATTTCATTGCTTTACCTCCTACAAAATTACGATACACGTTCTCGTAAAACAAAGGACTCAAGCCGGTGGTGGTAGATGTATTCATATGAATTCAAAATAAAAACAGGAAGAGGCAATAACTTGAACTTGAGTTCAATTCTCATGGCAACGTTTATATACCCTCCCAAGAGACCTTGAATTCTTGATAAAGTTCATACACACCTAGGTGGAGATTGTGACCTATTCTACTATATTACTGATTACTCGGAAATTTAGACCATAATATATATTTTTTCATATTATTCTATGTACTATATATATTATCTAGCTTCTTTTATACGCACACACTTCCTGTTAAATTAAAAATAGATACGTTTCACATTTGCACATCATCAATGATAAATTTGCCTACGCCCGATGACGAAAAAATTAGTCAACAGAGGTTTTTTTTTTGCAATAATATACTGATCAAATTTTATAATTATTGATATTAGTAGGTGTGCTTTTTTTTTGGTAGAAAAATAACTCGCATATGCATATTTATTTATCTCATTTAAGAAATATCGATAATGTTATATCAACATTTTTGGCTAGTAATATTAATATTTTGACTTGTGTAATTGGAGATTTTAATTTGGGTGACATAAAATGGATACAAGTTGAAAATAAGGTGTTGCCAGTAGTTCTTTCTTCAGAAACGGAGTTTGAGTTTATCGACTCACTGACTGTTTGCTTTAAATTTAAATGAAATGTGCTTTCTTCAAAATTCTTTGCATATAATACTAGATTTGGTATTTATGAATGAAGATATTGAAACTTTTGTAACTAAGTGCATCCCCTTGTGTTCAAACTCAATTCACCATGTTGCTTTGTCTATATTTATAAAAACTATCTGTTTTAAGAACATTAATGAATTTCAAACTATTGTCTTTTTGTCTAGATGTATTTGAAAAACGCGGGCAAGTTGATTGCGTATTTACTGACTTTAGTAAAGCCTTTGACAAGTTATGTCACAATACACAAATTTTATCATCTAGGATTTAACAACAATTTTATAAATTGGATTTCTTCATACTTAAAAAATCGTCGTTATTCTGTCTTGTTTCGTAATGAAAGTTCAAATCAATTTGTTGTCAATTCTGGCGTCCCTCAGGGCAGCCACCTAGGTCCTATTTTATTTGTTTTATTTTTTAATGACTTTGTTTCAAACTTAAAAAACTCGTCTGTCCTTGTTTATGCTGATGACATTAAGCTTTTCAAAAGTATAAAATCCTCCTCTGACTGTTTATTACTACAAGAAGACTTATCAATATTTAGGGAATGGTGCAATAAAAACCGACTTATTTTAAATGTTGACAAATGTAAAACTATAAGTTTTACACGTAAAAAATTTCCGTTTTTGTACAACTATATACGTTTGACTCTTGTCCGTTATGTAAGGTTTCTATGTTTTCTGATTTAGGTATTATTCTAGATCCCAAATTAGCGTTTAATGATCATTTAAATTATATAATTAAAAAAGCCAATAGGGTTCTTGGATTCATTAAAAGATTCGGTCGTGATTTTCAGGACCCTTATGTTCTTAAACTTCTATTTATTTCGTTTGTTAGACCAATTCTAGAATACGGCTGTGTGGTATGGCCACCTTATTACTCAATACATGTTACAAGAATTGAAGCGATCCAAAAAAGGTTTCTGCGTTTTTGTCTTCGGTCTCTTCCATGGTCAAGGGAAAATCTACTTCCCACTTATTCTCAAAGACTAGCGTTGATCAGCCTCCCTTCTTTGACTAACCACAGAAAGTATATACAATTTTGTTTTATTGTTGGGATTATTAATGGTTCGATATCATTGCCATCAGTTCTAAGTAAATTAAATTTCAGTTTCAGCTGTTCGAGTTTAAGGCGACAGCAACCTATCTTCATCGACAGCCAGGCGGCAATAAAAGCCATTTCCTGTTTCCTCAGTCGTCACAAAGTCTAAGCTGGTAAACCGTTGCCGTAACGAACTGAAATTGCTCAGTGCAACAAATACAGTTACCCTCCGATGGGTCCCAGGACACCACGATTTATATGGGAATGAAATGGCGGATGAACTGGCCAAAATCGGGTCTTCTCTTGATCCGAGCCAAATTGAATCCTCTGTAGTCATGCCACTGGTACAAGAAAAAAGTAGAATACGCCAGAGTTTCCTAAAGGCCGCCAACGACAGATGGTCAGCAATTGATACTTGTCGGGTTTCGAGGAACCTATGGCCGGATATCTTTAAGAAAAAAACAGACTACCTTCTTACGCTAAGTAGACCTCAACTGTCCCTCTTGGTTGGAATCCTAACGGGTTACAACTTAATGGGAACCCACATGAGCAGAATGGGTAAAGCCACATCTAACTTATGCAGAGGATGTTATGATGAAAAGGCGGAAGAGGGCTCTTATCACTTCCTTTGTGAGTGCCCCAGCTTAGCCAGCACCAGGAAGACAGCCCTCGGAGAATACTTCTTCGATGAATTGAGCGACATCTCGTGTTTGCCACTGAAAAGCATCATAAAATTCATCCAGAATTCAGGATGGTTCAGGGAGGCACCCCACACCTAACCCCCAGACTCCACTAAGTCCTTTCCTCACCCGTCCTTATTCATTCCCTACCCATCCTGGCAAGCACAATGGATCCACTGAGATCCGAGTGAGATGACGTGGCTTGCCGTATAATCACCCCTTAAAACCTAACCCAACACCTCTTCTCAGAAAAGTACCTTACATCATAGCCGTTCGTATCCGACAGAAAATTGTAGGTCTCCTCCGTTCAATTCGACTAACAACACGCACTCTGAAATTATAAAGATTCGTAATTCACTCAACCCTGGTATTCTACGAATTGTTGGTGGTGTGGTCCCTCCAGTTTATTTATTTTGTCTTTTTTTGGGGGAAATTTTGATTTTCATCTATCAAACCGCTCCATTTCTAACAGTTTTGTTTATAAAAAGGTACTGTTTATATGGCCACCCAATATAGAGGTCCCGCCACCACACCGCTGCCTGGGTGCACACATTTTATTTATTGCGCGAAGCACGTAAAACACCTATACTTTCAATGACGAAAAATTGTGATAAAACTGATATAAATTAGAATTTTATTGAGTCTCGTCCGTTAAGAATACCGATTTTAGGAAAACAGGAAATGCCGCGCCGCCGCCGGCCGTTAAATTGGTATATTTTAAGTATATTTAATTTTTTAGCACTTTTTTTATAGATATTTTTTTTTGTTTTACATACATTCTAGACAATCTTCATTGAAAATACATAAAAATAATTTTAAAATTAAGTCTGAAGGTACCTATATAATATTAAAAAAAAAAAAGAAACGTGACCTCTCCCAACTGACATTCAATAAACATATAATAAAATCTATAAAATAAAATAAAATAATATGATAGGCATCTTGCCAAAATTCAAATAAGGAAACGGATCCAGAGTGAAAAACAATAATAGGTAATAATCCATATAAACTAAACTCTGATGCCATTGTTGCATACATTATTATTTTTATCGTTTAGCAAAAAAGTATATTATTTTTTAGTGACGAGCTATGAGAAAATAATACAAGACAAGGAGTGCTTAATAAATAGCATTCACAGTCCCGGTATACATGTGATGAAAATGATGTGAAAAAAAAACGCACAAGGTCATTAACTTGACTTGTGTGTGTGTTGTGAGCGGCATGTATTTTTTTCCGCAATAATTGACCATCTTAGTCAGAGTAAAGCACACACAATTGCTTGACAAAGACTTTATCTGCAATGCAAATATTAAAGAAAAGAAAAAAAAAATATCTAAATTGTGGTTTCCACATTGCATACAGTGATGTGCAAACAAAATTGACAATCAAAAATATCATATGGCTCTCCTTTAATATAGCATGACCATCTTAAAAAATAATAAAGTAGCCTTGGACTTCGAAAAGAAACCCGAGTCAAAAATGCAAAGTTCACTTTTTTGTAAATATTTTGGAAACTATTGACTTTCTTCTAATCTAGTTTTACGGATAAACTAGTCCTATGGGGTTTCCGAGTTTAAAATTTTTCCAAAACTAATTTTTAGATGGTCTGAATATTTTGATTTAGATGTAAAGAAGGTAATACAAATTTGTGAAAAACTTAAAACTCGAACTCCCCTATAGAACTTCCCGCCTGGAAAAACAATCCAGTTTTCAATAAGGCACTGGCAAGTTTTTCAAAGTTACTAACAAGGGTCTAACAAGGGTTACTATAGGCATTCGCTAGGCCCTCACCAGTCATGAACCCTTTTGCCTCGTCAATTAAATTATGCCTAAGCCCTGACTAGTAAAGACTAGATTTGTTCCACATATTTCGTTTTACATGGTTTTCCATTCAACCAATTCAGATATGGGGGCCAAAGCTAGAAGCTGTCAGTCGCTCTATATTATAATAATATAGATAGATATCCAGTTCCTCGATGTCTACTACCCTGGTTATACACTAAATGATCGTTGTCGTGTGCAGTCTAGTCCATGGAAGAACGGCTCCTTGCGGAATATCATCGACGTTGTGTACTTATTCTAGATGATAAAATTCTCGTCTATGTTTTCCTTGCCGAAAGCTTGCCAGGGCCTCGCCTAAACTTGTCAAAAACTTGCCATTTTCGCTGGCGGGTAGTTTTTTTTAGTAAAACTAGCTTTGAAGAGAGTCAATAATATGGCCATTAAGCTATGTAATATGTGCACACGGCGATCGTTCGTCCCATACTTACCTATGGATCGATTGTATGGTGGAAGGCGGTTGAAAAAGATAGCTACCTTAAGAACCTGAACAAGGTACAGAGACTAGCCTGTATAGGTATAACAGGGGAACTAAAGTCTACCCCACAAGCAGGACTGGAAATCATTCTCAATCTTCCAGTCTTGGAAGAGTACATAATATGCACAGCAGCCAACAGTGCGTTTCGTCTTAAGGAAATGGGCTTTTGTAAGCACAGCACCGTCGGTCATGGGTCTATCTTACAAAGGTATACCGATCTTGATGTGACTACGGACTACGCATCACCTGTAATAGATTTCAACAGAAACTTCTTCATCTTAATACCCGAAAGGCAAGGATAAGAACCCAACTCGCTAATTGGTAAACAGGGTATCCCATTCTACACAGATGGGTCAAAAATGGAAGAAGGAGCAGGAGCTGGGGTGTTCTGTGAGTCTTAATATAAGAGAATCATATAAACTCCCAGATGAATGTAGTGTCTTTCAGGCTGAGATTTTCGCTATTGAAAAAGCAGCCGAAATGGTTCACAGGAAAAAACTGACCTCGTCAGAGATCACACTTTTCGTGGAGAGTCAAGCTGCTATCAAAGCAATAGCCAGTGAGACAGTTAGATCGAAAGCAGTTGCAAAATGCAGAGGCTTACTGAATAATATTTGCAACACCAACCAAGTCAAGCTCTGCTGTGTCACTGGACATAGGAATATAGAAGGAAATGATATAGCGGATGAACTGGAAGGAAGGGGTCATAATCAAATATAGACAGTAGAAGCCAATCTGATACGGGACCAAGTGTCCCAATTGGTGTTATTAAAAGGAAGATAGACTTTATAACGAAAGAGCAAATCAACAACTCCTGGATTACCAGGAACGACTGCGTTATCTCTAGAAGTTTATGGCCTTGAATTAATGAAAAAGAAGCTCGGTATATATTTTCGCTGAGTAAAAAGAATATAAAGACCCTGATAGGTGTTCTGTACCCAACTTCTGTAGGAGCTGTCAGGATGTCGAAGAAATTGAAACCATTAAACATATGCTCTGTGATTGTCCAAACCTCCAAACAAACCGACTCCGCTATTTTGGAAATAGGTTTGTTGGAGAACTGGACGATCTAGCACGAGTCTCAATGGCAAACATGAAAAAATATATCGATAGCATAGGCTGGTTTGCAAATAAACTAATCTATGTCAATAATTGTTAAGTTAACATCTCTGTTTATGGGGATCACAATGGACCATTACGTCCCCGTGTATGCAGAAGCCCTTGGGCTGGGCACGCCCCTCCTAACCTAACTTAACATAATCTAAGGGTTATCATGTTTTGAGATAAATTTCCACTTAGTTGAAAAATATAATTTTCAGAAAGACGTTTACATGAACGTCCCCTTATAAAAACTTGCGTAAATGAAGAACCAATCAGCGCATTTCACGCGCTAAAGAGTCTCTACTTAATTTAACGCTTGAAATAATACTTAACGGATTGTTTTACAGATAATTTTTAACATTTGTGCTTTCAGCAAACGTGTGTAGAAATTAAGTTTACATAGCTTGAACTCTGTACCATGGCTTCTTAAAAAAAAAAAAAAAAAGAAAACAACACAAACATATTGTAATTATTTTGCCGACTTGTAATTATTTTGCCGACTTCTTTCAATCGGTTTACACATCCTCAGATATTCCTAATTCTTCCGTCTCTGACTGTATTAATAGTTCAATTAATATAGGAAACGTGCATATAAGTAAACTGGAAGTTATAGAAGCCCTGCAAAGTCTGTGTTCGGATAAACAAACAGGTCCTGATGGCATATCCCCTTTCTTAATGAAACAATGTGCAAGTGCTCTTGCTCTACCATTAACACTTTTATTTAATGCTTCACTTGAATCGGGTGTATTTTTGAAAGTCTGGAAAACGTCTTTTATAATTCCAGTTCACAAAGCTGGTCCGAAGCAAGATGTAACTAACTATCGACCAATTTGCAAACTTTCCGTTATTCCCAAACTTTTTGAAAAAATTGTTTATAATAAACTATCTTTCCTTCTCAAAGGAATAATTTCACCTCATCAACATGGTTTCGTTGTTGGGAAATCTACCACAACCAATCTTATGATTTTCTGCAATAGTGTTGTTAATTTACTTGAAAATGGATCGCAATGTGATGTTATCTACACTGATTTTGCCAAAGCTTTCGATAGAGTGAACCACTATATTTTAATAAACAAGTTAAAGGACTTAGGTTTCCATTCCAGTATTTTAAAATGGTTCCACTCATACTTGTGTGATCGTATTCAATTTGTCCATATAAATAATACAAAGTCTCAACAAATCAATGTTTCCTCCGGTGTACCTCAAGAAAGCCACCTGGGCCCTCTCCTATTCTTAATCCTTATAAATGACATTCCACTCCATATCCGTTGTTCTGGTAAACTTTTGTTTGCGGATGACTTAAAAATCTATTGCCAAATAAATTCCCTTTCCGATTGCATTCTCCTTCAAGAAGACCTTTTCCGTCTCGGGGCATGGTGTACAAAAAATTGTCTTTTTCTTAATGTTTCAAAATGCCAAGTTATGTCCTACTACCGTAACCAATCCCCTGTGTTTTACACTTATAAAATTAATGATACACCACTACTTAGAATAACTGAAATGAAAGATCTCGGTGTCATATTTGATCAAAAATTAAACTTTGACCTTCATATCGACTACATCGTATCTAAAGCTAATTCCATGCTCGGTTTTATATCGAGGAATTCTAAAGAGTTCACTGACCCATATACACTAAGATCCCTGTTTCATTCCTTTGTACGTTCCGTTTTGGAATACTGTTCGATAGTTTGGAACCCTTATTATAAAACTTCTTCTGAAAGGATTGAAAATATTCAAAAACGTTTTACAAGAACATTGGTTCATCGTTTGCATTGGAATATTCGTATGCCCTCGTATGATTCACGTTGTCTATTATTTGGGTTACTCAAGCTCGAAGTTCGTCGTAAATATTTTTCGGTTATGTTTGTGAGGGACATATTAAATAACCATATCAATTGCCATTTTTTATTGTCTTTGGTTGAGATTTATGCTCCTTCGAGGTGTCTGCGATCCAGGTGTCTATTCCTTGAACCTTTTCATAGATCGAATTATGGCCTTAATGAGCCTTTAACAAGATGTTTAAGAGAAGCTAACGCTATTTGTAATAATGTTGATTTTTTCAACTCTATTAATAGAGATATGTTTAAGCAGCAGTTATTATTTATTATAGGTGCCCTTAATGGTCCTTAAAATGTATCTAGTAATCTTAAGGAAATATATTAATTATGTATTCTCTGTTCGATGAAATAAACAAACTAAACTAAACTATATGCCAGTAAGACCTAGGGTCTTATAAATTAGGCAATGTTAGAAGGAATAGAAGGATAGGATAGATTTTTGTTAGCACAGTGGATCCCAGGGGTGGCGTTGAGTTGAGAGATTATAGAAAAGAATGTTGCCTAGACTAGGGCTCGAACCCACACAGTCAAGTTCGCAGTCAAGCACTACTTCCACTGCGCCGGTGCCACCCACCTGCAGAAAAAAATTTCATAGACAAATTTTGACAGCTTGGTTCTGCGAGTTGGTTTTTGGAGTTTATCAGTGTTTGCATGAATTCCCGTACTATTTTTGATGATTGGAAGATCCGATTTATCTTTTGATTGTCTTCAAAAAAAAAAACGAGCAAATAATTCTTTTGCACCGCACTGTAGAGTAGGCATTGTGTACGAAATATTTGTTGACGTATTTCATTTTGACATACTTCAAAATGTAGTTTTTTATTTAAACTCCTTTGTTTTAGGGAAGAACAAAACAGGAAAACGAATCCAATTTTACCCTAATTATGCCGGTTCATATGAGATAGCTTCTGTAATATTATGGACAGGAATATAACATTGCTTTAAAGGAGAGACGAAATAAATCCTTCTCTCTGGGCATGAATTTAAGTTAAAAAGAAAAAAAGATTGGAAACAGATTGCAATGGGGGCATAAATGTATGTACATAGACGTAGCCTGCAAACAATCAAGACCTACAGAATTATTGCGAATTTGCGGACATATGTATAATTTATTTCTTTTAAGAACAAAGAGATCATTTTTTTGGAACACACACATCTTACTTTTTTTTTCTTATACATACTTGAACCTTTACTTCTTAACTAGAGCATCATATTCACAGTTAAGTTACTCTAATTAATGTGTATTTATGTGATTTCACAACGGATGATTGTTTTCGTGGGGTAATTGGTTGGTTGGTTAGGTAGTTGTTTTAAGAAAATTAATAAGACCTTATGTACATACACGGAGCTCTTTAAAAAAAAAAATGTTGATGTGAATATTTTCCAGATCACGAATGATAATTGATTATGTGGAAACGCTGTTGACCAAGAAAATGGTCACAAATATTCAGGATAGAAGAAAATTTTAATACAATATAAATAAAACTCACGACTGGATCGCACAAACTTGCTCTTGTAGTAAAAGATTTTTCGAATTTTAAAGATTGAGTGTATTAAAAGTAAATAATTTTTTTATGGGAGCCTTAAGTTTAAAATAGTATTATACTAGAGCTTAAATTGAAAAATTATTAAAAATTAACATAATTCGAAATAAATTTATTAAAAAAGTCTTTTAAAATTGTTTTGAGAGCTAAAAAAAGAACACTATCTGATTTCTTTAACTTATCTTAGTTTCTGAGAAAAAAAATTCAAAATCGTAGGTGCGGTTTTATTTTTTTAATTAATTTTTTATATATAAAATTTTGTAAAAAATTTTTGAGAGAAAAATTGGTACACAATTTTCTTAGTATTTATTTATGTCAACTTAAAAATTAAATTTCGAAAAAAATTATCAACCCGTTTTTGAAATATCGAATTTTCAAAAAAATTTTTGATTTTTTTTTTTTTAATACAAAATTTGTTTTCTTTTTTTTTGAAAATTTTGATATGCAGTATGATTAAGACTTTTGAGGAGCTTTAGTATAAAAAATTTAATAAAAATCGGTTAGACGCACAATGAGATAGTCCAAAATAAACAAAATGGTTCTATGAGAGGTACCGTTAATAATGGCTAACTTTAAATTTTGTTTTTGGCAAATCGTAGACCATACTAATATTAGTATTCACAACAATTTTATTCAAAATCGTAGGAGTCATTTTCGAGAAAATTTATATTTTCTGTAAGGGTTTTTTAACATTTATATGGAAGGTACCGTTAATTTTGACTATAAGAAAAAGTTTTGTATAAATTATTTTAGATAATGTTAAAAAAACCGCTTGGTGCCAAGTTTCATAAAAATCAACCAAATGGTGTTCGAAATACTTGGTTTTCAAAAAAAAATTTTGAAACTTTTTTTGAAAATCCAAAAAAAAAAAGGTTTTTGAAAAATTTTGGTAAACCTATTAAAATTTTTCAGAATATTCTGCATAAAAAAAATTATAAAAATCAGTTTATTCCTTTTCTAGAAAAACGAAAATAAAAAAATGGTTCTATGGGAGGTATCATTTAAAACCATTTTTTGGAAATTTAATTTTTACAGAAAGGTAGCATATACCTAATAAAATTTTTTAATTTTTTTTAGAAAAATCTGTTGAGCCATTTTTGAGAAAAATAAGATTTTCCAAAAATGCTAAAAAAAATTATATGGCAGGTACCGTTATTTTTGGTCCTAAAAATAAAAGGAAAAAAATGTGTCGGGGTAATGTCCCGAAAACACTTTATACCAAGTTTAATTCAAACCGGCCCCATGGGTTTAGGCTGTAGGCGAGTCCACAGACAGACAGACAGACGGACAGAATTGCGAGACCCACTTTTTTCGTCTTCCCTATCATCGTAATGTCAAGTTTGATTGTTATCTCGAGTTCCATTTTTTTGCACGAATCCATAGCTTTCCCTATAGTACCTATAGTACCTAAGAAAATAAAATTGCTTGGGGGAAAAATTCGTCGTGGGTTCTGTAAAAGGTACTGTTAATAATGGCTTAGTTGAAAATGTATCAATGGGCACGGTAGTACCCAGTCAAGTTCTCGGCACTACCCCTTTTTACAATCTACAAATGATGATGGCCGGCTCAGGAAAGTCATGTCAATGGTAACACTGGGCTTCTTAAACAGGCCTGATAATACCTGGACAGACTTCTGCTCTAAAACTTTAAGTCACTTATGAGCACTAACTTCCCAGGATCTATCAATGATTGTTCTCCTGCAGACAGGGAGCCAGAAATAAATAAAATATCTAACATAGGCAACCGACAGGAAGGTTGCTTGGGCCACTGACTCTTTCTCAGCATACAAGTCTGCAGGGCCTGATGGAATAATTCCGATTATGCTCCAAAGCTTTAAAGACGTAATTGTTCCAGGTCTAGTGGATATTTTTAGGGGAAAGAAGTCAATGTTATCTTCATTCCGAAAGCCGACAAGCCCACTTATACTGAATCCAAGGACTTCAGGCCAATAAGCCTATCCTTCTTTCTTCTCAAGACCTTAGAAAGACTAATTGAAACGCACATTCGCCTAAACTAAATGATAATATCCTATCGCAGGCCCAACATGCATAAATGAAGGGCAAATCTGTTGAGATGCACCTCATGAAGTGGTTGGCACGATGGAAAAATCAATCCAATTTAAAGAATTCGCTCTGGGAGCATTCCTTAACATAGAAGGGGCCTTCAATAACGTTGAAAACACGGCGATTCAACAAGTCCTTGACTCTATGAACATTGACCCGACGCTATTAAATTGGATTAACTTCATGCTTCAAACGAGACTAGTAAACGCAGAAATGGGTGAAAGTAAGGACGTATAGAGGCACTCCACAAGGAGGGGTTTTATTTCCTCTGCTTTAGCTATTGGTCGTAAACAAGGTCTTAGTCAAACTCAGTCTTGACGGTATCAAAGTCGTGGCCTACGTCGACGACATAGTAATAATGGCCTGAGGTAAGTTCATACCCACACTGTGCGAGCTTCTACAAAAATCCCTTGACAATCTCAGCGATTGCGCCAGCAGCTGTGGACTTAATGTCAACCCACTCAAGACAGAACTGGTCTTGTTTACGAGGAAACTTAATAATCCAAACTTAAACCCTCCCACTAAAAATTGGGACACCGCCCCATATCACTGGTACGGCAAAATATCTTGGTTTGGTAATTGATCTTAAATTAAACTGGAAAGAAAATATTAAAGAAAGGGAGAAGAAAGATTTAATAGCATTATATACCTGCAGGAGAATTTTTGGAAAAAAAGTTGGGGTCCCAGCCAGATTGGATGTAGACAGCCATAAAAAGGCCAATTTTGACGTACGCCTGCTTGGTATGGTGGCCAGCCTTACACAAGGCAACCAATCTTAAAACCATGACTAAAATTCAAAGACTTGCGTGTATTGGTACGACTAGTGCCATGAAAACGACACCTACCGTAGCCCTGAAAAAGTTCCTTTCGCTATCCCCACTAGATTTATTTACGAAAGAAATGGCGGCCAATAGTGCTTTACGATTTAGACAGTGCAACGACTGGAAAGGGGACCAATTTGGGAATAAAAAATTATACATTTTACGGACAAAGACATTCAAACAGACTATTCAATACCGCAAATTGATTTCAACCCAGTTGCTCTAACGGATATTCACTCCAGGGACCGTTGGGCTGAAAACCGGGTAATAAACGTTTCTGTCTTCACGGATGGTAAGACGGATGAAAGGGGGGGGGGTCAGACATCTTCTCCGAAAATCCGCTATTAGATAGATCAATAAAGCTTCCAAATTTCTGTAGTGTCTTCAAAGTGGAAGTGGTTTCAGTGCACCGCGACATAAATGACCAAAAGCGGATCTTCTCTTGATCTGAGCCAAATTGAACCCTCTGTATTCATGCCACTGGTACAAGAAAAAAGGCTGCTTCTAGACTCAATGGGAACCCACATGAGCAGAATGGGTGTTAACATATCTCGCCACTGAAAGGCATCCTAAAATTCATCCAGAATTCAAGATGGTTCAGGGACGCACACCATACCGTATTTGATCGATCGTGCATGCGGTAGTTTAAAGTGTCAACGCATTTTGGCATAGCATTGACTAACTGGTGTCATTTGTGTGATCGTCAACGTTTCATGCGTTTGACAAAGTCTTATATTTTTGGTGAAATCAAAGTCAACATCATTTACGTTTTACTTTGAGCGTAATCGTCGTCTAAGGTGAGTCGGACAGAATTCCGAAATCCAAAATCTAGAAAACCCAAAATACCAAATTAGGGATTCTGACCCCAAGCCTAACATAAAAATTGAAAATTGGCTAGAACTTACATATTATGTATAAAAATAAATAAATCCGTCAATGATGTCCTGAACATCCGACTGAGGGATGTTGTGCCACTCCTCTACTGCAGCTGTCTTAAGCTCTCCTAAGAGTGGTAGGGACATGTGTTCTCGCTCGGACACGTCTTTTAAGGTTGTCATAAAGATGATCGATAGGTTTGAGATCTGGACCGCAAGATGGACATGGCAAAACACTGGAATCCCGACCTCATTTAGGTAGTTAGTTACAGAATTTGCGGTATGGCAGAGTGCGTTGTCATGCATTAACCGAAAGTGTTCACCAAAAATTGTTGCGAAAGGCATCACATGGTCTTGCAAAACGTTTTCCACGTATGTATATTTGAGCTTTCACATTGCGAGCTTCATAACTGTTGCCTCCCCAAACCATTATAGACCCTCCTTGGTAACCCACTGTTTCGGTTATCGTGCATGAAGCAAACCTTTCGTTTTTTCGCCTGTAGACACGCTGACGTCCATCTGGACCTCTTAGACCTATTCTGCTTTCGTCTAAGGTTAAGACGTCCCTTCCTTCTTTTGCAGTCCAGTAAACACATTCTCGCGCAAAACGAAGTCTTGCTATACGGTGCTGTGGGAGCAATTTGGGGCACGCGCTGGTCGGAAAGCTCTGAAATTTAATTCTGCCAACCTTTTTCTGATGGCACGTTCACTCACACCAACATTCCTCACGAGCTTCAGTATGCAAAAGCGATTTCTCAGTATGTTGTTTAAGTAACCAAAACAATATTAAAAATCGCTTAAATTGCAAAAAATTGCTTCGATGAAAATTTTATCGGGCGAAATAAGGGTTTTAGTTTTTTGTTTCTTGCGAAAATATCCGCTAAACAAAAAACAAATCAGCAAATAAATTAAAGTGAACTTAAAGAGTTAGGGTGACGAAAAATGCAGGTGATGGGCGGATAATTGTGCCTGTGAGTGTATATTATAAAAATCCGAAGAAGAGAATAAACAAAAATAAAACAAAATTATTTTTGTTATTGTTTTAGTGGACTATATTGAATTAAATTCAAATGAAAGATTTTTTGCGACCTTTAGTCCAATGCGTTTCGACAAAAAATTGCGTCTTAGAAGGGTACGACAGCATCTAACTGATGAGCCCAACTGTCGTGCCTGGGCGAAACGCATTGGACTAAAGGTCGCAAAAAATCTTTCATTTGAATTTAATTCAATATAGTCCACTAAAACAATAACAAAAATAATTTTGTTTTATTTTTGTTTATTCTCTTCTTCGTACATTAGCCAGACCACGGGCTTACAACAACAACATATATTTCTAGGTGCAAGAATATAACCATGTTCCCCTAGAATAATATAATTTACAGTGCCTATGCGCTGTAGATTTTATTAAGAGTCGGTATTCATCGACAAAAAATTGCGTCTTAGATCTAACTGATGAGCCCAACTGTCGTGCCTGGGCGAAACGCATTGGACTAAAGGTCGCAAAAAATCTTTCATTTGAATTTTATTATAAAAATCCTCCATTATTAGAACTTTTTAATAAACACCAAATCTATTAATTCCTTTTTTTTTTAAGTTCAAGTGGGTGTTAAAACTATGTTCACACTCCTATAAATGTGTTTTCGTCTAGTTAAAACAAAGAAAAATTCCACTGTCACTTCAATTACAATCAATTTATATCAAAAAAAAAAAAAACATAAAATTCATCGAGATCACAAAGTATTTACATCTAGTTCATTTTCCATTCAAACTTAGAATTAATTTGCAATAAAAAAATATCACATTAACTATAAAAATACATACATCTCATCCCACACCTTGCTTTGACAATCTTAAAATATGAGAACAAATATTTATTGTTATCAAAAGTAATCAAAATTAAAAAATTCTCGAATGAGGAAATCAATATTTTTATTTTGATAGAAGGCAAATAAATAAATTATATATTTCCATGGAGGTGAATTCAAAATATCTCTATTATTCTGCGTCATGTTTTTTTCTTGTTGGTTTTAGAAAATTCTTTGTAATTCTTTTTTTTTTATTTCTAAGCGGAAAATATCTATAGATTTAGTTCAGCTTGCTCTCTTGTTGTCATCGTCGTCGTTCATTTAAGGTCCCCTTGAACTGACAAAGGCCAGAATCAGCTTTCTATATAAAATACCACCATTACAGTTCACAGACTATAATACAGACATAACGACAATGATTTTTCTTATAGTTTGCCAATCCCCTCGATTTTTTTTTTTTTTTCATTTAAATTTGATTTTCCTGGTTTTTATTTTTTTCCTACCAGAAAAATCAGAAAATAGAATTTGGCATTTGGCCAAATTTTTTGAGAGGAGAATCAACTTTTTTTTGTTGTTGTTTTCATTATAGTATGCGCATCTTAACCCAGGAGTGTAAAACTATAGCCCCGGCAACTTTGAAAAAAAAAATCAACAACAAAATATAATGAGCAATTCTTTAGTTGAAATATTATAAAAATAGAGAAGAAATAGCGTGGGGGCTGAGGATGATCGGAAGGACGATTACAAAACAACATATTTTTACTGTATACGATGAACGTTCATACATACTATGTAAACTTTTCACTTCCCTAAATAAAACAAAAATGAGAATTCTCAGGGAGTTATTTCGAAATTGCATTTAAGCATTGAATTGTTGACACAGTTTTGTTTTTGAATTTTTTTTTTCTTTTGAAAAGAAATGTTTACATTTAAAAGTCTAATAAGTCTTGGGAGATTTTACATTTGAAAATCGAAGATTTTTCGAGTATGTTTTTAAAAATGAATTGAAAAAAAATGCAACTTAAATATAGAAGAAAAAAGGAAAAGCTTTATACGAAGATTATAGAAGGTATAACCACCATTATTATTAACATCATGACAAAACGTGAAAGACAAGACGATTTCCAAGTTTTCCACCGTGATCTTCTTTGTCATGACGTGGTAGCTGGTCCAGCGCCCAAAGTTCTTATGTGCGTGAAGTTAGCACCGCCATTTTTGATTTTCAAAAAAATAATGAATGTGCTGTAATGTGCTCATCTTGTGCCATAAATATTTTTTTCAAATTCGCAAGTTTGCAAATTTTGCGAACGAATTTTTTTTAAAAATTAACTTTTTGTGAAAACTTAAAAATGTGCTGTATCGTGGTCAAAAAATGATACTAAGAACCGAAGAGATAACATACAAATTCGCATATTCGCAACTATTACAAGCAAACGCAAATGTTGCGAAGCACCTTAGCCATCGAAAATGGCGGTGCTAACTTCACGCTTCGCAAAATGAATTTTTGGCTCTAAAAGCTGCAAATATGCGAATATTTTTTTTATTCCTTCGTCACTTGGCAGCACAAACTGAGCACAAAACAGCACAAGTGTAATTTTTTTTTAAAATCGATGTTTTGCAAAAAATTTCTTTCGCATAATTTACAAACTTGCGAATTTGAAAAAAATATATTTACGGCACAAGATGAGCACATTACAGCACATCCATTAATTTTTTTGAAAATCGAAAATGGCGGTGCTAACTTCACGCTTCGGAAAATTAATTATTGGCTCTAAAATTTGCAAATTTGCGAATTAAAAAAAAAAAGTTCACGGCACAGCCTTTATTTTTTTGAAAATCGAAAATGGCAGTGTGAACTTTAACTTCACGCTAAGGTGCTTCGCAACATTTGCGTTTGCTTGTAATAGTTGCGAATATACGAATTTTTATGTTATCTTTTCGGTTCTTAGTATCATTTTTTGACCACGATACAGCACATTTTTAAGTTTTCACAAAAAGTTAATTTTTAAAAAAAATTCGTTCGCAAAATTTGCAAACTTGCGAATTTGAAAAAAATATTTACGGCACAACATAGCACAAGATGAGCACATTACAGCACATCCATCACTTTTTTGAAAATCGAAAATGGCGGTGCTAACTTCACGCTAAAAAAATGGGTAGCCTCTAAAAGTTGTGATGTCAGGGAATGATGTTCCTTGGTCAATTCACCACTTCCAGCATTTTTTTCTTGAAGAAGTTAGGCACGATGAGTTTTCTGACATCTGTACAGAATAACTTTCCCGAACTCATAGTAAATTTGATGATCTAGCTCATCCGACTGAATATCAATGCTGATCACTAGCAGCTGTCAGTTGCCTTGACTTTTATCTTAAAAATTTCGAGGCTTTTACAATTAATCCAACATATATAAGTGACAAGAATTTCTTTTTATCCTACACTCTACTTCTTGGTAGAAGATGGGGATTCCGTCACCCAAGCAAACAATCAGACTTCTGCCCTTCCAAGTGCTGAACTTTGAAGCTAATCCTCTGTTTCTTGCCGAGAGCAATGAACTCTTAAGCAGTCAGGTTCTCAGTGTCAATGTATGAGAGACGAATTGTCCCGATCCTTTTCGAATATGGTCCAGTACCAGTTCAGAGGCATAGACTTTGTCGAAAGTGGAACAGAACAGAATGGAAATGGCCAAAATATTGAATACACACAAATTCAATGTTGCGAACACAACCCCACGTAAAGTGGGGTACACATTATCGATCATGTATAACAATTTTAATCACGACTGATAGTGTGTATTCTGCTCACAAAAATGTTTGATACTGACTGACAGTCAGCGAACTGTTATACGTGTACGATAATGTGTACCCCGCTTTAACTTTTAACGTGCAGCACTTTTGTTTGTGTCGAAAAAAAATATTGCAGTTATTTGTGTCGCAAAAAAAATTATTATTAATTATTTTGAGCTCGTACATAACAATATTGTTTTGTTTTTCTTCAAAATACGCTTTTTAAGTTTATGGGTCCTTAAAAAAAATAGAACGCACGACACTTTTTGACAGCTTTTGCAGCTCCGTCTCCAGTTCCAGTTGCAGCATTCTATGACAGACAGTAAGGTTGTTTTGAGGGAGAGATTATCCAGGTGATTTTCAGTGCCGTCTACCATATGTATGTAAATGGGGAGTCGAGGCGAAATTCAGCTTACCAGCTTAAGGTGGTGGTACAGTCCGGAGTGGACCAGGCCCTCAACCAACAAGGTTCTGCCAGCACTCCTTCTCTAGCTAGCTTTCTCCAAATATCACACCCAAGTTAGTTGAAGTTTACTTCAACTTCTGTGGACCACCTGAGCTCGTGTAGAACTAAGGCTTAGTGACTAAGAACTCTGACACCATTCCTGGTGTACGTGTTATTGGCAGGAATCGAGGGCCTACAGTATTCTGCCAAATCTAAACGGCTAATGTAAGAAGTGCCTATAGACCCTGTTTAGATTGGAAGATTGAGAGCGGTATCATGACTGGTTCATTGGTAAGAGAAGTGCAGAAAACCCCTCGCGGGGAACACCCTTCACTTCTCTTTCCCACAAATCTGTCGTCATACCGGCCTCAATTTTCTTCATCTAAAAACACAGTCATACATGACAAGTTTTTCTTCGAGGATTTGTCACTTCCTCACAAGAGGCAGTAGCCGTGCGAAAACATTTTTTTTTATTTTTAGGTGGTCCTACGCACTCACTAACCAATAGGCCACGGCTAATTTAAGTTTCTGAAATATCGAATCAGTGTGAAACAATCAAAAGCTCAGAACAGAATTTACAAACTGTCTTGATAATAAAATCATAATACTCAATTAAAAAAATGATACTCTCCTTGACATTGTAAGGTCATGAATACGTGCATAAAAGTAAAAGTGAACTATAAATGTATTATCAATTCTTTGGCAATGTAATCAAAACAACAAATCTTCAATTACACCCAATTAAAAAAATATACAAACCTCACCTTAAACTTCTCAATGTTTGCAATCAATCAAATATTTCCGACTTTTAAAGACCGAGATGCATCGTTAAAGTAAAAATCTTATCGCATCAACCATACTTTGCTAGACAGCACAAACTATTTATTAACATAAACAAAAACGCAACGCAAATAACGTGCTTATGCTTTATAAAAATTCAATAACCTTTTGTTATCACGAAATAAATAATATAAAATTTATCAATCATCATCTGATGCAATTTGTATGCGAAATAGTTTGATTTCTTTCTCATTTAAACGAGCTTATACACTTGTGCCTAACTCAGCGTTGCCGCCCGAACAAAAATTTTAAAGTGCCATATTTTTTGAAAAAAACGTGCCATTTTTCGTGCCATATGAAAAAAAATACAAATTCTTCTACTTTGTTGAAAAAAGAGTTATTATTTTTTTTAAGGCCCATTTGCTGAAACGGAACTTAAGTATTTAAGTTCAACATAAGAGCTTATGTGACAGTTTACGCTAAGGAAAAAGTAGAACATAAGCGTTTAAATTGAACATAAATATTCTAGTTTCGTTTCAGCAAATGGCCCTAAGAGGTGGTAGTAAGTCATACAAAAATATTACTTTTTGTCAATTTTTACGGAGGATTTCGGACCAATTTTTATTAAATTTTTAAATAAATAAATTTGGTGGCACAATGGCTCATGAAGAACCAGGGCCTAGTGACTTAAAACTCTCAACCATTCCTGTGTGCGTGTCTGCAGGAATGAAGGGGACCTACAGTTTATTGCCGAATTCGAACGGCTGGTGAGCGGCACTTTCCTCGCAAGAGGCAGTAGCCCGGAAAAAAACTTAAGGTGGAAGCGGCTGGTACTGAACCCAGACTTCTAGCATGACAGTCCATCGCACTAACCATTACGCCTCGAGCTACTTCTTCATTTTAAGTAAAACTATGAAAATAAAAAATTGTGCCATATTGAACTTTTTCTTGCCACCGTGCCACGAGGAAATTATCGTTTCAAAAAAGCATTATCGTGTCACTTCGGCAACGCTGGCCTAACTATTTTGAATAAAACAGCCAAACAGGTTCTATAACTTAAGCTGGCTTCCGAGAAAAAAAAATTATAATGCGTTGTTACTTTGTTAGTAGAACAAAACTGCGAGAATCTATTTGAAAATGTGTTCAAAATTGTTGCTGTGCCACTTCACTTGCAAGAGAATGTAATTTAATTAGATCGTCCGATCAAGCGGTGCTGTTTGTTCGACATTGCATATATGTAGAGACGGTCTACAATCGTGTATATTCTACTGTTACAAACCATTAGTATCTAATAAAAATAAACTAACCAACTGGAAACACTGAACTAAAGAATTATATGAAAAACTCAACCGGAAATTAAACCAAATGGTGTAAGTGTAAGTTGAAGAATCGAATTTGAAATTCGAGAAAATTCTCCAAACCGGACCATGTGCGAGAAAGCACAGTGAGCATATAAAGTGCGTGCGAAAAGGGAATTTTATGTTTTTAGATGAAATAAATATCATACAGTACTTTCCAGTTAAGTGCATCTTCTTCGTTTCATTAGGTGTTTTTTTTTTGTGTGTCAAACAAAATGAAATTAAAAGATTAATTTACATGCTAAATGCAATATTGCCAATGCTTTGCCTAACTAATTTTTCCCATATAGAAACTGTGTTACCGACGCGGATTATCAGATGAGTTTGTTATCGATAGTTTCTTTGGAAACTTCAAAATATTTTTTTAACTATCAAATCAAAGAGTTTTTTGTTTCGTAAAATACCCGCAGGTATTGAATTAATATGGCTTTAATGAATTCAGTTGCAATGAAACATTTTAAAGGAATAGAGTTAAGTGCTTTGTGCGCGAGTTTTGCAAAAAAAACAATTGGCCAGTTTATATTTAAGAGCGCTCAGTAATTTTCCTCCGTCACTTTGAAATAGCAGGAGCATTAAATATAAAAAGACTCTTCACTTTCACTTTCTTTCTTATTTGATTACTGCGACAAGAAATAATTGAGCAACGAATGCAAAAAAAAAACCTTCCTCACTTTTTTGACAGCAAAACTGAGGAATTTTCGTGGGGAATTGTGTTCATATTTTTGAGAATACGGATTTCTCTGAGATCTCTGAAATATGAACTGGTTAAATGGCTTTGTTCTCTTACTTTTCAAAACTGTCAATATCTTCGAATTTCAGTCAAAATTTCTGTCAAAGTCCATATGAAAAAAAGCTGCACTAAAATTCGTAGAAATTCGCAGTTTTAGGAAGTAAAAAGACTTAAGCATTGCGCAAACCTAAGCGATAGCGGTGGCGATCGCGATAACAATGTGGATGCCGCACAAGTAAATCAATAGGAAGGCTCACATCTACGCGATATGTGGACTGCGATTAGGTTCCACTGCTGCGTTCAACCAAGCGACTTTTACTGAACGCAGCACGCACCATTTGATCGCAATATGCCACGATATTTGAATGGTTTTGTAAAAATATTAACAAAATTCAAATGAACAATAATTTAGAACATCATACAGCAGATTAATAAAATTAAAAAATCTAAATTTTGTACAATTTTTTTCACAAAGAATACAAAACATAAAAAAAAGCATACAATTTACGTATTAAATTGCTGTCCTGGTCGATTTATTGAGCCAGATTTATCTGCTACTGATTTTTTCTCACTTTTTGTATGTTCTTTTGACAACTTGCCCGTCACAAAATTTATCGCAATATCGTGTTGATGTGAGCTGGTTTTTGATCGCACCTTGATCGCGCGATAAATGCTATCGTGATCACCACCGCCATCGCTTAGGTTTGCACATAGCTTTAGTTATTCATAGAATTACTTATCTAAATCAAACCCATTTCAATTTGTTTTTTTTTTTTTTTTCAAATCTTGTATGCAATTGCTGAGAAGGGAGCGGGGATCGCAGGAATCGCTAGCCTCGTCCTTGCGAATTAAGTCGCTGTGGCCAATTTTCCGGAAGCAGAACGTGAGTGTTGTTCTGTTCGTGAACCAATAACTAAGCAAAGTACAGCAAACATGCTTCACTCTTGGAATCAATACTTGTTCCAAAAAGAGTAAGTAAATATTAGCTAATAATTTTAATAAATCCAAAATGGTATTGCGTAGTTAATTTTCGTTGACTGTATTTTAGCTGACAAATGCCATCGTTACATCGCGTCACGAGTGCGCTGGCCGTTTTAATTTATAAAACAACAAAAAAAATGTGACAAACGTTTAACAGGGTAATTGACTCGATTTTAAATTTGCCTTTTGTTTTTTTTTTTTTTCACATCTTTATTCTTCTATTCTTTATCGAAATTCAATTTTGTTTCGTTTATTTTTGATTTTTTGTTTATTATGACATTTAAATTTGGGAAAGTGATCTTACATGACTATAAGCCGCTAAAAAAGCAGCACTTAAAAAAAATAAATAAAATATTGAATGCTAAAACATTTTTTTTTCGGACAACAAAATATAATTCTGGATAATTTACATGTACATTATTTTTTGGTTTATTAGAAATCAACAAAATTGAATTAATTTTCAAACGTGTCTTGATAAAATGCGTCACTTATTATATCACCAAGGTTATATGTATCTGCAGAACAATATTCTGCTTATTATAGTCTGTGGTGCACTGTTTAGCTCTAGAGTTTTGTATAAACGACCAATTCACGCCTATCGCAAAAAGCAGACGATATAAAAATACTTTCAATTTTCAAACAAAAAAGACAATTTAGGGCCAGTTTCACAGCCAACACTTACCAGAATAAGGCGCACCTATGATTCTCATATTCGTGTTTCAAGCCCATAATTTTTAATTCCTGAGTAAGTTGCACTTAAGTGTGGGTAATGTTGGAGACTTAAGTTTCACTTATTCAAGTAAGCCCCATCGCCCACTAGGCAACTTTTTGTTGCTCCCAATCCAATTACATTAGCTTATATGGGAGAGCGCCCACTATGCAACTTTTTGTTGCACAACTTTTAGTTGCGCAACTTTTTGTTGCTCGGAGTTGCTCGCAAAACTTTTTTCCCGGCAACTTTTTGTTGCTTACCCTCGCCCATTAGGTAATTTCCGAGCAACTTCCAGGAACTTTTGGGAATTTTCCAAATTTTTTTTGCAAATGAGGGCTTTTAACCAGAAAAACAAGTTTTATTTTCACACTAAACGACTTTTGTATCGTCACTGATCCAAAATACAAGGTCAATTTAACATTTCAATTAAAAATACTGAACCCAAAAGTTGCTCGGAAATTGCCTAATGGGCGATGGGCATAAGTCTGCACAGTGAAATTGGCAATAATTCTTTCACAGTGGCCACATGAGGTGAAATTGGGCCTAAGTTTGCAATGTTTAATTGGCCCTTAATCTAACATATTGGCCACTTAAGTGACACTTACTTTGGCTATAACTGGACTTAGTAGTTAATAGTTTACATAGAATTTTATCGGATTGGCCCAAATGAATAAACTATAAAACATTTAATGGAAGTTTTGTAGAAAATTTGTGTAGCTGACATAAGTTTCAATAGACAACTGTTACGTATTCGCGGCAAGGGTTACCTTTTCAAAAATGTCTTGAAAAATTTGGTGTAATTTCAAATACATTGCAAAAATTTGTGATATTGATTGAAAATTTCTCGGCCTTCTGCATCACTAAAAGCGTCTCGCTCTATATATACAAAAAAGATGCGTCATGTAGCTATTTAGCCTACTGGACACAAAGAGTCTTATTTATAAACACATTCAAAAGTAAGTCTAAGGCTAAGCACGCACTTGCGATTTCGATTGGGCGACTATTTAGTCGCAAGAAATAGAACAAATAAGTTTCAATGCGAGTAACCGCAATTGCGACCGAAAAATCGCGATGCTTAAAAGACTGAAATTTGTTCCATTTTTCGAGCGAGGCGATTGTCGGTCGCAAAATGAAATGAAACAAGTGCAATTACATGTTTGTGACCGCACTTGCGATTTAAGTTTATGCGATTAAAAAAATCGTAGTCGCGGAAAGAAATAAACATGCACGCACCTGCGATTGACAGTCGCGCAATTTTTCAGTCGCAAGAAATGAAACACATAGTTTTAAATGTGAGTGCACGCACATGCCAATGAAGAATCGCGGCGCTTAAAAAAAATGAAACAAGTTCCATTTTTAGAGCGAATTTTCAGTCGCAACGACTTTAAATCGCAACTACGTGCACAGCCATTTAGAGATAGCGATTAAAGATCGCGCGTACTCAGCAAAAATTTGTTGCACTCACGATTATTTAATCGCAACGACTTTATATCACAAAGGCGTTCTTAGCCTTAGAGCGATTTTGCATTCGCAACGACTTTAAATCGCAAGTGCGTGAACAGCCATGTATGTTGCATTTGATAGCGATTAAAAATTGCGCGACTAAAAATCGCAAGTGCAAGCGTGCACAATAAAAAATTGTTGCGATCACGACGACTTTAAATCGCAAGTGCGTGCCTAGCCTAACTTTAGACAGCTCTACAATTCCAAAACCTTATTTATTTTCCGTCCGGTTGTCTAACTTAGACAATATGAGGTCGCATTTAGACAACTGCTGATGGAATGTAAAAGTTACATAAATAATGAGTTGTCTAACTGTTTAGACAGTAGTGGATAGCTGGACAACTGTCCAAGAATGTTCTAAGGAAATCTAATTAATACGACTGAAAGCATGTTATCATAAACAAAAAAATTGATTTTCAATCAATTCTACACATGTTGCCAATAGCCGTGTTTTTTTGGGAAAGCTATACATAGTACAGTAGGATTTTACACGAATTACAAATACAGCATCCACAGTAGGATTACTGCCAATAAAAGGAGAAGTAGAATTCTACTGCGGATGGGTTTGACGTTTGTTCGGTGGTTTCGTTTCGAGATGTTGGTGCGATGGATAATTTCATTTGAATCTCGATGGATGTGTTCATAGAGTAGTTGTGCGTTGTTCATGGTGTGTTTTTTTTTCATTGGGCAATAAAATTAATCTTTCTCTGTTCTTCTTTGAATAGGACGAATTTTCCGCAACAAAATTACACTGAATCGTTCACACATAAACTACACACGAGTAAAGGCTCTCCCAAACCAACGCGAATATTTGGCGCGACGAATGAAAACAATAATAACAACGTATTGTTTCCTTTGACAATCACGTGTTGTTATTATTGTTTTCGTTCGTCGCGCCGAATAATCACGTTCGTTTGGGAGAGCCTTAAACTGAGTTTCCAGTTACTTTCGGTCCGAGGGCGAATGTCAGAAAGTATGAGGGGTAAACAAAATCTCCCCGGTCACCGGTTTCAGAAATTTTTTCTGACATTCTTCTTCACACTACGTACATATTCATGTGTGCGTGCAACCACACACACCACCTTAAAAGGAAAATACAGAAAATCTTCTACGATTTTGTTTAATAGTGTGAAACTTTCAAGCGATTTTTAAGGAAATTAAAAGAACGCCAACAAAATCTTCAGAAACTTGTTTCCACGTATGAATTTACCTTGACCATAATCTACGAACAAAACCCTTCTTGAAGCATTTATCGCTGAGACCCTTTAAATTTATCACATGAATTATTTGAGAAAGAATAACTTTTTATATGTTTTCTTATCATAATCTTATAAATCGAAAAAAAATCATTGTTTTCATTGAATAAATTCACCTTTAAATAAGTGTTTACTGCTTAAGTGGCTTACCTGAAACGAGAAAAAAATGAAAAGAGGTTAAAGTAATGTAGCATTTTGGTTAAAATCAAAATAAATATTAATTAAATGTTTAAAATTTTTTGCCGAAAAAATTTGACTTCTGGAAAGCAGTTACATTGAAACTAATAGGTAGCTAAACAAGTTAAATAAAACTCATCACCACAATCATGAACAAAAAATTTTTGTTTTTAGGTGGAAGAGGCTGGGAATCGAGCCCAGACTTCCGGCATGACAGTCCTATGCATTAAACTTTTTCCCAATGATGTTGCGGCTACCATGGAAGGAAAGCCAAATTATATTATTAAAATAAGCCCTAGAAGATGGCGCCCAACATGAGGCTTTCCTCCCAAGGTAGCCGCAACATCGTTGGGAAAAAGTTTTCGATGAAATGATGAAATTATCGATGCAACAATAATGCTCATTTATTTTTCGACGCCAGCAACGGGCATCCATCGGCAGAAATGGTATATATTCCAGAAATGGTGTTCTATGGATACTAAATTTCACAGATGACTTCGTATAGAATCTTCAACAGATTCTTCAGATTATTTCTAGAATAAAATTGATAATAAATTGTGTTTTTTCGAGTTTTTTTTTTTTTTTTAATTTAGTAACACACTGATATTTTTATAGTCTATTTAACAGATGATTTGTCTTTCAATTTATTTCACCACTAAGACGACATAATATGACCTCAGCTACCTGACAAAGTGCTCCAAAATTAGACTACCAGATTTCGTTGCATTCGAACCAGCCGCAGTTCCCATTTGTTCAAAATCAAAAAGTTATCCTTTCAAGAAAGGCAATACTATGGCTTCTAACTTCCAGAATTGTACCTATTTATATAGGTATTTTTATTTAATTTGTACCTCCATATTTTTGTCTTCAAAACAAGGTCAGAGGTTAATTAATGTTAATACCTACTACCATTGTTTAATATGCCGTCAAATCTTATTAATAAATTAACAATAAAAATGATTAATCGAATACGTGATTATTCTGGACATTAATAAATATTTTTTGCAGAAAAAATAAAATAAAATTGACAGACAAGTGATATAGAAATTGTCATTTAGTACTTTTTAGTATCTACACACTTTGACAGCTATCGGTCTTAAATGACTTCGTGTGTGTACGTGAAGTGTAAACTGATATATTATATTTTTTTTTATATTATTCATAGATTGTGAATTGACTCGAATGTCATCAGGCTTACCTAATCTTACAAGATTTGTTTATTAATGCAAGTCACTGACCTATAGAAAAAGACAGGGATTGGTGTGAATGCACTTACATATAATTCTTTTATAAAAAAATTCAATATCAATATGTATGTAGGTACAGTGACGGAGAAAAAAAATAGGACCATTAATAAACTCAGATGTTTCGCTGGTGAATTGCGGCTAGTATTGCTATGTTTTTTGGACGCCTAACCATCTCTTACTATCTGGTCCCACTAAATTTTCTTTACTTTCATCATATCAGAGAATATTGTGCCATTTTTTTCCATTTTCTGGACCTATCAATGTTAGATGATCTTTGACAAATTGAATACGGTTTTTCTGGTGTCTTTTGGTAAGAGGTGGTACTTTTCTTGAACTTCTTCAGAAGAGATGTTATTCTTCGAACTATTCTAGAAGAGACTGGTAAGTTCAAGTGCAATTTAATACCTGCGGGTAATTTAAAGGGGTCTTTATTGGAAAGTCGTTTCATTTTGGCTACATCTCTTAAGTGATGTTTTTCGAGGTCGGCTTGTTTTTCTAAGGGGTTTCGGGGGCTTTAGCGCATTAAAAACAAATGTTTTTTATCTCCCAAAATTTCTGGACACCTCCCGCTCAGATTTTCCTTTCATTGTGAGTTTAAGGATCAATTTCCACATGGTTGTTCAGCAATGCACTCCTCGACCCAAGGTTCGTTTATTTTATTAGATACCTATTTATTAATTGAAATATTTTTATAGGTATTTGTTTAGGCAGTGCTATATTAAAAAAAAAAAAATTATTGAAATCTGACTCTTTGCAACCATAAAAAATTAAAAGTCACCTAGGCCCATATTCTGTAACTCTCACATTGAAAAAATCAGTTGAGAAACGCTGAAAAATGGAACATTTACAGGGTGGGGCAAAAGGTATGAACCGGTTCTAAAGGGATGTTAAACAAAAACAATTCAACTTACAGAAATTATGTTTATATTGTTTAATTCAGTACAGAATCTAGTTTTTTTACATTAAGTTTTAAAGATGATATCACTTAGGTGGCAGCCGTCAGCCGCGATGCACTCTTGAAGGCGGATTTGAAGTTTTCAACCGCTCTTCTGGCTTCTGCACATTTCGATGGCAATTGTCGTAACTTCCTTTCTGATTCTGTCCTTAAGTTCTTCCAGGGTATGTGGACGAAGTTTAAAAACTTTTTCCTTTATGTACCCCCAAAGAAAAAAATCACAAATGCTCAAATCTGATGAGCGCGCAGGCCACACCACACCACCCCTCAAAGAGACGAGGGGCTGGGGGAACACTTGCCTCAATCTCGCCATTGAAATCCTAGCAGTGTGGGATGTAGCCCCGTCCAGTTCTTCACTCAATTCTTTCAGCTCGGGTTCAAAAAACTCTTCCAACATTGTCACATAGCGCTCAGCGGTGACAGTGACGGTTCGCCCATTATCCTCGAAAACTGGGTGAAACTGTAAATCTTCGTGCAAAATTCTCCTTAAAGATCTGCTAGACATGCCCAAAGCAACTGCATGTCTAAGGCCCGATTCACACAGAAGTTGCTCATGGTTCTGGTGTGTCATTGGCATGCTTCGGGAGTGGAGTGGGTGTGATGTACTCAAGTTACACAGAACTGACACTGAACGGACATTTGTCAGAGTGAATTGAAAACGCAGAGTGAATTAATGAGAATTGATGCAAAGGAATGCTCTTTTTTAGTATTTGGAAAATTTTCCTAATCGTTGTAATTATTTTAAGATTTATTGAACACAAATAAAGTGATAAAAATACTTCAAAATAAATAAAGTAGTGGTCTCATGTTCAATCTTCAAGTGATTTCAATATGGCGTGCCGGTGCACGTAGGCCACTGGAGTTTTCAATATGGCGTGGCGATGACATGTCGCACCATACCCTCGCCTCGTCATCTGTGTGTGTATTGTCCCATAAGAGAACATGCAAATTCCATAACATGGCATATGTATGCACCACGCCAGAACCATACCAAAACCATAAGCCAGTTCTATGTGAATTGGGCCTAAGGGCTGAGCGCCTGGGAGACTGTTCGATAGCATTTCTTGCTATCGAATTGGTAGCATTTCTTTCCTGCAAATTGCCGAAGGATTTGCTCTTGAACCAGTGTTTTCCAATGTCCTAGCCCAACGTCTAATTGCATTACCGCCAGGAACGTTTCCCCCAGGGATATTGAAGTGATGTCGGAAGGCTCTCTGCGTGGCGATAACAGAACGGCCATTTTCAAAAAAAGTCCTAACAGCAAACCCACGATGCTCTCCCGTCCAAACCATGGTTGATACTGAAAACTAGACTCTCTCACTGCCACAACAAGACCCCTCCCTTTTTCCCACCACAGCCACAGACAGAACGCCAGCCGGTCAAAACCGTTTCATAAATTTTGTCCCACCCTGTATTTTGTTTCAGTTTCCATCGTCTCTCGACCGATTTTATGCATGCAAGAAGTTACAGAACATGGGTCCTGGCCTTATAGTTTAGTCCGCACGTTGTGAGAGTTAATTCAACTTTGTTTAATTTTTTTTAATTCCTGTTATCTGTTTACGCATAATATTTATTTCTTTCAAGAAAGTACCGTTACCAATGCCAAAAAATATCAAAACAAGATTGTAATTTGTTTATTTTCAAAAGAATGAGTAATTTATTAATTGTCTCCTACTGGTCTTATTATTTTGTCCATTACTATATTAACCTTTTCAATAAAAACAAAATTTGGACGTCTCTAAACTATTTCCGCAAAAAATTACAATCAACACCCTGTTTACTCATAAAATCACTTATTTGTTGAGCTTCAAGGCGACCCTGAAATTTTATGCGATTAACAATCTAGAATCGATGAGCAAGAAATATTAATTTAAGTAAAAGCGCTACAATCGACGACGACATTAGCAACTATTTATTTTCAGAAACACTTCCCAGAGAGCTCACCATAATATTGGTGTGGTGTGGTGCGCCTTCTCGCGCAGTCCTCCTCATAGCTTCCTCATTGTTGAGTCGACGACGATCATCTTTCGTGCGTCACTTCGTGCTTTGTTTGTAAGCAAAAAATAAAAGTACGTATAACAAATAAACAAACTACTATAATAGTATAACTCAGATTAAGACGAAGTCAGCTAGTACAGTGTGTACAAAGTAATAAATAAATTCACATTATTATTCTATGGTTTCGATTTCATTTAATATACGATGTTAAAAGAAGAATACAGAACAACAAAAACAGCAAAAACACCAACAAAACGTATAAAATACATTCGAACCCGGTGGATACTACATTATACTTGTTTTTCCATTTATGTCAACTACTATACGGCATACTGTATTAACTATTGTAAGAATTCGCAGTTATTGTAAATGTCTCGACTGAATTTGTTGACCTCTGGAGTGGAAGACCCTGGCTTATCTCTATATGGAGTTATTGCATTCGTTGACAAATGCATAAAAATGGAATTCCTGGATCTTTGTTTTGCTTTGTCAGTTTAATTCTAGTAAAATTTTATTTTCCTTGTCACGCGGGGAGCGATTTACTTACTAACACGCTTCAATTTATAGCTTTTTGTTTTTTTAAAGAGCAACGAGCTGTCAATAAAGTAATCGTTCTGTTCGCAGGAATATTCGTTCTAAGCATTAAAATATTCGACACCATCGGATATTAATTTATAAAAGTTCATAAAATTGAGGAAAATGGCACAAAAATAGCGTGATGCTAGAACTTTGATTAGTTTGATGATTTATGTTAAGATAGCGAAGTTCAGGAAGCACGAATTAACTTTCAGGTCTTCCAGTTATAGGTTAGGTTATATTACTTTGCCACCGAGATTTAATTAGATTTACTTTATTAATCTTCATCAAATCTCGAAGACTAGACTAGGAACGCACTTGTGATTTTGAGTGGTTGCTATTAAAAAATCGCGTTCGCAACAAATTATATTGCTGTGCAGTATGCACGCTCTTGTGATTTTCAGTCTCGATCTTCTCAAACAAATAGAAAATTATGTTCATCTTTTAATGAGAATACACGCCCTTGCTTCAAATTAATCACAATGTTTAAAAAAATTCTTTTCTGATTTTAATCGCGCGATTATTAAGTAAATATGATAATATTTCAGTCATTAAAGACATTGGACTTCTGAAAAATCGCAGGAAAGCTGGATTTTGCTAAATAAATGAAATGAAATGAAAATGAAATGAAAATGAAATGAAAATGAAATGAAAATGAAATGAAAATGAAATGAAAATGAAATGAAAATAAAATGAAAATGAAATGAAAATGAAATGAAAATGAAAATGAAATGAAAATGAAATGAAAATGAAATGAAAATGAAATGAAAATGAAATGAAAATGAAATGAAAATGAAATGAAAATGAAAATGAAATGAAAATGAAAATGAAATGAAAATGAAATGAAAATGAAATGAAAATGAAATGAAAATGAAATGAAAATGAAATGAAAATGAAATGAAAATGAAATGAAAATGAAATGAAAATGAAATGAAAATGAAATGAAAATGAAATGAAATGAAAATGAAATGAAAATGAAATGAAAATGAAATGAAAATGAAATGAAAATGAAATGAAAATGAAATGAAAATGAAATGAAAATGAAATGAAAATGAAATGAAAATGAAATGAAAATGAAATGAAAATGAAATGAAAATGAAATGAAAATGAAATGAAAATGAAATGAAAATGAAATGAAAATGAAATGAAAATGAAATGAAAATGAAATGAAAATGAAATGAAAATGAAATGAAAATGAAATGAAAATGAAATGAAAATGAAATGAAAATGAAATGAAAATGAAATGAAAATGAAATGAAAATGAAATGAAAATGAAAATGAAATGAAAATGAAATGAAAATGAAAATGAAATGAAAATGAAATGAAAATGAAATGAAAATGAAATGAAAATGAAATGAAAATGAAATGAAAATGAAATGAAAATGAAATGAAAATGAAATGAAAATGAAATGAAAATGAAATGAAAATGAAATGAAAATGAAATGAAAATGAAATGAAAATGAAATGAAAATGAAATGAAAATGAAATGAAAATGAAATGAAAATGAAATGAAAATGAAATGAAAATGAAATGAAAATGAAATGAAAATGAAATGAAAATGAAATGAAAATGAAATGAAAATGAAATGAAAATGAAAATGAAAATGAAATGAAAATGAAATGAAAATGAAATGAAAATGAAATGAAAATGAAATGAAAATGAAATGAAAATGAAATGAAAATGAAATGAAAATGAAATGAAATATAGAAGCGCCGCCGCGCCGCTAACAATTATATAGGGGGTAAAAGGCCCTCCAAACTGGTTTTTCGAGAATATCTACCTAACGGCACCTTGTACAGAAAATAATGTTGGGATCTTATTTGTAGCTTAAAAAATTTCCTACAAAAAAGATTAAGACACTTTTCTTCATAAAAATAATAGTTTCTCGAAATATTTTAATGGGTAAAGGTAAGGTTTTAAGTTTTTAGTCCAGTAAGAATAGACGAAAAAATGCCAAAAAAAAAAGGAAATAAGTAGTTAGGGGGTGAAATTTGGCATAAACGTTGGTAATAGGACTCTTTAAAAACTGAGAGAGTTTCTCATCGATCCGATGACCACTATGTCAGTTAGAAGTGGTGCAAGGGTCTAAAAATGAGTTATTTTTGCAAATCTCAAAAACGGTTTGTGCCAGAGAAAAATTTAGTTCATCAATCTTGTAGCTCAGGCGATTTCCCTTAAAAATGGGCTATCGGTTTTTTCGTATAGCATTAAACGTTAAAAAGTTACAGCAAGTGAAAAGTTAAAAAATCTCTTAAAAGGGGCCAAATGTCAAGAAAATGGGAGTTTTTTTGCAAATATCTCCAAAAAAAGTTTGTGTTAGAGAAAAACTGTATTCCATAATCTTGTAGCCTATATAATTTTCCACAAGCAAGGCTTTTCACTTTTTCGTAGCATTAACTGTTAAAAAGTTAAAGTAAATCAAAAAGTCAAAAAATCTCTAAAAAAAAAAAGGGGCAAATAGTCATATGAGAATGGAAGTTTTTGACAAATATCTCAAAAACGGTTTATCATACAAAAATTTTATATGCTAAAATGCCGAAAATGCATTTTTACTTTTTTCGTAGCAATAACCGTTAAAAAGTTACAGCAAATGGAAAAGTCAAAAAATCTCTAAAAAAGGGGGATAAAAGTAATTAAAATGGGAGTTTTTGGCAAATATCTCAAAAACAGTTTGTATTAAGGAAAATTTTATTCGCCAATCTTAAAGCTCATACAATATCGTTTCTTGAAAAGTTCATAATGTGAACACTATAGGGCGCTCAATGAAACCCACCCACGTATTTAATCTAAACTAAAATAAGCGTTTGGTGGAAATATGGCAAGGCTGCTGAGGTGATAGTAACAGGCTGAAAACAATGGACGCATCTTAAACAGGCGTTCTTACTTGTGAAAGTTAAAATATAAAAAACCTCTATTCGTTTAATTCCCAGAACTGTCAATTTTTGAAAGTTTTTGTCCAAAGTTTTGTCAATATTCATATTAAAAAATAAAATTGAACTAAAACTGGGAGAAATTGACAGTTTTGGGAAGTAAAAACAAATGCTTGTAACCATTACATGGGAGTGAAATATAATGTAACATGTACTACGTTGTACTGAGGTAATTTCGTTGAAAATTTTTAATAATTTAAAATGACAGAATTCAATGTACAAAACAACTAAAACAAGCTGCAATTGACAGACGTCAAACAAAATTTGGAAATTTGAACTCTGAACAGTGAAAACTTTTTCTGTAATTTGCAAATTACCTCATAACGGCTCGAATGCAAACGAGCGTAAAGAGACGTCAAAATTAACTAAAATTAAAGTAAATTGTCAGTTTTGGGAATTTTTCCAATTTGAAATGACAGCTAGGTTGCAAAAATGACATTTTATAAAGCTATAGGTGTGTTCGATTTTAACAAAATACGTCTGTTCGCTTACTTCCCAAGTTCATATAAAAAAAAAAAATAAAATTAACGAACAGATCTAATCTGTCGTTCTAACTTAAAATGACGTATCTAAATTTTTTTGCCAATTTTTTAATAATTATAAAACTATTTTTTAATAAAAAAAAAGGAAGTGCTTTAATTAGTTAACTGCTCAAAAAGCGATATACAGCTTTATTTGAAAATGAATACCATCCCAAAGAATTCAAACTTGACCTTAACTGAAAAAATCGACAAATATCAGATACGTCAATTTCAGTTAACACGGCAGTAATAAGTTAAGGCTAAATCACATCGCCGTTATCCTATTGTAAATAACTAACGAATATTTATAATATATATTTCTCTGTGGATTCTGGTAAACCGGAACCTGGGAAAAAAGCTGTACCAAATTTATGTCTGAAATTCGGGAAGTCCCGGGTATAAACTGGGACATCTGGCAAAAGGATTCAAGTTTGTCTTTTTCTTACAAAAATTCTGGAATTAAGTTTCTCGACACGACAAACGTACAAATAAACTGAGTCTATGACCCCTTGTTCTAAGCGATTCGAAAAAAAAAAAACACAACCGATTTAACTCGGTTCATCAAAGTCCTCAACATCGACTGCAATTCTCATTCTACTACTGTGTTCTCTTCTTCGTCTTTACAGAACAGGGTTTTGTTCGTACTCTTTAACTCTGAGAAATTCCTTTTACTACGGCTACAACGAGTTAGTGATTCGTGTCAAATTTGGCCCTTTGGGGCCGAATGTTCCGAAACCATGTTTCATACTGAAGGAGTATCTTGCGACGACGAAGTTTGATAGATGCGGAGATCTTCAGATTCCTTTGTGAATTTTGAAATGTGGGAAGAATTGCTTACCAGCCACCTCAATGGCTCGCACCCTACATTAAAGTCGATCATTCTGAATCTGTAGCAGGCGCAACTTTCGCCAGTACCACCCGAGATGTCTTCTCTTCCATTTCATCTTTCTTCTCCATGAGATACAAGGTCTGCGAGGTGTACTTAAGTTTGGCGAACTCAGCCTTGATGCAAGTTTTCGTGAGGCGACAATTATTGACACTCAAAACTTCCTATCTTAATCATGCCCTTTCAACCACAAATCCAGACCCAAATAGATGCTACGGATTGCGCCTAGTAGCGCAGTCGTCGAACTTCTAGAAATTGAATAATTAAAAATTGGAGAATCTTTCTCGCGAGAGCTTTGCTGGGAAAACCTAAGGATTTTCTTAGTATAGAATTGCGTTTGAACCAAAACTTAAATAAATCTAGAGTTTGCTTATTTTGATCGATTTTTCATAAAATTTTACTAAGATATGGAAGAGAAGATACAACCGCGAACTATATAAGCTGTAGCAATATGTGGGAACACATCAAGACTGCCTTGAATGAATACTTTGGGGTTTATATTGCACTGCGACTTTAAGATCTATTGTGCCCCTACACTGCTGCCTTGAATAACAATGCACCAACCAAGAGAGTCCTCAAACCTCAGACACTAGGTTCGTGGTGAACCGAAAAGGAAGACCAAGTCTCCGAATTAAACACGAAACTATTGTAGATGCCAGAGCTATTGGTCTGGAGGATAGAAAGCAGGGTGCCCAAGATCGATGAGGATGGAAAGCTTCTGGTTCCCAGGATGGGAACTTTCAAGGGTCGAGAGCCCGTTAGTATAGTGAGGCTTAAGATAGTTAAACAGTACGTGGAATAGGAGCTGATATGCAACGTTTAGCGGAGATATGCTATTTCTTGCAAGACATATGTAGGATCGCATACGGACATTTAGAGCTAATAGTCCAGTCATGCTTGCTTTCATTCATATTTGTTTGATAATTTGTTGCTTGTACCTGCTTGAAAGCTTTCAGAACTGGTTGACTTGTTGTTCTTAAGACCCATATTTCTATGAATAAATTATTTTAAGATACCCATAATAATTTAATAAACCCCCTGTATGAAAATTTCTTCAATAACTTAGGTTAGGTTAGGTTAGGTTTGGAGGGGTGATAACACGGCAAGCCGCATCATCTCACTCGGATCTCAATGGATCCATTGCGCTCCCCAGGATGTAGGAAGGGTAGGTATAAGGAAGGGCTAGGAGAGGAGTTGGTAGAGATTGGGGTTAGGAATTGAGGGCCTCCCTGAACCATTTTGAGTTCTTGACGAATTTCAGAATGTTCTATAGTGGCAAAAACGAGATGTCGCCCAATTCATCGAAAAAGTATTCTCCGAGGGCTGTCTTTCTGGTTCTAGCTAGACTGGGGCCTTCACAAAGGAAATGATAGGAGCCCTCCTCTGCTTCTTCATCGTGGCACCATCTGCATGGTCAGATGCGGTTATACCAATTCTGTTCATGTGGGTTCCCATTGAGTTGTGACCTGTTAGGATTCCAACCAATAGAGATAGTTGAGGTCTGTTTAGATTCGGCCATAGATTCCTCGAGACCCGACAGGTATCAAGTGCTGACCATCTTTCGCTTGCGGCTTTGAGGAAACTCTTTCTTTTTTTTTCTAGTTCTAGTGGCATAAACACTGAGTAGTCAGTTTGGCTAGGGTCAAGAGATGACCCTTTCTTGGCCTGTTCATCCGCTATTTCATTCCCACGTATGTCTCGGTATCCTGGGACCCATCGAAGGGTGACTGTATTTGCTGTGCCTAGTGATCTTAGCTCGCTACGACAACGATTCACCAGTTTGGACTTTGTGGTAATAGAGAAGACAGCTATTATCGCCGCCTGACTGTCGATAAAGAAGTCGATGTTTCTGTCGCACGACTTCTTGCGGCTTCAGAGACTACCAGTATTTCCGCTTGAAAGACACTGCAGAAACTTGGAAGCTTTATTGATCTGTTTAAGGGTAGAGAAGATGCCTGACCCTACTCCCTCCTCTGTCTTAGAACCCTCCGTAAAAAAAAAAACGAGATATGAGTATCGTTTATGACCCGGTTTTCCATCCAGAAGTCCCTTGTGGGGATGTCCGTTAGGACCACTGCGTTGAAATCAATGTTCGGTATTGTATAGTCTGTTTGAATGTCTTTGTCAATAAAGCTTATAATGGAACTATGCCCGAAGTGGCCCCCTTTCCAGTTATTGCACTGTTTCAGTCATAATGTACTCCTGGCCGCCATTTCCTTCGTAAAGAGATCAAGTGGGTCTAGTGAAAGGAAAGTTTCAAGGGCGGCAGTTGGTGTAGTTTTCATGGCACTAGTTGTACCAACACAAGCCAAGTCTTTGAATTTTAGTCATGGTTTTAAGATTGGTTGCCTTAACGAGGGCTGGCCACCAAACCAAACATGCGTATGTCAGAATTGGCCTGATTATGGCTGTGTACATCTAATGAATGATTTTGGGGCTAGGACCCCATCTTTTTCCAAAAATTTGACTGAAGGTATAGAAAGCTATAGAGGCTTTCCTCTCTCTTTCTTTAATATTTTCTTTTCAGTTTAGTTTACGATCAATTACCAACATATTTTGCTGTACCCGTAATATGGAGCGGTGTCCCATTTATGGTGGGATAGGAGCAATACTTGGAATATTATGTTTCCTCGTAAACAGAACCAGTTCAGTCTTGAACTTAATTACTTGTTATAAAAAACAATAGAACAAGACTAAGAGCGCGCAATTTGCATCAGAAATAAACACAAATAGAATTTGCACTTCTACATATGTAAATAAACTGATCTGGCAGCATAGTTAAGTTTTACAAGCAAATAATACAAATTTAATATTGTGACTCCTAATCTAGCAAATAAAACAAGTTTAAATTATTTTTAACAAGCCCAATGTAAATATGTACCAACAATAATTATTGTACAATATAATTAATGTACACATTAACATTAGTTGAAAGCAAATGGAAAAACACTGTTTCATTATACTGACTTTGATTGTTTAATAATAAAAAAATATATACAAAGATAAAGACCGATAAAACTCTACTATAGTTTATATATGTATGTACATGCCTAACTTCATAAATCAGTGGTTTTAAGTCAACGACTTTGAATAAATTTTTATAAAATGTGATACTCATATTTTATCGTAGGATCTAAAGATTCTAAAATAACGAAAAGTTATCTCATTTGAAAAGCTCAATTTAAACAAAACAAAACAAAATTACTTGTAATAATATTATTGACTAGTGTTTAAACAATTTTCTTCCAATTGAAATACTCATATACCTATCACAAGTACTCTTGTTCTCAGAGGCGGACTGGCCCACCGGACACTCTGGATTTTTCCCGGTAGGCCCTCGGGCAAGAAAAAAATTTCTTAAAGCACTTGAAATGCCATTTTTTTAAAGAAAACTTTTTCATAAAACTCATTGATAAGAGACCTAATAGTAAATATAGTGTTTTTTATGAATTCTTGATCAATAATTCGAAACCCACTATGGTCTGGTGGCACAACTCAGTTGCAGGCCCCTTTAGTCAGTACATATGTATAAATCTGTTGTGGCCCCCTTTGTATTTTTCGAGGCCCTCAGAATTATGTTTGTGGGCCCCACTATGGATCTTTCGCCGCCCACAGAATTATGTTTGTGAGCCCCCTCTGGATGTTTTGAGGCCCAGTTTGTGGCCATTTTAGTCAATGTAGGCCCACCGGATTCTGTTTGTGGGCCCCCTATGGATTTTTTAAGGTTCACAGAATTATGTGTGTGGCCCTTTTAGTCAATTTAGGCCCCTATGGATCTTTAGAGGCCCACTGGATTCAGTTTTTGGGCCCCCTACGGATTTCGAATAGTTTTTGTTTCATCTCAATACGACCACTTTTCACAAATATACAGCTCTTCCAAAAACACTAATAAAAATTGAAAAAAAAATTCCATTAGTTCTTTTGACTAGCCAGTGTAATTTTTTTTTTTAATAAACTAAAAGTCACACCCTCTTAACGTCGTAAAATTAATGTCAAATAACTAAGCCCTGTAAAACTTTTTTTGGTATCTATTTTTATGTTCAAAAGCTCAAATAATTGAATCTGCCAGTCGAAACTGCTAAAAACTAAAAAATAACTACACTCAATGAATTGAACATGGATATTAATAAATTTGTGTACATTTGAACATTAATAAACATGAAAAAATGAAATATCAAGAAACAATTTATGCATATAAACATTAATTTTTAACCATTTTAAGAGTAATTATGTATTTTGGGATCTTTTCCTAAAAGTCCCAGTAGGCCCTTTGGCTCCCAGTCCGCCCCAGCTTGTTCTTGATTTTCATATCAAGTACGTAAACAACACAAATTCAGTAGTTGGCGCTCAGCTACTGTAGTTCCTATGGAAGCTTTTTTTGTTTTGTTTTTTCTTTAAATGCGGAATAGAAAATCAATATAGACGCGCGAACATTTTAAAAACCTCTTATCCAAGTGTTTTGTGCCAATAATGTAACAATATTGACCGCTTATGCTTTCGAACTGTTATTTTATTTATATGTATAATTCGATTGCAAATTGTAAATTTATTGCATCACATGCACTGCACATTGTAAGCACGATAAATACACTCAGCGTCAGAAAATTCAACCAAATGATTTTCCTAAATTGCATAAAAGTAAAACAAAAAAAAAAAATCAGTTATTTTTTTCTATTTTTGCAAAATAATCAAAGCAGGATTTAATCGGCACTTTAACTCTGAAACTATACCTAATTCTAACAAAAAATGTTCATCACAAAACAGAAAGATGATTAACTTTGCTATAAAATTGATTGTAATAAGCATAAAGACACATTCAAACGCTGATGTTCAACCGCAACCAATCGGTGTATATGCTTTATGCATTTAGTTGTAAGCTGACTTCAATTAACATATTTCACGATTATTAAACGATTCTTATTGTAAAATGACAAACCTCGGATGACTGTTCGGTTTAAATTTAACAGTCAATTTGGTCATAACAGGTACCTACAAAGTTTTGTCAAACATGTTATAGCCGTTTTTGAGAAAATTTAAACAAAATTAAATCTGGTGTATTTCAGCTAGTCGTTTTAGTTGAACTAAAAAAAAAATTCGAATTTTGAATCAAGTTTGAAATAAATCCTCAACTGGAAAAACAATCTAGTTTTTAATTAGGCCCTACAAAATTTAAAATATACAGGGTGTTCGGTATAAGGTGCACCAAAGAGCTAAAGCGAGTAGGTTGGGTTAAGACAAGAAAAAAATCGTATAGGAGGGGGGTCTATTTTCCCCCGTTTAGGCGGGAGGGGCAAATTTCTAAAAAATCGACTTGAAATCGAAAACAAAATATTAAAAACAATGGCAACACTTACAATGTCACGCTATACTTTTTTTAAAGCCAGTTTGTTCTTTTATTTTCTTTTTAATTTAATGAGAAAATAGTTTTTGAAAAATTAATTTTCGAACTCAAAATTTTGAAAAAATAATGAAAAAATTGTGTTCAAACTAATTTTTTTTTTTAAATTTTACGTAATAGAGTAATATTTCTGTTTTTAATATTCAATGCTCGTATTAATTTCCAATCAAATACTAAAAACCGGATGCCTAAATGTTTTTTAGTTTTTGAGAAAATTGAAAATAACGATATCTACTTTAGTATTTAATTAGTAGAAACAGAATTAGTAGAAACAGAATTATTTTCAATTTTCTTTAAAATTGGAATACATTTTGACATCTGGTTTTTAGTGTTTGACTGAGAATTGATGGGAGCATTGAATATTAAGCACGAAAATATTACTTAATTACATCAAATTTTGAAAAAAATTAATTTGAACCAGAGATCAGAAATAACTGTTGACCTTTATTTTCAATTGGTTTCTCTCTGAGAGTTACCACATTTCTTTAAGAAGATTTCGGTTACGGTTTGAGATTTATTTATTGAAAAACAAAATATCGGTTATCGGTTGAGATTTATTTTTCATTTTTTTAAATATCTCTCAATGGTTAAGTTTTTTACGAAAAAATTAATGGAAAAGGTCAACCTTTAACCTTTTTCGTAGAAAATAAATCAAAAATGGTTAATTCGAACAAAAAAATTTAATAATATAACTAAGCGACCTAGCGACTTCAAAAATGCATATTCGTAATCTAGGAAGTGCCACCTTTTCAATTGATGCATGTCATTATATGAAAAATCGACTTTTATCTTTAAATATCATTTGCGGCTAAACTAGACGTGCTAGAGACATCAAAGTTTGCATCTTTAAACTTGACTTGCGGCTAAACTAAGCGACCTATCGACTTCAAAAATACATATTCGTGATCTAGGTAGCGCCAGTAGTTCTAAAAAATCAACAAAAATGTTGGTAAAAAAAGTTTGTTTTTTTTCAAAAACTTTCAAAAAAGGCCGGGCAAGGTGCTTTTAATAAAAAAAATTGTAAAGAGAAATTAAATTTTTGGTTAATGAGTATTTTGGTCAAGAAAACTGTTCACATTGGCGCCTGCCTGGCGACTGATAACCCCCTAAGCGGAGCAACGGATTTTTATGTTTTTTTTAATTTATGGTATTAAATTTCGCTAATGATAAAATCTCAAAGTTTTTTTGACCCAAGATTGTCCTTTTTTGTCACTAAAAATAAAATTTAAAGATAAAAATTCCCTTTCAATTTTGAATTCAGTCGCTGGGACGCCAAGCAAATATGTCAGGAAACTTGATGATGATGACTAAAAAGCCTAATAAGCTGCATTTCAGCATGCAGTGCTAACGAAAAACTAAGGGCCATACTAAGAGACATTCTGATTGATTAAATTGCAGATGAGATTTATTTTTTTCTCTCAGCGATTTCTCTCACTGGTTGACCGTAACATAAAAAAAAACAAAATAAAGGTTTCGCTCAGACCTTGACCGAAAAACTTTTTTTTTTAGAATAAAGGTTATTTTGTGACTTTTATTGAAAATAGCAACAAATAAGAGTTATTAAGGGACCTTTCAAAAGGTTGAGATTTATTTCTGATCTCTGATTTGAACACAATTTTTTGATTTTTTTTTTCCTAAAATTTAAGTTTGAAAATTAATTTTTTGAAAAACTGTTCACTTAAATAACTTATTTTAAAAATAAAATAAAAAAAGAGGTTTCTGACCTTACAATGAGGTATAACATGCCATTGTAATAGTGACCGTTGTTTATTAATAATTTTTTTTCTGTTTTAAGTCTTTTTTTAGAAAATTTCCCCTCCAGTTATTTTTAATTTTCTCAAAAACAAAAAGACACTTGAGTATTTTCTTTATCGTATTTGACTTAAAATTTACAGGAGCATCGAGTATTCAAAACAAAACTATTACTTAATTACGTAAAATTTTGAAAAAAATTAGTTTGAAATAGACCCCCTCTCCCAAACGATTTTTTTTTCGTCTTGACCCAACCTACCCGCTCTAGCTTTTTTGTGCACCTTATACCGAACACCCTGTATAGGAGGTATTTCTGAATCGATAGAAAACAATGCCCAAAACAAAAGTTACTAGTATTTGGAAACTTGGTAAAAACTTGCAATTTTTGCAAGATGCTATCGACAAGAGTGAACACATCAACGAATTGAACAAGACGTCACAGAAGAAGACTTTAATTATTAGGTAATAGGAACATCGTCTTACAAGTCTTTTACTTAATCCCGCTTATGTTGAAGGGTAGTAGCCCGTGGCGTAATGGTTAGTGCGCTGGACTGTCACGCCAGATGTCTGCCATTTAAAAATGTTTTTCACGGCTACTGCCTCTTGCGAGGAATTGGAAAATCCTCCATATCTTGTCATAGAAAAGTGCCGCTCACCTTAGCCGTTCGGATTTGGCAATAAACTGTAGGTCCCCTCCATTCCTGCAGACACGGAATGGTTGGGAGTTGTAAGTCACTAGGCCCTGGTTCTTCATGAGCCGTTGTGCCACCAAATTTATTTATATTTAGGGAAAATAAATCAAGTATGCAAATTATTATGACGCTGAATGTAGGAGTCACCGTCACATCAATATGCCATCATGCTGATTCTTGCTGATAAAGATTGCACTTGTATCGAATACCGAACTACTCATTCTTTATGCATTTTTATTGAAAAATTGCTACCCCCTCCTTCTTCTTTACAAAAAAATGGGATACAATTTTCTTTTTATTATTTAAAATTTTATCAACCCAACAAAAAATACGCCTTCAATTATGCGATAAATTATTAAAAAAAAAAAAATAATAATCTCAGAGCCGCGTTAACCATCGAGGCCAAGGTTTTCTGGCAATTTATCCACCACCTAAAGATGAAAGAAAAAGTTACTAGGCAAACGAAAAGGCCATCCGCGGTTAAGGTCTTCGCAGCAGAGTTCAGACCAAATCAACTACATACATACCACATAAAAAAAAAAAAAAAAAAACATAAAGAACAAGCACGTCAAAGTGCCAACCTCCACAAATCCGTTTGGGCAATTTTCAATTTTGTTTCAGTTTTTTTTTTTTTTTTTTTTTTTTCTTTCTTCAAATTTTCTTGGATTAATGTTTGAATTTTTGGATTACCATGGTTATAAATGGTAAAATTCAGGTACGAATATTTCTCGCGTGCAACTTAGAAGAGAAAGAGAGAGAGAGAGAGAGAGAGGTAGTACGTATATGTTGTGGTTCGTTGCCCCTTCTGATTTTATTTTTATATGCTCAAATGAAGAAGCAAACAATAGTTGCGCACAAAAATGAAGTAAACCTAAATTAGCATTTGATGTTTTTTTTTTTTGTTTGAGGTAGCTAATTACTGGTTAATAAAAATCAATGAAACTCAATCTTTTTAATGGGTTGACAAGATAAAACGAACTGAAAAAAAAAAAATCTACAACGATTGCGGTGTGTTCTTTTGTTTTATTTTGCTTTGACCTCCATTTTCATATCAAATATTTGGTGAATAAAAAGTCAACGAAACCGATTTGGTATAATATGATAACAAACATACGCGCAGTGTAGCCTGCAACTTTTTTTGTTTTTTTTTGTTTTTTTTTTTTTTTGTCACCATCATATCATATTTAATATTGAAGGTTTCGAATAAAATAATTTCGAAATGATGGTTCCCGTTAATTAGCTTTAAATCCAGCTTAATAACTTTTTAGTGGTATAGCAAACTCAAGTGTAGGTATGTTTGTTGATTTCATTCAAAACCTTCAAAATCATCAACGAGATTTATATCAAAATTCTTATCGATGAAATGAATAACAATGACTTCAAAATTCACTAATTCAATTAAATCATTACATTGATGGATGAATTAATTTATTTTTCATGGTTCGGGGAGAGTACGATAACTTAGGCGCCAAGAAATGATAGCTGTTTTTTGTAGAACAGTTCAATACAAGCATTTTTTACTATGGGAGGGGGGGGGGGTCTATCAAGTTTCTTTAATCCAGATTCTTTAAGTGCAAAAGAAAGTTTGCATACACCCAACCTCGCACCTACCCCAAATCCTATAGTGGGTTCAACAGAGAGGTTGCAGGAGGGCAGCATGCCCCCCCCTCCCCCATCAATAAAATATGTACATAATTTTATAGTTTTGAAAAAAATACACTTTAAACATCTTTTTAATATTTTTTCCCCAAATTTTGAGTTTAAAACCCGTGCATAGATTTCACTTGATTTAAAAAGTATCTAATAGAACATAGTATTGGCTTTAAAAAAAGGTATAACACTTAATTATAAGTATTACTGTTATTTTTTTATATATATTTTTTTAATTTTTAGTACTTAATTAATGAAATTGCCCCTCCCGTCCAAACGGGGGGAGATAGACGTCCCTCCCATAGTAAAAATGCTTGTATTAAACTGTTATACAAAAAACCGTTATAATTTCTTGGCGCCCAAGTTACTTTTGCCCATGGTTCTGTTTTTTTGGAATTTTTTTGTTTTGACAGTTGTTAGAGAGAAAATCGATTTTATTTTCTTAACTGTCAAATACAAAAATCACTTGATATAAAAAAAAATTAATATCTAGGTACTTTTGATTAAAAAATAAAAAAGAAATATGTTGCAATTTGTCTTGATTGATTGCGTGATATTTATGAAATGTATTTTTATTTTTTTTTTAATCTTGTAGGTAGGTACATATTATGTGCATGGAATAGGTAGCTATATATTGCTACAAATAATCTATTCTATTTAAATGATTAGCAATCGGATGTTAAAACCGGTTAGACATCAACTGATTTTTGAATAGTTTTTACGATGAATGTTTATTCATAAAATAAAAAAGAACTAGAAACTTCGGCATACCAAGTGTAATGGCATCGATCACAGGGTGTTTTGTTTAATATTATTGTTTCATTAGAGTTTTGAGTAAAAGTTTGGTTAGATCTGAAGGGGTAATGATATGACAAGCCGCATTATCTCAATCGGATCTCAATGGATATTGATAAGGTGCTCTACAGGATATTGGTAAGGTGGTTTTAAGGACGGGTGGGAGCTTAGGGGTTAGGTATAGGGAGCCTCCCTGAACCATCTTGAATTCTGGACGAATTTCGGAATGTTTTTCAGTTGAAAACACGAGATGTCACCCAATTCGTCGAAAAGGTTCTCCGAGGACTATCTTTCTGTTTCTTGCTAGGCAGGGCCACTTACCAAGGAAGTGATAGGAGCACTCCTCCGCCTCTTCATCGTGATACCCTCTGCACAAGTCAGAAGTGGTAAAGCCTATTCTACTCATGTGGGTTCTCATTGAGTTGTGACCCGTAATGATTTCAACCAAAAGGCACAGTTAAGGTGTGCTTAGTTCGAAGAGGTAGTCTAGTTTTCTTCGATAAATCTGGCCATAGATTCCTAGAAACCTAACAAGCATCAATTTCTGACCATCTGTCGTTTGCTTCTTTGAGGAAACTCTGGTTGATTCTACTTTTTTCTTGTACCAGTGTGGAATGAATACCGAGAGTTCAGTTTGGCTCAGATCAAGAGATGAACAGTTTTTGGCCAATTCATCCACCATTTGATTCCCATTAATGGCACAGTGTCCTGGGGTCTATCGAAGGGTAACTGTTTTAGTTACACTGAGTAATTTCAGTTCGTTAAGACAACCAATTAGACTTAGTGACGATTGAGGAAATAACTCCCATTGCCGCCTGACTGTCAATGAAGATATCAATATTCCTGTTTGATAGTTCACATGTGGCAAGACTTTTTGCAGCCTCACAAGCCGCAGCTTGAATAACACTACAGAAATTTGGAAGTTTCATTTTTTGATGGCCGGGTTATCTGAAAAGATGCCTGATCCTGCCCCTTTATCTGTCTTGGACCGGCATCGAAACATGACAATCGCCGTTTATTACCTAGTTTTCAATGCAGAGGTACTTCGATTGAATATCTGTTAGGGCTACTGGGTTTAAATCAATTTACGGTACAGTATAGTCTAATTGAATGTCTTTGTCCGTGAAATTCATAACTGTCTAGGTCGTAGAGCATTATTGGCCGTCAATTCTTTTGTATAAATAAGTCGAGTGGGGCTAATGAACGTTTCTAGGGCTGCTGTTGGTGAAGTTTTCATGTTACTGGTTGTGCCAATACACGCAAGTCTTTGAATCTTAGTCATGGTTTTAAGATTGGTTGCAATTTCTAAGGCAGACCACCAAACAAAACAGGCCCACATAAAATTGAATGGTTTTGGGACTAGGACCTCCATCTCTTTCTGAAAATTCTGCTACAAGTATAGCTTTCTTTTCTCTTTCTTTAATGTTTTCTTTCAGTTTACGTACCAATTATGTGGAGCAGTATCCCTTATATGGTAGGAGGGTGGAATGTTACGTTTACTTGTAAACAAATCCAGTTCTGTCTTAAAAGGATTGGCGCAAAATTTTAAACAGCCTGATGTTAAGGTATTAACATGATACTACTACAATTTTCTAACTTTAAAGCTCTTTATTAAAATGTTCTTAGTTTTAAACATTTTTTAACTAATATATAATACTAAACTAATTTCCTTAATAAAATCCAGCTGAACACGCCTAAAACAGTGACAGATCACACCATTTTTACATTTGTACTTGTCAAAGTGACATTTAGAGTTAGTTCTAATGGGTTTAAAATTTGGAAAATCCTGTTTTTGACCTAGAATCATACTAAAAATGCTTTAACATCGTACTAAATCGTCTAAAATTTTGCGCCATTGATATTTAGTCCACCGCTACTGGCCCAATCGCTGAGCTTATCAAGAGAAATTTGTAGAAGTTCACACTGTGTGGTTCTGAATTTCCCTGAGGCCATTAGAACTATGTTGTCAGCTTACCTTGTAAGCGACAGGTAGCCAAAGCAGCAGAGATAAAACCCCTCCTTGTGGAGTACCTCTATACGCCCTTACTCTAAGCTTGGTATCACCCATTTCTGCATTTACCAGTCTTGTTGGAAGCATGAAATAAATCCATTTTGACAACATCGGATCGATGTTTAAAGAGTCAGTCGAGAAACGCTGAAAAATAGAACAAAACTCATGTATTCTGTTTCAGTTTCCATCGTTTCTCGACCGATTTTATGCATGCGAGAAGTTACAGAACATGGGTCCAGGTTACTTTGAATCGAAACGTTTTCAACGTTATTAAAGGCCCCTTCTACATATATATGTATGTCATACATACAATATATTTTTTTTTGGAGTTTGTTCCCAAAACTTTTAAAGTATGTTTTTTTTTCAAAAAATATTTACTGAAATATAAAAACAAATTTCTAGCTTTCAAAACAGGTATGCTTTCTTTTAGGTATTGCTCTTGGTTTTAAATATACAGGGTGTCCCATAATTCGTGCACTTTGATTTGGGAGATGATTCCTGGGATCATTCTAAGAAAAAAAAATGTATGAAGGAAAAGTTCTATCTATCCCCTCTAAGGCTGGGGGGGGGGGGGGTGGAAATTGACTTTAAAATGGAAAAAATATATTAAAAATCAATGATGGCACATACAATAGGCACTTTTTAGGAAAATTAGATCTCAGTGCCCTCAGCTATCTCAGTTACATGAACCGAATTTCTCAGCAAAATTTCTTAGTTTTGCTGTAAAAAGTTTGAGGAAAAAAATTTTGAATTCGCTTGCTCCATTTTTTACGTAGAGAAATCTCTGATATCTCATTTTCCTGAACACGCCAAATAATGTGCTATAGATTTTTGAAAGCTTATATTCCATTATTTTATTTGTTTTTTTTTTTAAATAGTGAATAATTTTGAAAAATTAAATTCCAAAATCAAATTTTGTGAAAAAATTTAATATTTTTCAGGTTGATTCCTTTAAAATTTCAGATAAAAGCCACTGTTTTTTTTTTTTTTAATATTCAATGCTCTTATCAATTTTTACTCAAATACTGTAAACAAGATGTTAAAAATTTTTCTTAGTTTTTGGGAAATTAAACAAAGAAAAACCAAAGGTACGAAAGGATAAAAAGAAACGAATATAAGCTGTTAAAAAAGCGTTCAACACATCATTTTATGTGCTTTCATTCATTTTTAATAAAGTTAATTTTCAGAAATCACCGTCATCACTTCGAAAAGATAACAAAACTAGCAATTAAATTAATGAAGTACTCGATTTAATTTACAGGAAAGGAAGTGGTAAAACCAAACTAGTTTGAGCTTGGAAGTGCATTTTTTACTATCAAAACATCACAAAAACAAATTGAGTATTATTTAGTGCATAAACATGACTTAAAAAAGTTAATTGCACTTTTTTTTCCTTTCTATGACTTTTTGCTTCAATTATTTAGTAAGTTTTTTGTTTCACTAAACTTTTCCTATAATACACCCTGTTAAATGTTGCTAGGTCAATAACGTTGAATAAATTTAGAATAGAGAGATAAAATGAAAAATAAACTAAACAAAGTTGTTATGAATATTTCACAGAATGACCTTGAAACAATACGATTTAAAAATTTTAATTTAAAACTTTGCGCGTGTCTCACGCGTGTAATTGTATATTTATTTATCGATAGATGCACGTACTATACGCGTATACAAAAATAAATTTATTTAATATAGATTATAATTACACGTGCTTACACTATTTATTAACTTTTTATAATGTTGTTTATCAGAATACCAATTATACAAGTGTGTTTTTTTTTTTAACTTTTTATTCGCTCTGTTTTTCATTTCATTTCTTATCTACTATTTATAGAGGTTTACCCAAAATTGTTGATTTTCTTTCTATTTGTTTAAATTTTTTTAACTTCATGTCAACACTCTATCATTTCTAAGGTCAGACTGATAAAAAGTAACTGCGCATAAATAATATATATATTTTCTAGACGAATTTGAATAGAAAAAAAAACTACTTTGTTATAGTTGTGAGCAGTTAAGAAAAAAGACGGAAATGGATGCATATAATATAATTTAATATTTATTTATTACAACATTTAAATATATTATAGTAAAAAAAATTATTTTAGTTTTGTTTAACTTCTATTGGAGTTTAATCAACTGTTTTTAGATTCATTTTTAACTCTTTCAAAAAAAATCAAACAGATGTATAAATATTAATGTTATTTATGTCGCCGAGTGATTCGACATTCTTACTTAAAGTTTGTTTATCAATTTAGACAATTCGGCAAAGTTAGCAATTTTATGATTAGAATTTCAAAGTATGTACCTATAACTATTCTGTTTCAAATGTTGATATGTTCCTATTGTTATGACCTTGTTAAAAATAAAATCAGACTAGATTTTAATTCATAAATTATTATTTATCTTACAAAAAATAAAGCGAAGTGATGTTTTAGAAAGTGGTATAAGTGCGATTCCATATTATAAATTGACCTTCGATTGATAAATACAAAATAACACTTTCTAATTGAAAAAAGATCAGCAATAAATTATTAAAACAATTTTAACATTTCATTTTCAGAGCGGAAATACCATTAAATCAATTTATTATTACGTGCTTGTAACACAGATAAAACCACTTTTGAGTTTTTATACTTATTCATAAACAAAAAAAACTAGGTTATTTCAGCTCTTGTGTTCAGAGTAACTATACCATGTAATAAGAATTTTCCGGACTCAAATAGAACGGTAAGCAACTGCTTTTAGTTGGAGACTGGAAAATTCTTATTCTTAACCATTTTTTATGTGTTTATTTTATGCGACCAATTATTTTTTTAATGTTATTAAATACAAATAAAACAAGTAAACTTCATCTTTTACCCAACGTTTCGTTTTCTAACACAAACTGTTTTTGAGATATTTGAAAAAAAAACTTCCATTTTCATGACATTTGCCCCCTTTTGAGAGATTTTTTAACTTTTCATTAGCTGTAACTTTTTAATGGTTAATGCTACGAAAAAAAAACGAATAAGACCATTTTTATAGGACATCTCTTCAGCTACAAGATTGGGCAACAACATTTTTCTATAGCACAAACCGTTTTTGAGATATTTGCAAAAAACTAATTTTTAGACCCTTGGACCCCTTATAACTAGCGGTCATTGGATCGATGAGGAACTTTCTCAGTTTTTAAATTGTCCCATTACCAAAGTCCATGCCAAATTTCAGCCTCTAACTAATTTTTTCTTTGTAAAAGTCTATTTTTCCTAGACTATAGGTGCTTTTTAGATTCCAGGACGGTGTTCACATTGGACACAAATTTTGACAGAAGTCAGTTAGCTCGTGTTCAGACACAAAGTAATGTGAACACAACCGATTCACTTTGACGTTCAGCAGTCATTAAAAAAAACACAAATCTTTGCTCGTCGGAGAATTAATTAGAACTTTTTCAATCACAAAATTGATGATTCACTAAATAAATTGATTTCCAATTGAAAAAACTTTGATTCTGTAGTATTTAAGCTCCAAACAAAAACTAAATACTGAGAAAACAAATGTCACAAAAAACAACGTCAAAAAAAATCCACAAATTTTTAAAAAATTTAAAAAATCCTGCCTCACTTGCCCATCTCTTTCTCACCACAAAGTGGGAACGAGAAGAAGTACATAGACGTCAAAAAAAATCCGAGGAGTAAGTCCAGTGTGAACACCGTCCAGGTAGATTTTGTTTGGCCGCCATTGCGGTTTCGATGACATTTCTGTCAGTTGGCAATTGACGTCGTAAAGAGTACTTAATCGATAACAATGGGTACGTTCAGAAGACGTATCGTCAGTTTATATTTTAGAGATCTTGGAGGAATCCGTATTCTCAGAAATATAAACACAATTCCTCACAAAAATTCCTCAGTTTTGCTGTCAAAAAACTGAAGAAGGTTCGTTGCTCAATTATTTTTTGTCGCAGTAATCAAATAAATGTTTAAGAAATTAATCTTCGGATAAAATTTAACGCCATTTTAACCGAATTCGCATACGGCCTAATGATACATTGTTTAAATTGAATCTTTATTTACATATTTATTTCAAACTATTAAGATAAACGTGACAAAAAAACAAGTCACGAAAAAATAAAGTTCAGCTTGCTGTTTAATGACAAAATATAATCAGCTGATATTCTGGCATAAATGCATTTGACTAGAAATGTAGGGAGATATTTCTCACCTAGCTTTCCAGCCATTTTCCAATAAAATTTGCCTCGATTGGAATGCATATTTTTGACAGCTGATCAATCAGAAACTAGAAACATGCCTAGCTTACTAGTCACCTACGACTTCTGAACGTGCCGAATACCTCTGTTCATTTACTTCCCAAAACTGCCCATTTTAGTCAGAAGTTCTATCAAACTTTATATAAAAAAATTAAAATTGGACCAAATCTGGTTGTTTTGGGTAGTAAACGAACAGACCCAATAGATCTTTTAATTTTAGACTGTCAATTACTACTTTTTATAAGATCTTTGGCAGAATTTTGGACTAAAATTGACAGTTTTTTTTAAATAAACGAACAAAGATAATACCTGTGTTTGTTTACTGCCGTAAAGTCTTCATTTTAGTCAAAATTTCTGTCAAAGTTCATACAACAAAATAAATTAAGACCATATTTGGCTGCTTGGGGAATTAAAAGAACATACCTAATACATAATTCATTATGGATCAACTAACACTGTAACAACGTTTTGAAAAGAGAACGTTATGTGACTTTTTTGGTGATAGAATTTTTAGTGAAAAAATCTAAAAGGAGTCGGAGTCAATACGGAACCTTGAGGCACATCAGCACTAATTTTGAGAATATCAGAATAAGAACCATCCGAAATAATTCGAATTGAGCGGTTCGATAAGGAATTTCTATAATCCAGTGAATATAAAGTTCAATCAAAATGATACCAAATGTCCAAATGTTTCCATAAGAGAGATTGTTGTCAAAAATTATCAAGCCAAATATCACTCACTTTTTCCAAAAAGATGTAAAGTACCTAAGGTTTGGTTGAACTGTACGATTTTGTTTTTCGAGATCTTTAAGAATTCTGGCAAACTGTACGAGTGCGAAAGAATATTCGTCCCATCAAACCTTTGATACGTTCTCAGGAGGATTTATAAAACTATGTGGAAGCATCAAAAAAGCAGCAAACTGTGCTGCAAGCAAATTTGGCTTAGCAACAATCAAAACCTAGCAATTTATTGCTCCATAAATAAGAGGTGGTAATTTCAAAAGCACATGAACAATACAACATTTAAATTGTGCAAGACTGTTATGCCGGAAGAAAGTTCGATTTTCATTCTCTTCCATCTATGGCTTCTGAATCTTGCCAGGAATTAACAAATCTTCGAAGAGTAATTCTTGTTATGATTAAGTACTGCTAACGTTAGCCATTCGGATTCGGCAGTAATCTATAAGTTCCCTCCATTCCTGGCAATAACAGGCACACAAGAATGTTTAAGAGTTTGTTGTTCTACATAAGCTGCCACGCCACGAATTTCAGTTCCATTTCATTAAAAAAATTAAATTGAACAAAAAAAAACTTAGGAATTCGCTTCCTATTTCTATATTATATAATAAATATCTAATCTAACCTATTCCACTAGTTCTGTTTCTTATTTTTTTAACTGATGAAACTGAAATCTAAGGTCCAGGAAAATATTTGAAATAGCATAGGAATATTCTCCATCCAATATTTCATCCCACATTACATTTAGATTCCCCATTCAATCGAATCAACAGTTTTATAAGGTCACTACCGTAAAACAACTGAAGGAAATAATGTACATAGGTACTGCAACTAAACAACGATATTTTTTGTATTACTTATTTTAAAAGACATCATGCTTTTAGATTTTGTTTTATTTTATTCATTTATATTGAGTGAATAAATTTATAAAAACATGAGTATCAGTTGCATAGCATACCCATAAAAACGGAAATAGATTTCATTTTTGCATATCGGAATATGAAAGGGATTGCGTCTGAATAAGTTTAAAAATAATTTCATATGTTAATGAATTCAGGTGACGCATTTTAAGATTATATACACAGACATGTTAAGTTATACAGGGATGGGGTGCAGCAGACGCATTGTTTCTGAATTGTAATGAAACTAATGTACGATTGAATAAGATTTTTTTTAGTTTTAAAAAACTTTCCGATCAAATGGCGATATCGAAATTCCCGAACACTACTAAATATTTTTAGAACGAAGTTCTTTAGCCCAGGGTTGGGAGGTAAATCCATAAAACGACAGATCGTTTTCGACCCATAGTGGCGCAATGGGATAGTAGGTTGCTTAAATAATAATAATTTAGTTTTATTTAGTTTGTAAGTTTTATATAAAATAAAAAAAAAAATATATAAAGAAACCGAGTTTTTTGGAAAATTCTTCTCGGTAAAAAATAAAACCGACATTGAATTTAGTTTTAATTTAGTTCTTAGGCCGAAAGGCATTAGCATTAAGTTATTGTTTAGCTTAGAGCGCCCGCATGGGGCCAGTAAGTTAGTTGTAAGTTATTGATAAGTAGGCTAGTTTTTATGAATTTTTGTCTAGCTTTAAGATAGTTATAAGTTTAATGAAAAATAAAAATGAATTTAAAAAAAAAAAAGTAGGTTGCTTCTTAACCGAAGGTTTCAGCGTTCGAATCCTGCTGGTGACAATTTCTTTTTTTATTTTTATTTTTTTTTTTTTATTTCGTCACATGCACAATATGCATTGGAAATCGTATTATTTTCATTTCGTCACATGCACGTCACATGAAAAAAGGTTATATGAGATTCGAACCAGCGACCTTCTGGTTACTAGCCATCTATCCTTCCGCTAGGCTAAATCGCGATAAAGAATTTGTATCTTGAGAATTAAATTAATTTTATCTTGAGCGTTTTAATGAAATAAAAGAAAAAAGAAAATAAATAAAAAAATTCAGCCTTACTGAGACAGGTTGAGTTCCGAAATGCATCAAAAATTTTGTATCTGCTTGGAGGGAGTACATTAGTTCTTTTCATGTGATTTTCATGTTTCATGAGGATTTTTCAACTCCTCGCAAGAGGTAGTAGCTCCGAAAAAAACTTAAGGTGTAAGCGGATGGTATTGAACTCCAGACCTCTGGCATGACAGTCCAACGCACTAATAATTACGCCACGGGCTACTACCCGCATCTACTAGTTTTTTTTTTCGAAGCTTACTGTGCACACTTGGACGATTTTTATAGAAAAAAAAATCAATGGATTTTAAGTAGCCGCTACAGAAAAAAATGACACGGGGTCAAGTCCAGGGAGCTTGACGATTAGTTGCCAGATGAGTCAGTCGGAAAATCTTTTGGTCATGCATACACAATCGTAAGAGTGTGTTGAAGTAGTTTATTTTTGTAAACGCACACTGTTACAAAATTTTAAGTTTGCTCACTCATCTTTAAGAAATCTTTATGAGTTTCAGCTTGAAAGCTGTGCTTTCGTATTTACCCAAAAATCATTTCCATAATATCCTTGACGAGATAGGAGACACCCTGTATTAAGTATATATTTTTTTAAACGTAAGCCTTTATGCCAGTGAGTTGTTTTACTACAACTAATTAAATCTTACCTGAAGGTATTTTTTCGCATCAAAAATAACCAAATTTACATCGGAAAATCACATATGTATGTATGTACATACCTAACTAAACTATCTAGTACAAAAAAGCCACCCACTAGCTGAAACAACATGGTAGGTACTTGTCTGTTTTGAATTTTTGAACTGACCCCATTCCATATTCACAACAAAAAAAATAATCAATATCATTGACAGAATAGAATTGGGTTAAGTTTAAAAAGAAAACATTATTAAAATAAAACAACTTAAGTGTCAGACTAGACACAGCATAATCACAACTAAACAATGATAGATTTGGTTCATGGTCAGAATCAGTTAAAGTATTTCTAGAAAATTAAAATTAATAACAAAAAAACTTAATTTTGTGGTTTAAAAAATTATTTTAAAATAAAAACACAAACAGTTTATGGGTTGACTTGTGGTTCTTAAATTTGAAATAACAAAATGCAAAAAAAAACACTTTAATTACAATTGAAATTATAGCTTTCAATTATTTAATTGTTGTAATAGAGAACAGTGGGTAGTTGTGTCAATGTCACAACATACAAAAATATTTAGATATACCTAAATGAATGTATTTATGTACATAATGAACATTATGTACATAGGTATAGACAAAATTTCTTGTAGAGTTCAATCACATCATTAAGTTAAGATGATGATGCTTAATTGGTTGGTCAAAAACAATGTGACTGCAAATGATTATAGTTAACCTATCGGCCTTTAAAGTTAAATGTGGTCGATTGTATATTCATTTTTAAGGCTATCTTTACAATATTCTATTTAAACACATCAACCATAACATACCTATTATCTGTTACTGAAAATAATACATGATAGCGCTTTTTTAATGGACATTAAAATTTAAAAATCGTCTCAACAGATATGTATATCAAAATCTATTTTCTTTAATATGGATAATATAACAAAATATATAGTCAATCTATTATAAAAATGAATAGGAACTTGTGTTCTGCATGTACACCTTGTCACCAAAACATAAATCAAACTAAAATAAAAAAAAATAGTTATCTCATGCTCATAGGGAAGATGCCCGAGGCTGTTTTAAAATATGCTTATGTACATATATATTGATGATAATGATAGAAAACAGAAACAAGAATAGAAAAACAAGTTCTCTTTATTTAAGTTGATAGATAAAATTCCCTTAACTTAAGCTAATTAACGACAACAAGATTCGTGCAGAACAAGACAATCCAGAACTACATTTAAACTCGATATTTATGTATTTCTTATCCAAGACGGCATTATGTCTATCAAAAAAAAAATCAATAATGTCAACAAAAACAACTTTATTTCATAGCTCTTCCATGGCAACTAGGTTGTGGTTCATACCTACATACATATCAACAGTATCAAATATTTTAATCATAAAATAAATAAATAGTTAGAAAAAGGATGCGTTTTGAGCAAATATTTACATAAATAAAAAATTTGTTGGTGATTTGACAGAAGTTGTCAGAGTGAAAACTTAGAAAAATTCTTTCCTAGCCATCTATTACTTCTAAAGAGTTAGGGGCGCTTTATTTGGTTTTAAAATTCGGACATCATTGGGGATGTTGGAATCTGGGTTTATGGAATTCGTGATTTTGGCTTTCGGGATTTAAGAATTCAAGTTTTAAGGATTCGAGAATAGGCTAACAGCAAAATGGACTTGTAGGTAGGTAGCCGGGCACTAACTGCATACCTACTATGTACGTGCATATGTGTGTGATCACAATCATTAATTCTTTCTGGCAGGTAGATATAAACATGTATATAGATGCTACATTTAAAATATGTAAATTGCTATGAAACTTTAATAATTTGCCAGACTCCATGCCATAGTGTTTAATACTAAACTGGTTAATTCCATTGATTTAAACGTTTTTGTTTAGAACAAATTGCCTTTCGAGTTTCGACCCAATGCTTAATTATAATTCCTCTGACAGGTTATTTTAACTTTGTGCTAACAGAAATAAACTAAAAGATTGTAGGTATCTATTTGCTTCTTTTTTTTTGATCGAGGTTCATTGATATCGAAAGTTAACCTTATCATCAACTCTCAAATTCAATCATATCTTACCCAACTTGAACTTGTGTTGTCTTGTGTTCCAGTGATGATTAACTTAATAATACATAAGTATTAAAAAAAAAAAAAAAAAAAAAACAACTTAAAACCAGATTATTATTCAAGTTTAAAATCTATAATATAAAACTCAATGACATCCTAAAATAAACTCGTAAGTTTGATTTTTGTTACAACAAAACACAACAAAAAACACAATCGCATGATTTTTATTAAGTGCAAAAATAAAATCATGTCTCGTCTTCCTGAATAAATTTGGTCTCGGTTTCATTTCATTTTCCCAGAATTTGAAATGAAGAGAAAAAAAAATAACTAGCTAAAAGAATAACATAAGGAAATATGGAAATTGGTAAATGGATAGATACCTGGGAACAGGAAAGGTCATAGAATCATGTGAACTAGGTCCATTGCAAACAAACGCATTACTTATAAAAGCTATATATGTATATGAATACCTATATATACCTCGGAGAGAAATAGTGATTCCAGGTAGTTTGTACCTAGATAGTTTTTTTTTTTTTTATTACATGTTTTGACCCGAAATCATATCAGATGGAAAAATATGGATATCGATCGAAAAATAATCAAAAGGAATTAAAAATTTTACTCACCTTCAAGAGTGACAAATTGTTATCCCTTGCAGAATTAAAAACAATCATATTCAGGTGCATTCCTTGCATTGATTTCGCCAAACAACAACAACAAGACACATAAACAACTGATTTATTTTAAATTATTGCACTTCTTTCCCTTCCTTTTTTTTGTTTAATTTATTATCTAACGATAAACGACGATGACGACAAAACGATGCAACAACAAGAAACTGTTTCTATTTCCCGTGGAGCTCCTCCTAACTTTAGATTGGGAATTCTCTTGGAAACGACGAGAATCTATTCCTGTTTTATTTACTTTTTTTTTTAATCTTTCTTTTAGAAATTGCTTGCTATTGCTAAGCCTTTCTGATTCTTGGTTTTGGTTGCGACTACTTCCTCCTGTCGACGGTAGTGAGAAGAAAATCTAACAAAATAGAAAAAAAAAACACGATCGAGATTCGCTCCGTCTTTGGTGTGACGATAAAAATCCAGACGGGTTACGCGTGTATTTTATATTTAAAATTTTCAAAGATAATATTTTAATTAGTATTCTTTTGATTTTTTGTTCTTAAAATTTGAACAGATTTTTCATTGCGCGACGCCACGAGGCGACCTAAATTGATTGAAGGAGTTTTTTTTGGCTGGTTGGTGCGCGTTCGGGGAGCAGCAGCACCAGCAGAACAACAACAAAAGAACAATCGCACGAAAGACCCAGACGAAAAAAAAAAATTACGTTATAATTTCTCGTTATTCCTTTTTTATTTTTTTAACAAATTGTTTATTTTTTTTTATTATTTCCTTTGTTTTTCTTTTTTTAAACCTTAAATATTTTTTATTACAATCAAAGGAAATTAATTTTAATTAATTTGTTCTATTTTTTTTGTTCTCACATCCGTTCTCTCCGCAATCGTTATTTTTTTTCAAAGCGATTTTGACAGATCGGCGAATTCAAAGCAACTGAATACTGAAATGAATCGAATGCAGTCGACAGCGAAGTGAAATGAATTTTTTTAATAAAAAAAAATGAAGCTGGTTTGCTGAACTGAGGCCTGAGACAGCTGAAAAACAGGGTGTATCGCTATTGTTAGTGCTGGTTGTTTGCTGTTTGAATAAAATCGAAACATTTATTTTTGTATACCTACTTTTTATTTTGCTCTTTGTTAGCTTATTCCAAGAGTGACGAATGCTATTTTATCTGCCATTTTAGTTGCATTTTTTTTATTTTTTACTGAAGATAAAAAAATGTGCTATTAAACTTGTTGTTGGCACAATTTGCATGTGAAAATTTTGTTTAATGTAAAGAATTTCTTACGGCCATATTGTTCACTCAATACATCTAGATTAAAACTTAAATCTGGATGTAAATCATACAAATTCAATGTAAATTCATCTGGATTTAAGTTTAAATCTGGATGTATCGAGTGAATAATATGGCGGTTACTATGCATATTAAGGAATTTAACAAAACACACCTGCTATATAAATATACATTTTTTTGGACTAAAAGTTTTTAAAAACTATTTTGAATCAATAATTAAACAAGTCCAATTAATTTCGAATTCCTTTTAAAAAAAAAATCGATTTGCTCAGAAGAAAAAAATCTCGACTGATTTTTTGGATGTGAGAGTTACAGAACATAGGTCCTGCTTTTTTACAAACTGACATTTTTAATTTTTTGTTATTATGTTTTCAAGGACATTGTTTTCTCTATCCCGCACACTAAAAAAATGTCTGCACTATAGCGTGGTGGCAATCGCAACAAAATAGAATTCGACACAACACACCACTCCACAACACATCACGCGAGACACATTATGGCTCTACGCATATTAAATACATCGGAGCGATAGCGACAAACGACTCCACAACACACCACGCGAGATAGATGTGGTTCTGGCTTTCAGGTCTTATTAAAAAAAAATCTTCGTTTAATCTACGTTACCGACATTTAAGATTCAAGTCCATACTTTTTGTCCACATTTATCTTCATAATTTACTTGCTGATTTATTAGCATTATTTATAATTTTTTACCAAGGGAAATTTTACTATAAAATTGCCAGTAAAATATAACTATTTTAGTTACCATATTAATTAAACGGTACAACGTAGGTATATGTATAAAAATTATGGAATTGTATTCTATGTAAGTGAGAGGCAAATATATTCATCGAAAAGTTAATTAACATTAAATCAAATTTAACAAACATTTTGAGGCAATAAACAAATAGTTTGGTTATTATTATCATTGGTAGCGGTGTATTTGTTAGATTTTTGACTATTAAGAAAGTCTCTTAAAAATACGTTTTTCAATTACGAAAGCAAAAGTAAACGAAAATTGGATGATGTTTTTTTTCTGCTGCTGATTTTATGGCGCAGAACTATCGACAGTAAAATCTCATCACTATACAGGAAATTTCATCATGATAAAATTCATCTTCAGTTCATCATGCTCCGAACTAAAATTGGCCACGTTCAGAAGGCACTAGGATAGCCTATCTTGGATACTCGAGTATCCATATGTGTTTCTGAACGACTAAGGTCAGATAGGTTATATTTGGTATCAAAAATCAGCTGCTCTTGACATTTCTCATAGGATAGATGAGTATACCAGAAATTTTAGGATAGCTTGAGATCTCATTTTTGCAAACTGCTGTTTTGTAATCAGCTGTGTTTTTACTAGGGATTACAACAACAAAGCTATCCAGATCGCTTTGGATACAATCCTGAACGAGGCCATTGTTTGTGTTGAATTTCGGCTAAATAATTTTGTTTGTGTGCATTTGGTGTGGCAGAAGGCAGAGTTCGTGCGCAGAGCAGATGAATTTTTCTGAAATTCATTTAGTTTTTAGACTGACAAAAGTGAACTTTGCGAAAAAGAAAGAGCGATACAGGGTGATCAATTCTAGTCCCCTTTCACACGAAGAAGCTGAATTTCCATCATCATTCAGTTCATTGGCGAGAAGTGCAGGAAGAAAGAGGGCGGGTAGACAAAATTTCCCCGGTCACCGAATTCAAAAGATTTTTGTTACGTTCCTCTTCACACTACGTTTGTGTGCGTTCAACCAAGCCAGCTTGAAAGGAAAATAGAGCCAATCTCCTCCAATTTTGTTTTTTCGTGTGAAAGGTACAAGATATATTATTAAGTCAGCTATTACACGTTGACTCAGGAGTCATGTTTCTTTTTTCGAATTCCTCTTTAAAAATCATTCTGTGAGTCGCGTGCTATTACACGCTGACTCTCGTTTCATGACTCAAATTTGACAGTTCTCTTTTAGTTTTGTTGTCCGTGTTAATGCTCTTTGTCTCCGCACCATACAAGCATACATGTACTCTCGACAAGAAACGATCAGAAATGAAGCGACATTGAAAATAACGAACAAGAGAAAAGGAAAACGTCAAAAAGAGTCGCCGAAAATTAAGCCCACAACTCTTCGGTTCAAAGATTTTCCATCTCATACTTTTTCTCTTTCGCACTCATTACTTTTAAAAAGAGTAATCGTGTAATAGTAGACTAAGGAAATTAAAAGAAAACGTCAAAAAAATCTCCAAAAACTTGTTTCTTCGTGTGAAAGGGGACTTAGGGAGGTTCATATGGACCATCTTCTTTGATAACATGGTTTGGCAAAAATCAATGTTTGATCATTTAAGCCTATAGAAGGCTATTGAAGCGAAACTAAAATCCCATATAAAGATGACACAACAAAACCATAAAAGACAAATTTCGTGCTACTTTTCTTTTTGCAGTACGCTGTTCTACGAGCAAAATAAAGGCTCTCCCAAACCAACGCGACACATTCGGCACGACAGCGACAATTTCCGCAATATAAATTTATTTACATGGCGATTAATGAAAATCCCCACACTGCCGCGACATGAATAATCGCGTCGCGGCAGTGTGGGGACTCTCATTAATCGCCATGTAAATAAATTTTGATTGTGGAAAGTGTCGCTGTCGCGCTGAATGTGTCGCGTTGGTTTGGGAGAGCCTTAATACTAATTGTTAAGTGCCTTGCACATGAGCTGCGACCTACGAATACGAATAAAGGCTCTCCCAAACCAATGCGATTAATCGCCGCGACAAAAGAAAACAACAATAACAACACGTGGTTGTCAAACAAAACAACACGTTGTTGTCACTGTTTTCTTTTGTCGCGGCGATTAATCGCGCTGGTGAGCATGGTTGTCAAGCAAAGCAACACGTTGTTGTTTTTGTTTTCGTTTGTCGCGGCGAATAATCGCATTGGTTTGGGAGAGCCTTAAATCTTTCAAAGCAAATCCTATAGCTATGGTCCAAAAAGGTTGTCAGTACAGGCTTTATGGGAAAGCTTTTTTCAAATCAGTAGGACCTACTGATTTCCCTTGGCACTCTTACAATAACCACAGAATTCCCACGGCATTGTTTTTGTAATTTCTTTTTCAAGCGACATCCCTCACGACCGCACGACCTATCTCGCCCACAGCCGTGGGTATAATGGATAACCAGGAGCCATAAGCCAGAAACGAATCAATAATTATTATTTATGCAAAGTGACATTTTTGTGCTTTATTCGTGTTTGTATTTGCTGTTTCTTTCATAAAAATGTGGCTTTCTGTGATTTTTATGCGTTTGTGCTTGTTTTTGCAATTGGTGTACTTTTCGAAAGCATTTAATTCGCTGTCTTGTTGGAGACCATAGAACATTTTGAATTTGCATCAGTAGCTTATACATAACATACTGGAGTTTAATGCTTTCCCAAACATTTGAAAAAATAAATGCTTTCCCAAACCAACGCAATTATTCGGCGCGACGACGAAAACAATAATAACAACGCGTTGTTTTCTTTGACAACATACGTGTTGTTTTTGAATTAAACGAAAGATATTCTTTTTCGCAGTATTGAAAAGCAGCCAAATAAAAGAAAAGGTTTGATTATAATTTCAATTGTTCAATATAATTCGTTAATATTTAGAAACTAATACAGATTACCCATTAAATTGTGATGCTTACAGCTTGCCGGTTGAACTCAAAGAGAACGATAAATTCTAATTGTATTTTTTACAAAGCTAGCATACGGCATTGCGAATGAGATACGAAAGGTAATACCAATAACTAATTGAGTGACTATTTTAATGAGTTAGCTTAAATTTAAGCATAGGGAAAGTTAACATTTTGTTGGCAAACTTTTAACATTAATTTATAATAATTTTTTAGTTAATTTATAGCAAATATTATTAGATTGAATTAGAGTAATTAATGAAATATGATTGAATGAATAATTTTGTTAACAAATATAATTAAACGATGAATCTTGAACATCCCGCCCCCCCTGGAACGGGTTTCAGGACATAGGTAGTGGTGCCAATTTGGTAATAGGGCGAACAAAGTTACCACCAGTCGTTTTTACTGTAGCAACTCGTACTCGACCATCTGTGCCTTGATTTACTGTCTCAATTTTGCCGAGGAGCCATTTTGTTGGCGGAAGACTGGGCTCCTTTATAACCACTAGATCACCTGGTTTTAGGTTTGCAGTAGACTGCTTCCACTTTGGTCGCTCTTGAAGTGAGGTGATGTACTCCGAATGCCATCGTTTCCAAAATCCTTGCACCATGTTTTGCAGATAGTTCCAGTGCGAGAGGCGATTTATAGGTGTGTTTAGCGTAGTGGGCTCAGGTACTGCAGTATACGGTTCACCTATAAGAAAATGAGCTGGGGTTAGTGGATTTAAATCATGATCAGATATAGGAGAAAGAGGACGGGAATTTAAAACAGCTTCTATTTGGGTAAGAACTGTGTACAATTCTTCGAAAGTAAGGATAGTTTCTCCGATTACTCGTCGTAAGTGAAATTTGATGGATTTGACACCAGCCTCCCAAAGACCACCAAATAAATAATCCAACATCTTCGTCTACTCAAAATGCTACTCAACCGCAAATCAATCATAATCCGATTTCTATAAATCCCATCGTTAATATCAATACCGAATGGAAGTCAGCTCAGATCATAAAAAAATCTTCGAACGCAAAAAAAATATTTGGCACTGATAACTCTTCCTCTCTCGGTGTTTTACCAGATGTTAAATGGGTTCATTTATCGAAGTTCAAAATAAACACTACATCAAAAGACATCATAGATCATATCTCAATGAAAACTAACATTCCATCTGATCAGTTTAAATGTTACATGCTAATTAAAAAAGATACTGATTTAGCCACTCGAAAATTTATTACATTTAAATTAAGTGTTCCATCCTCCAAGTTGTCTATTGTAATGGACCCATCAGTATGGCCATGCTTTGTACAGGTAAAAAAATTCATCGCACTTCCATCCAAATCAGATCCACCATCCACACCAATAACAACACATAAACAAACGGAAGCTTCACAAGCTCAGCCGCCACCGTCACTGCCACCTCCGCCACCACCATCAACGCCACCACCATCAACCTCATCTTCTCTACCCTCCGACCATCAACCATCGCATTCATCAGAGCAAATAACAAATTGACAATCAGCTCATACTTCTTCTCCTTCACTTCAGTCACAGTCTCAGAATAAAATTTTTGGTTACTACCAAAACATAGGGGGATTGCGTACAAAAATGCATCAAATATTCTTAACTTCATCATCCTCTCCATATGATTTTATTGCACTGGCTGAAACCTGGCTATCGAATAATCATCACAATGCAGAAATGTTCAACACTCATCATTACTCCGTTTTTCGTAAAGATCGCTGTGCGCAAACAACTGGGCTAGTAAGAGGAGGAGGTGTAATGCTTGCAGTTCGCAGCTCTTTCTCTTGTGTGGAAATGCTATTACCTTCTTCTGCTTCATCTCATTCGTATGACGTAGATCAAATTATTGTGAAAATCATAATAGATCCATATTTTGTTGTATTTGTTGTTGTAAGTTACATTCCTCCAAGAAGCTCACTTGAGCTCTACAAAATTCATGTATATAATTGTCAACATTATTTATCGCAACTAAAAGAAAATGAACATATAATTATAATTGGAGATTTTAATCTACCAAATGTAGACTGGGTCTTTGACCCTGAAGAGTTACAACTTTTGTCATATAATGTAAATCAAGATTATGAAATAGAAGTAATTGATTCTTTTGCAAGTCATGATTTAATTCAAATTAATAATTGTAAAAATAGTCTTAATCGATTACTTGATCTTGTATATGTTGATAAAGAGTTAATAGCTTCTGTTAATGAATCATTGAATCCAATTTATCGAAACTCTATTCACCATAAAGGTTTATCTATAAACTTGTCATACTATCAATATTTTAAACCAAAAAATTGTTGTAAATCCAAGTTCGACTACGCAAATGCAGATTTCGTTGGTATAGCGAGTAGTATGTTTCAAATTTCGTGGCGCTCTATTTCTTTTTCAAATGATTTGTCAAATTTGTATAAGTTTTTTGAAACCACCCTACAGGAGGCATTAAGTATGTATGTTCCTAGAGTAACACTGAAAAATAATTCAAAGCCTGCTTGGTTCAACAAAAGGCTTTGTAATTTAAGCAATAGAAAAAACAAAGCCTATAAATTAGCTTCAAAAAATCCAAACGATTTCGCGCTTAAGGAAATTTATTTGCGATTAGAGAGGGAATTCGATGTTTTAAACAGGTTCTTATACAAAAATTATATTTTCTCAGTAGAGTCAGTTTTAAGAAATAATAGTACACGCTTTTGGTCATTTATTAAAAACAAAAAAAAATCAAATGGCATTCCTATAAGTATGCAGTATAAAGGGTCAACCTACACCGATCTGCAGTCTATTTGCAACTCATTTGCTGAATATTTTAAGTCGAATTATTCTACTCCAAGCAGTCAATACACAAATATTAATAATCATTTTTCAAATATTGTTGATATTGGTGAATTAAGAATTTCTGTTTCGGAAGTGGAAGTTGGCCTTTTGAGCTTAGAGACAAGTAGCCATTCAGGACCCGATGGGATTCCTCCTATAATTCTTAAAAAATGCGCAGCTGCGTTTTCCGTACCTCTTGCTTATATTTTTAACAAGTCTCTGGAAAATGGTGAATTTCTTTCATCTTGGAAAAAATCTTTTGTTACTCCTATTCTTAAATCGGGTCCTAAACAAGAAATTTCAAACTATCGACCAATTTGTAAGCTCTCTGTAATACCAAAGCTATTTGAAAAAATTGTCTACGAGAAAATGGTTTTCTTACTTAAGGAAGTAATTTCTCCGTACCAACATGGTTTTATCGCTGGAAGGTCGACGTCAACCAATCTGTCAATTTTTTCAAACTTTATTCTTAATAAACTTGAGCAGGGATATCAAATAGATGTAATATATACTGATTTTGCAAAAGCTTTTGACAGAGTCAATCATTACATATTATTGAATAAACTGGAAAATCTAGGTATCCATTCAAGTATGTTGAAATGGATTTCATCATACCTTCGAGATCGCGTTCAATATGTTTCTATTGATGATGTAGTCTCATGTCCAATTTTTGTTTCTTCAGGTGTTCCACAAGGAAGTCACCTTGGCCCACTTCTGTTTCTTGTTTTTATTAACGACTTACCTAGCATTTTTTTGAACTCTTTTCCTCTTCTGTTTGCAGATGATTTAAAGTTTTTTCGTTGTATTAAATCTCCAGTAGATAGTCTCCTTCTGCAAAATGACCTTCAAAAACTAAATGAATGGTGTGCTACTAATGAACTCTTTTTAAATGTCTCTAAATGTCAAAGTTTTTCTTTTTTTAGAAACTTCTCGCCTGTTTTCTTCGACTACAGTATAAACAACAACACTCTTGAAAAGGTCTCTGAAAAGAAAGACCTAGGTGTAATTTTTGACTCAAAACTTAGCTTTGTAAAACATATAGAATTTATTGTAGCGAAAGCAAATTCTATGTTAGGATTTATTAAACGTAATTCAAAAGATTTTAAAAATCCTTATACTCTCAAATCCCTTTATACTGCTTACGTTAGATCTATTTTAGAGTATTGTTCTGTGATATGGAATCCTTATTACAATACTCACTCGAAGAGAATTGAAAGCATCCAAAGAAATTTTACGAGATTTGTTATGTTTAAGCTTGGTTGGAACATCGAAATTCCTCCCTACCTAACTAGATGTCAATTAATTGGTATTAATTCGCTTGAAGCAAGACGAAAAGTTTTTTCTGTTATGTTTGTTAGTGATATTTTAACACATCATATAAAATGTCCTCATCTTTTATCTTTAATTTATATATATGCTCCATCTCGCCAATTAAGAGGGCGTTTTTTTCTTTATGAACAAGAACATAGAGTCAATTATGCACTAAATGAACCTATTACTCGCTGTGTCAGAGAGACAAATTATCTTAGCAACTATGTTGATATAAATTTTAATATAAACAGATTAACTCTGAAAAATAATTTATTATTGCATTTCATAAATATAATTTAATCGATTTTTTTTTAGTAAAGTTATGTACATATGTAGATTAAAATATTTATATTTTTATAATTCGGTAGTCTATAAGGGGTTATTGTATCTCTGATTGATGTTAAACTAATAAATAAATAAATAAATAAATAAAATGAGGTGACGATGGGGGGATAAAGTGCCATGCAATATTGTCCTTAGCAAGCGATGTAGCGACAGCTTCGTTATGGGCTTCTGACAAAACCAGTTGGTGCATCTCGTTAAGACACCGACGTGCACCCTTGAAGTTAGTTCCGTTGTCAGAATAAATATCTGAACAAAGTCCACGTCTAGATACGAATCGTCGTAAAGCAGCCAGAAACGCTTCTGAGGTGAGATCGCTCACTAATTCGAGGTGAATGGCCTTAGTAGCCAAGCACACAAATAAACATATGTAGGCCTTTGAAAGTTTAGACTTACGACACCGTGAGAGTTTGATACTTAGCGGGCCAGCATAGTCACAACCAGTATGTGAAAACGGACGACTTTGGGATACTCTTGGACGTGGTAGGTCACCCATTAGTTGAGAAGTGGTGTTCCTTCGCAGCTTGAAACATTTATTGCATCTGAACACTGTCTTGCGAATAATGTTACGGCATCCTAAAATCCAATACTGCTGTCTTACGATGGCGAATGTTGCTGATACTCCTGGATGTAGGTAACTACTGTGGATTTCTTCTATAATGAGAGAAGAGAAACGATTATTTGGAAGAATAATAGGATGTTTTATATTAAATGATATGCAAGCATTTTTTATTCTTCCTCCAACCCTAAGAAGACCCATATTATCAAGAAACGGAGAGTATTTAAGCAACCTTGATTTGGAGGGTAACTGATTTTTGTTTATTAGGGTGCGAATATCTTCACTGAATGACTTTTCTTGAACCGATTTAAGGATTGTTACTTTTGCGACATTTATTTCTTTAAGAGTAAGATACGAAGTACGGCGATTAGATTCTGGGCTTAGATAATTGAATATAAAGCGAATAACGTAAGCGAGTACTCTCTGCATTCGAAGCCAAGACGATGTGTTGTCGATTATATAGTCAATTATGTCAAATGTATTTGATGATGTTACAAGCACTTGACGCGGGTATGGTCTTTGTTCGATTGAAAGTTCGTTACCTTCCGATTTCATTCGTTTAGATTTTGGCCATTGTATTTCTTCTAACGAAAGCCATGACGGGCCATTCCACCAAAGATGATGGTTTGGCAAATAAGACGGAAGAACACCGCGCGACGCACAATCTGCTGGATTCGACTCCGATGAAATGTGACGCCAGAAATGTCTTGGAATGGTCTCGAGTATAGCCGCGGTCCTGTTGGCGACAAATGTTGTCCAGCGACGAGGAGGCGAAGACAGCCAATGTAAAACTATTTCAGAGTCACACCAGGTCACGATTTTCGATAGATTTCCTGTAAGTGACGATTTTATTAGATTCAGCAACCGAGACAAAAGTAACGCCCCACATAACTCCAAACGCGGGATCGAAATCGATTTTAATGGTGCAACCTTAGTTTTCGCTGCAACTATCGTTGTCTTGTAGCTCCCATCAGCGATTTTACAACGAGTGTACACAACCGCAGCATATGCGAATGAGGATGCATCGGAAAATCCGTGAAGTTCGACTCCCTCTGACGATGAAAACAAATTTCTTGGAACCCTAACCTGCTCGAAAAAGGTTAGCTCCTGTCTATACCTAGACCATCGATCAGCCAGCTCCGAAGGAAGTGGATCATCCCATCCTAGGTTTAATTTTGAAGACCAAAGCTCCTGAAAGAGTATTTTAAATAGTATGACGGATGGGGATAGAAGTCCTAAGGGGTCGAAAATCCGCGAAACCTCTGACAGTAACGATCGCCTTGTTGCAGTTATCGTTGGAAGAACCTTTGACATGCGAAAGGAGTACTCATCACTTGAAGGATTCCAATGCATACCAAGAACCTTTATAAACGATTGTGAACGTTCTATGTCGAAAATTGAATATTCACATTCTTCCTTTGAAAGAGTGGATAAAAGAGCCCAACAATTCGAACTCCATTTCCGAAGCTCGAGTTTGGCCATGGAGAGCAGAGCAACTACTTCTGACTGCAATTCGATGAGCTCTTTTGTTGATTTTGCACCTGTCATGACGTCATCAACGTAGACATCTTCTAAAAGAACACGGGATGCGCTTGGGTACTGAGATTGATAATCTTCAGCTAACTGCTTTAAGACTCTTACGGATAAAAATGGAGCGGAAGATGTACCATACGTCACGGTACATAACCGATAGTGTTCAATCTCTTTCGAAGGAGAATCACGCCAAACAATACGTTGATAATCGGTGTGTGAATCGTCTACCCAGATTTGGCGAAACATTTTCACAACATCCGCAGTGAACACATAACGATGTTGGCGAAATCTTAAGCAAACACCAATCAAGTCTCGTTGAATAGGAGGACCTGTTAAAAGAGTACTATTTAAGGATATGCCTCTAGAATCCTTGGCTGAACCGTCAAAGACGACACGCAGTTTTGTAGACGAGCTTTCTGGTTTCAGTACTGCATGATGGGGAAGATAAAAGCAGTTGCCATTAAAGGTACCTAATTCTGCACTTGGAATACGAGTCATGTGGCCAAGGTCAAGGTATTCATGCATGAAATTTGAATACATTTCCTTAAGCTTAGAATTTTGTGCAAAGCGGCGTTCCATTGACTTCAGACGAGAAATAGCTAATGATAAAGTGCCATCGAATGAGGGATTTGGTTTTTTAAACGGAAGTTCAACTACGAATTTCCCATCTGAACACCGAGAAAATGTCTTTCGAAAATGCTCTTCAGCCTGATCGACAACTAACGTTGAACCTACTGGAGCTACTTCCTCAAGCTCCCAAAAACGTTGTAACGACGCATCTAAATCAAGAGTAGAATGAAGAGAAGTGCAATAATTTGATTGTTGCGATTCAAAGAACTGCCCCGTAATAATCCAACCGAACGATGTATTTTGAGCGAGAGGTAAACCGTCACGACCACGAATTTGTCCGTCTTTCAGAATACACCAAAGTTTATCACCTCCCAGAAGAACATCAATGGGAGCAGAGAGGTTGAAATTTGGGTCTGCGAGATCAAGATTGAGTAGATGAGACCATGAAGAAACGTCTATAGATTGAGACGGTAAGTTTGAAGTCAACTTATCGAGTATAAAGGCATCCACGAACAAATGAGTAGATTTAAACCGAGATACTAGATTAAACGAAATGCGTCCTTTTGTATATCCTACTTTGGTAGACGATAAGCCATGAATAGGGATTCTCGCATGTGTGCGATGATAACCGAGTCTTTGAGCAAACGATTCAACGACAAACGAAGATTGGGACCCGGAATCAAGAAGCACCCGACAGTCTATGAGATTCCCCTGATTGTCTTGAATTTTGGCTAAAATAGTTGGCAAAAGTGTTTGTTTACGACAGCCAAATTCAAGCGAATGGTTGTTTAGGAGTGGAAGCGCAGGTGTAGCAAGGTTTGATGACGAAGATTGAGATTGAATCGAAGGTAAAAAAGGTGATGATTCCTGTTTTGTGTTGGAATCTGCGGAGTGTACAAGCGAATGATGGCGTGCTCGGCACACGCGACAACGAAATGAAGAACGGCATTTGTATGACGAATGTCCAACACGGAGACAGTTGAAACATAAGGACTTAGTTTTCACAAAGTTTCGGCGTGATTCAGTGTCTAGCGCGACGAATTTAGAACACTGAGTTAAAATATGATCACTTTGACACATTGGGCATTTTGACTGCACTGCCGAATCTGAAGGTCCAGCTAAATGAGCCTTAATGTTATTTGCTGGCTTAGCGCGCGATGCGTTCGAACGATTAGTGTTAGACTGACAAGCTTCTAGAGCATCACATCTTGTCTCTAGAAATTCTAAAAATTCGATGATAGTACAGTCTTCTCGAGACCCAATGTGTTCTGCCCAAGATTGTTTTGTGTCATGGTCGAGTTTGTTCAACAACAAGTAGATGAGCCATGGGTCGCGACTGTTTTTTCCCAACGCATGAAGCCCCCGCACGACTTCATCGGCTCCATCAGAAATTTTTCTAAGAGTTTGAACATTGCAACCAGTGGCATTAGGAAGCGACAAAAAGGTTTCAATAAATGATTGGACTATTAATTGACTGCGATCGTACCGCTTTTCAAGGCGATCCCATGCTTCGGCATAGTTCGCTTCCGATATGGAAATATGTTTTATTAAATTAGCCGCATCACCCCGAAGATACGATTTCAGGTAGTGGAACTTGTGAGTCGCGGTAAGATTTCTCTTAGTATCGACCGATCCGAGAAAAAGATCCCTAAAGGATGGCCAGTCCTTATAGCTTCCACTAAATGGTGGCACAACGATACACGGCAATTTTGAAGTGTCATTATTGTTATCCGACGAGGATGAATTTAATTTCTCTAGGAACGATGATTGTTGTTCGGTTAACCGGTCTAAAGCTGAAGAATTTTCGTTAGAATTTACCCTTACACGGATGGCTTTTACAATTTGTGCATTGGTAACAAAGTATTTTGTTTCATATGCAGAAAATTCATTTTCAATTTCTTCGATTTCATTGACAGAATCTTCTGCAAAATGTTCGAGAATTTCGTTGTGTAAAATTGAAAATTCAGACCACGCGGTCTCTAATTTTTCTAAACGAATTTGCAACATTTCAACCGGTGTAGAATCGTCAATTGTCTCTACAAATGCTGCTGCCCGAGTTAAACGCCCTTTGGCGTTCCCACATTTAATTTTCAATGCACTTGACATTACACCAAATTAATGATTATATAAAAAAAAACTGTACGGTCTACTAATAGTTTTATATGAATTTAATCGAACTTAATTCAATAAGTGTCTTGTATATGATCACTTTATAACTATAAATAGAATTGCAGGTAGTTATACGTTGGAATAATTCCCTTAAATAAATTTAACTAAATCGAGGAGAATCCAATTTAGATTTTGATTGAATTAATCGAAACTGATTTCAATCAATTGATTCACACGTGATCACTTATCCCGTATGCCGTATGCATGGAGATTTCATTAACATACATATATATACAGTGGGTACATATGCGATTTAATTTTTGATTGGCAATCACTTAATTTATTAAAACAATAGTCTTTAAAATCCGACGACGAAGGACCAATGTTTTTGAATTAAACGAAAGATATTCTTTTTCGCAGTATTGAAAAGCAGCCAAATAAAAGAAAAGGTTTGATTATAATTTCAATTGTTCAATATAATTCGTTAATATTTAGAAACTAATACAGATTACCCATTAAATTGTGATGCTTACAGCTTGCCGGTTGAACTCAAAGAGAACGATAAATTCTAATTGTATTTTTTACAAAGCTAGCATACGGCATTGCGAATGAGATACGAAAGGTAATACCAATAACTAATTGAGTGACTATTTTAATGAGTTAGCTTAAATTTAAGCATAGGGAAAGTTAACATTTTGTTGGCAAACTTTTAACATTAATTTATAATAATTTTTTAGTTAATTTATAGCAAATATTATTAGATTGAATTAGAGTAATTAATGAACTATGATTGAATGAATAATTTTGTTAACAAATATAATTAAACGATGAATCTTGAACACGTGTTGTTGTTTTTATTGTTTTCGTTCGTCACGCCGAATAATCGCGTTGATTTGGGAGAGCCTTAATGATGCGTTCGCTTGTCTAAATTAATTTAGATGATGATTAGAGATAGGGTCCATACTGGCATGATACGAATATTGGGACATTTTTTTGTCGTCGCATATTCGCTTCGAATGCTTCACACCGGTTTAGGAAAACTTTTCAATTAGATTTTCCAAATAAATGGCCATTTTAATGTAATCAAATATACAGTGTGTCCCACGGTGGGCGATGCAGATGAAAACCATAGGCTCATGAGGTCACTTAAAGCCGACAAACTTATGTCGTTTTCCGTTGGTCACTCCTAGCACTCTTTTTTCACTCCATCCACACTCCCAACACTCCAAAAACCTTCCATTTGCTGTTCGGAGTGATGATTTAGGAGTGTTTTTGCACTCCGGATTTCATTAAGGAGTGCTAGGAGTGCACTCTGAAAACACACACATACGTTTAAAAATATGTGCTGGATTAATTGTCAAAATAGTAAATGCTTCTTCTTGGGATGTTCTGAAATTGAAAATATTGAAGAGTTCATTTTATTTTTTACTTCTACATAGATACACATATTACGGAAGAGAGTTTTTCATATTCCATTGGAATCAAAAAGGAGTGATACACTCTGAAAATCTAATCGAAAACGACATTACTCTATTTCGCTTACTTTTCTATTTAAAAAGGTTTGTATGGTTTTTGGAAAAAGATTGCTCAATTTTGGATTATTTTTCCGTAATCATCTTCAAAATTGCACAATGACGAAATTTAAAAATCATCTCAAAGCACCTTAATTTCAATAAAATTGCTTACAAAATTACGTTTTACAAACAGAACAGAAAATTTCCTTCGCTGTTGACAAAAGTATATTTGACCTGGCGTTTCGTTTTTTTCTTAAATACCAAAAAATGTCTTAAATAAAAAAAATGTCGAAAAGAAAATATAAACCAAGTCGACTGAAGAAGAGCTTCTTTTTGAGGGGAGCAATAAATTGGCCAGTTACGTGGAGCTCGAAAGAAAAGTCACATTTATCAGGAAATTGCTACTGCTTTGAATTGCAGAGGATCTAGCTGGTCGGGTGATGAATAATATTTTCTGGAAGAAAATCATGCAGATTCTGAAAGCGCTTAATGTTTTCTTTTTCAGTGTGAACACTTTACGTAATTTTGAAATAAATAGGAAAATAAATACGAAAATAGCAATAAATCTCTTCGGGTTTTGTTTCTTGCGTGTGAAAGGTACAAGAGATTGTTAAGGAGATTATAAGAAAATGTTAAAAAAAATCTCTAGCAACTAGTATCTTCGTGTGAAAGGGGACTTCTCATTCCAAATAGATGCTGACGCAGTTTTTGTAAGAAATCTACCTTATCGAAAAATTAAAATCGACAGTAAAAATAAAATAAAAAATTACCGAAATTAGGGTAATCAAGAGGAGAAAAAGTAAACAAAAGATTACCGCAAAATGAAAATCCAAATTAAGCTGTTTTTGACAGATTAACATTCAATTCATATCGATGAGAGGGACGGTGTGTTCACATTGGACTTAGATTTATGATTTTTTTTGGCGTAAGTCAGTCAGCTCGTGTTCAAAAAAAACTTAGATTCTGTAGTATTTCAGTGCCAAACAAAAACTAAATACTGAGAAAACCGATTTCACAAAAGAAAACGTCAAAAAAATGCACAAATTTTTAAAAAAAATTTAAAAATCCTGCATCACTTATTGTCCATCTCAAAAGTACATACACGTAAAAAAATGCAAGGAGTAAAGTCCATAGTGAACACCGTCATGAGTTGGAAAAAAGTTCTAACATTCTGACACATCAAAATTGGAATTTAGGAACGATCTTATGACGTTAGCGTTTACAAATGTTACACTTCTCTAGTTTAGGAACGATCAGAGTTAACAGTTGGTCGGTTTATAGTTCAGAGATCTTGGAGGAATCCGTATTCTCAGAAATATAAACACAATTCCTCACAAAAATTCCTCAGTTTTGCTGTCAAAAAACTGAGGAAGATTTTTTTTTTTGATTCTTTGCTCAATTATTTTCTGTCGGAGTAAATCAAATAGAAAGAAAGGAAAAGCAAGTGTTTTTGAGCTCCTGCTCTTTCAAAGTGACGGAGGAAAATTACTGAGCGCTCTGAAATATAAACTGACCAAATAATTAACATTTTACAGAAAAGAAACGCACTGTTAAGCCGGCCGCATTCACGATCGAGCCAATGGCTCGGTGCCAATTGGACTGGTGGATTTATAACCTGCTGAAAGCCCAAATGGCTCGGCCGAATCCATTCACATGATGCAATTTGGCTCGGCCGAGCCATTTGGCTCTATCGTGTATGGCCAGCTTTATATTAAATATTTTTTAGAAACTCTTCCCATGCGCCTGAATTGGTAAATGCAATCTTACGAATAAAGGCTTAACTACATTCAAGACTTTTTGCAAAAAGTACAAAAGTGACAAATTAAAACATGCCCTAAAAATGCCTGTGTGCCAAAAAGTCTGCGAAAATAGTGTTTGATATATCATTTCAGAATGATACTACAGACAACACACAATTTTTTCGCACACAGGCATCTCAAAGCATATTTTTGCTCATCACATTTTCACTTTTTGCCCTACTTTTTGCAAAAAGTCTTGAATGTAGTTAAGCCTTAACTACATAATACTGCGTTTTCATTAGAGCAAATGAGGTAATTTCGTTCAAAATTTCCAAATTCAATTCAAAATCATCTCATTTCCCATACAAATTCAAATTTCCAAATAAGGTAATTTCAACCAAATTTGAACACACCCAAATGAATTCCATTCAAAGTGGAACCCATTTGAAATGACAGAATTCAATGTAAAAAACAACAAAAACAAGCGATTGACAATCTGAGCCTTCAAACTAAATTAGGAAATCTGAAATGTGAACACTTTTTTTGTAATTTGCCAAATTACGTCATTTCAGCTCTAATGAAAATGCAGTATAAGCCAAAAAAGTTAAAAAGTACAAAAGTGAAAATTTTCAAACTCATTTTGGGATAGTTTTTCTCACTGGAAAACTTATAAAAATGATGCAGAAAGCTTAAATTTTGGTTTAAAAAGAATTGCATACATTCTTTTTCACAAAACAACTGCGCTAGCGGGAAAAAAATATTTTTACTTTTGTAATTTTGCAAAAAGTGGCCAATGTAGTTAAGACTTAAATCTTCATTTTCCCAAAAATTCACTCAAAAAAGATGCTTTTCCGAACGAACCAAGGAAGTAGCATAAGTTTATCTATCTACCTATAGGTGGCAGTAAATCTTTTTTCATTAGAAAGAGACCTTCGATTGCACATTTCTATTGTCCATTCAGTCGGTGAAGAAAAACAAACAAATCTTGGTTTCGTTCGCCAACAGCCAGCGACACTAGCCTAGCGTGAACTTTGCAGAAGAAATAGCTAGCGTCAAAGCTTCTTCAATCGTGTTTATATTGAAAGTTCCCCTTCTCAAGTTATCTTAAAATAAATAAAAACTCGAGCAAGAGCTATGAACAATAACTATCGATATAACTCAGTGAAAAATAATAACATTTCTTTTCAGTAATAAAAATCAATTGAACAGTGATAGTGAATTCATTCCTGAACAAAAAAAAAAACGTGCAATAAAATTTTCAAAATGGCCGAATTGACAGTCAATGCAATAAAATAATTGTCAGCCATATTTGTGTGAAAGAGGAGCGGAACCGAGTTGTTAAAGTACTTCCATTCTTTTTTGTTTGCCGTTAATTATTCTGCTGGTCTCTTTCATTTACGATAAGGGGGAAAAAGATCACATAATTGTTTGGTTTTTTTTGCTATCTACTTTTGTTTTCAGTATTCGTTCGTTTTTCTCTCATTGAGGCAGGCCGTGCTTTCCAAACAAACGTCAGTCTGTTGAGTTTACCGCAACGCGGAGCAACAAAGCGGAATTTCGTTATTTTCGTCATTATTTGGATTGTGATTCGTTGTTTCGTCTACAGTCGCTGATTAGTTTATTTTTGCGATAGTGTTTACTTAATCGTGTCACACCCTTTGGATTTATATGAGAAATAAAAATAACAATTAGATTGCATTTGCAATCAAGACAAAAAAAAACCGCGGTCCGATATCAAATTCATCACGCGACCCCTTGTTTTTTGTGTGTGGTTAAAAATTCGATTATTAAAGTGATTATTGAAAGTCTGCTCCAAAACACGGAACAAGTACGGTCACTAAACATTTTTGTTTTTTTATTTTGCCGCAATTAATTGCGCATTTCGATATGTTTACACGCCGAAATAAAATAACGCTTCCAAATTCTGCCACTTTCTTTGCCGCCCCGTTTCTGCTTAATTACAACAATCGTGTGAGAGAGATGTAGAAATTAAAACATAACAACAACAACAAAAAGAGTTCAAGTGAAAATTATAAAAATTAATATTTTTTTTGGTTGCTAGCAAACATTTGTACATACTTTTGTGTTGGGAAAGGAAAATAAAAATTGTCGGCCTGTCACTCGACGCCAATATTCTTTCGGTTTGTCAATGCGCACCCAGCGTGTGAGAGTGTGTGTGCATGTGTGTAACTTATTGAATCGCGTTTGTGTGGTACAAGTGGATTAAGTGGTTTTTGAAGGAGCTTCATTGCCGTCGTCTTCGTCCTCTGCTCCCCAATTCGGTTTTTTTTTCAACCCTTCCCCCTTTTACCCTTCGCTGCCACGTTAACATCGGTTTGTTTTAAGCGTCTTTTTTTTTTCGTTGGTTGAATTTTGTCTATACATTTTGCCCAGCGATTTATGAGTAATTATCGTGTTTTTTTTTGCATCAAGGGCTTATTCGTCGTCGCCTGCTGCTTTCATTTGTTTGTTCGACTAGTGAGTGCAAGGAAAAGGCTTATCGACACGTTTCGACGTTAATTATACATAGTTTTAACAGTGTGTGTGTTTTTTTAAAGAGCAAAAAATTGGCTAACCGTAATTACAACATCAAAAAATTTACACAGTGAGCAAAGCTTACAACGAAATAAAAGTTTAATTGTGTTTGTTGTTATAACACTAACTACTACACCACACTTGGATTAATTGTGTGTGGATTAAATAGTTCTAGATAACTTACATTTCTGGAAGGCTTGAAGAGCAAGTCTTTTGATTTATTGTTTTTAAACAAGAAAGATACAAAACATCGGCAGGGATATGTATCCGGCACCGGTTCGTCATCCATCAGCTGGGGTAAGTTTTTCAATACAAATTAATTTATTATTTTTTTTTCGAGTATAGATTTAATATAAACATTTAAGGCCCTTCCAATTCGGCGTGAATCTGTGACGAGCAAAGAATGTGTTTCAAGATTCGCGTCGCACCCGTGTGGGCAATCTCATTAATTTAGAAAAGCGAAAGCTTAAGCTATAAGCTTAAGAATAACCATGTCCATGGGTAATAACTGTTCCCCGTGAAGCTACTCCACCAAATTGGCCGACGCCGACGGCATAACAAAAAGTGTGATTAATTTTTAATTTTGTGTGCGAAAATGCCGACGCATAGTGTTGAGTATAGAATATAGGTACCTACCTACTTACTGACGGAATTCTTTGTCGATGGTTAGTGTTTTTGTTATGACGCAAAACTTGCTGCAGAGTGTGGTTTTTTTGTTTCATTACAAAAAAAGATATGCTGGCTCAATTTCAAATTAATTAGGTTGGTAGGTATGTATGTAGATATAAATGTACCTTACCTACCGTTTTATGTTAAACACCTTAAACAGAATGAGGTGAAGCTGCAGCTAAAAAAAATCGCTATATCATAAGATATCATTAAAATCGCCCACTCATCTAGAAAGGAACGTCTACAATGGTGTAGCGCCGCACTGTGGTCCAAAAATCCAATAGTGGGGAAGATCTGTTTATAGCTTTGTTCGTGTAATGTCCAAAACTACGAATTTCTACGAAAAAACTTCAAAGTTCATATAAAAAAAAATAAATTGTGTAGAAATTCGTAGTTTTTGACAGTACACGAACAAAGCTATAAACAGAGCTTCAAAAACAGCACACAAAATAATTTTTTGGTAAATAGTTTGGTTTGTAAAGCTTTTCAAAGTAGGGCAATTTTGTTCTAGAATAAAAAAAATGACGAGAAACGAACTTATTACTTTTCTTTTTTGCAATTATTGCATATTCCGTGAATTTTATTTAATGTCACGTGGTTGTTTTTTTTTTGTAACTAAGTTAAAGTTTCAATCAAAAAAAAAAAAACAAAAACAAAAAAAATAGATTTTTAGTAAATAAAACAAAAAAACTTTTTTTTTATGATTTTTTAGAATACAAAAAAGGCCCGCTGAGTCCCGCTGAAAAATTAGAAGAATTAATAGCCTATCTATTTGTTAAACCATATGCAAAATTGCAGCTGCAACTTTTTGCAATATTTTGAGATAATGTAATTTGTTTAAAAAGAAGCATGTTGCCGGTAGGTACTGACATTTCGATCTTTAAACCAAATTTACTTTTGGAATGTTTGAGTTATTTCGTTTTTAAAAAGATCTGAGATTGTAAAATTTTCTACCGACTTCCACACCCCTTTTTTATGGCAATTTAAAAAAAAATGTAGGTACTTACAATCTTTTAAGCAATGTTACTGATTTTTTTTATTAAACATTAAATTTTTGTAATCCACCCACTTTCACGCCCCTTATTTTAATAAATACCTCCTAGACTAAAAGAGAAAAAAGAAAAAAAAACGGATATACAAAAGGAATTTAGGGAGCAACTCGGCTTAATTATTGATACGCCAAGCAAGGATTTGGAAATACAAATGATGGAAACACGTCACGAAGATTTATTGAAAATCTAGATGTAACGATAAAGAAACTTCAAGTAATTTTAAACATACTGTCATCTAGGGAATCCATTAATTAACGTACCAAATTAGTTTCACGGAAACGTCAAAATGAAGATTTACATAATAATATGTTAGCTATAAGTAGGTACCTATCATCGGATTAGTTAGAAAAGTTTAAGTGACTTTTTTTTAACTGAATTTTGCAGTTTAAGTGACGTACAGTCCACTCAAACTATACATATTTAATCGGATCCTCTTATTTCATCTTTAAGGCACGTGAGATCTCAAAAAAAACTGAAAAAGAGTTACTGCCCAGAACTAGTAAGTCTATAAAATATATAGAGAATTATGATGATTTTTTTCTGGAATTCAAAATCTATAATTAATTTAAAGAAGACGTATTTATTTTATAAAAAAAAAATTAAAAAAAAATTCTTATAAAAATGTTGGTCCGTTAACTTTTTTCCTACACTGTTTCACATAATATTCGTCAATTAAACAGTTTATACGATATGTCCATTAGCCACAAAATGAAAAAAATACTGTTTTAATACTTGCTAAAAACATACCAAATTTGTTCGTTATCTTTTTGCATCCACTTTTGTGAACAGTTATATTTTGTAACACCCTGTGAACAATTAAATAGTCATGGACTTTTTTTTTACAAAATTCGCAAAAAATTAACTGTTTTTAAAGTTTTTCTTTGATTCCTTTCTCTGTTAATTCCTCTTTCTAAGAAAATCTTACTTTAGCCTATGATTTAGAAACACCCTGTAAAGCAATTTTCTTAAAAATCACTATTTTTATAGCCTTGCGTTCAAAAGTTATGATTTTTGCAACGAAAAAATTCATTTTGGACCACAGTGCGCCGCCGCGCCGGCCGTTCCCTACGACTACCTTGCGCAAAAAAGAGAAAGAGGTTAACGATCAGCTTGTAGCGTGTAGAAAACTGTTGAGTCAACTTTTGCTTTAGCGACTTTTCTTTGCTGCGGCTGCACATTGTAGCGCTGTACCTGTACTATTTTCGTATCTTTCAAATAAAGATTGATGGATCTGCAGCTACATCATTTTGTTCGGCCAGTAAACCTATCTATTGAGTGATTCTTATTAGGCGTGAAAAGGGTATAAGAGATAAGTTCCCCACTCTCCAGTTGCGGGGAATAATTTTATACAAACAAATTCATGAACCCAAAAAATTTCAGCGAATCTATTTTACGAAAAAAAAACGTTGAAATCTAGATAAATTTTTGAGTCTTTTTCCAATGGATTTTTGAAAATTTGTACTCCTTTTTGAGGGACAAAAGTTTTTCTGTTCCGGTACCTATTCTGTTGTTATTAAGCAGTGATCATTTAATGATTTGATGAAAGCTATAATTTATTATCACAACATGCATGAAGTATAATACCTACATTTTTGTATTTCAAATCTGAGCAATAAAAGCAAGATTAAAAGGCAGTTTTTTTTTTTTTTTTTTTGTATCTCATGTGTTAATTGATACCGAGGCCAATTTTGGTTACCTATGAAAAGATAAGATTAGCACTTTAGTAAAATTCTTAATGTTGAAAATAAACATTTTCAATTTTACTTACGCAACTAATACATACCTACTATGTATGTATGTACCTATTTCCTACATATTTCAAAAATCTAAACATAATGTTTGTACATAAAGTAGACCCATTACCTACGTATAAGAATAAAACATGATAAAAAAATTAGGCCCTAACATAAGCTTGTGAAATGTCATCAAACTTTTAAGTCAAATAATGATCTGATTCTGACCAAGATACCCACATTCTATCTATTAGTCGTTTTTCTTTGAGTTTTTATTCAAATGGTTTTCGTGTTAAATAAAATAAAAATTAACACGATCATGAAACACGTTCATAGCTAATTAAATAGCGCAACAGAAGAATTCGGGCTAATTTTGGTAGGTAGCCACTATTTTTGTCTATCGATTTGCTTAACACCTACTTGTGTTCATATATGTATACCTACCGCTTTTTCATTTAGGAGGGCAAATTGTATTCGAAGTTTGAAAATCCGTTTGCTGTACCTATACGGTATAAGATGCACCATACTGCTGGAGCCAGTAGGTTGGGTTAAGACAAAAAAAAAATTGTATGAGAGAGGGGGGTCTATTTCCCCCGTTTAGGAAGGAGGGGAAATTTTCTAAAAAATTGACTTAAAACAGAAAACAACATAAACGCCATGCTATACTTTTTTGGAAAGCCATTTGAGTTTTTTTAAATTTTTTTTTTCAAAATTTCGAGTTTGGAAATTAATTTTTCAAAAACTATTTACTAACACAACTTAATTTAAAATGAAAATCCAAGAAGAGATTTTTGGCTTTCGAAAAAGGTATAGCATGGCATTTTGAATTGTACCGTTGTTTTTAAATAATTTTTTTTTCTGTTTTAAGTCAATTTTTTAGAAAATTGCCCCTCCTGCCTAAATGGGGGGAAATAGACCCCCCTCTCCCATACGATTTTTTTCTTGTCTTAACCCAACCTACTCGCTCCAGAAGTTTGGTGCATCTTATACCGATCACCCTGTATAGGCTGAGTTCCAAAATTCATCAGATGCGTATTTACTGCGCAAACTGCGCATCCAAACATTTTTTAGCTGCTTCGATTAATTTTTTTTTTTTTTGCATTCCAAAACGTCAGTTTATGCAATTTAATATTACAAATCATCAACTTTGCGTTGCTGATGCGTATGAAAAATGAAGGCATTACTTCCGCATCAAAACATTTTTTACATTTTGGAACTCAGCCATACATTCGTTTTAAATAAAACCTAGGTACTAAAAAAATGTTTCAAGTTAAGTTAAAAAAAATGTGTTTCATTTCAATACACAACAAAAGAAAAACAATATAAAAAAAAGCAAACAAAACATTTATGGTCGTATTTATTAAATTTTTGGTTGTTAAACAGTGTCTAGGTATTGCGAAACAGTCGGAAATATGCTTTATTTATAGAAAACAATTATTACATTTGTCAAGGTTTATACAATCGATTATGTTGTCTAAAGAAAGATAAAAAGTTAGATAATTTGGGCAAATATTAAAAAGTTTATTTAAAACTTGGTTCGGTTGTCTAAAGTTAGACAACGTTTATAAATACGACCATTAGATTTTCTGTTTCTTTTGATGTGTGTTGGAATAAATAATGTTTTATTTTGCCTTGTTAAATAAAAACGTTCTGATCCAGTGTTTTTTCATCTTAAGACAGTAGGGGCTGGTTGTTATTAGAGCTGTGTGACGCCAGAACCCCGACCTCAAAATTTTTTGACGAAACACGTCGCATTCGTTTGTCCATCGTTTGTCCACGTTTGTCCAGGCAAAAAAATCGTTTGTCCACCCTCAGGAAAAAAGTTATTAAGCTTTTCTTTTTTATAGCAAGTACCCCAAAATTAAAAAAACGCCTCTACAATTTTGAACTTAGGAGGTCCGGACCAATTGCAATCGTTTGTCCACCGGCTCCTTATCATTGTCCACCAAAAATTTTCGTTTGTCCACCCTTAGTTCAAAAATTATTCAACTTTTCTGTTTTATAGCACAGGGCATAAAAAATTAAATTTTTTTTTTGCGGAATGGAACCAATTGCAATCGTTTGTCCACCGATTGTCCATGTTAGTCCAGAAAGAAAAAAAAATTTTCGACCCTTAGTTCAAAAGTTATTCAACATTTCTTTTTTATAGCAACACCCCCAAAAACAAAAAGTCCTTTAAAATCCCCAATTTTTAACTTAGGTGGCCCGGACCAATTGCAATCGTTTGTCCACCGGCTCCTTATCATTGTCCACCAAAAATTTTCGTTTGTCCACCCTTAGTTCAAAAATTATTCAACTTTTCTTTTTTATAGCAAACGGCATAAAAAATTAAATTTTTTTTTTGTGGAATGGAACCAATTGCAATCGTTTGTCCACCGATTGTCCATGTTAGTCCAAAAAGAAAAAAAATGGCTCGATCCTTAGTTCAAAAGTTATTCAATATTCCTTTTTTATAGCAACATCCCCAATTTTCAACATAGGAGGCTCGGACACCAAGTGGGTTCGTTTGTCCACCGGCTGCTCGTGATTGTCCACCCAAAAATTTCGTTTGTCGACCACCAACAAAAAATTGATATACTCCTTAAATTAAGAAAAAATCACATTTTAAAATAGCCTGGCTCCTAACCCTTTCATTTAAATAAAAGAAATTTGTAGAAAATGAAAGATTTCATAATATATGTACAGGGTGATTCTCTTAGACATGGGGTCACATTTTCTAAAAAATCAACTTACAATAAAAGTAAATCATTAAAAAACAGCGGCAACAGTGACAATTTCCTGATATACTTTTTTTTAAAGCGGAACACCTTTCATTTACTATATTTTTAAGTCAAATTATTTCAGAGAATTTTAAAATTTCCTTCCGCAAAAAAAAAAAAAAATATTTTTTGTGTTGGGTGCTATAAAAAAAGAAAAACTGAATAATTTTTGAATGAAGGATGGACAAACGAAAATTTTTAGTGGACAATAATAAAGAGCCGCTGAACAAACGATTGCAATTGGTTCGGACCTCCTAAGTTCAAAATTGTGGGAAGTAGAGGCGTTTTTTAATTTTGGGGTACTTGCTATAAAAAAGAAAAGCTTAATAACTTTTTTTCTGAGGGTGGACAAACGATATTTTTGCCTGGACAAACGTGGACAAACGATGGACAAACGAATGCGACATGTTTCGTCAAAAAATTTTGAGGTCGGGGTTCTGGCTATAGAAATGAAATGTTGAATAACTTTTGAACTAGGGGTGGACAAACGAAAATTTTTGGTGGACAATGATAAGGAGCCGGTGGACAAACGATTGCAATTGGTCCGGACCTCCTAAGTTCAAAATTGTGGGCAGTAGAGGCGTTTTTTAATTTTGGGGTACTTGCTATAAAAAAGAAAAGCTTAATAACTTTTTTCCTGAGGGTGGACAAACGATTTTTTTGCCTGGACAAACGTGGACAAACGAATGCGACATGTTTCGTCAAAAAATTTTGAGGTCGGGGTTCTGGCGTCACACAGCTTGTTATTAGGCGTTTTTTTTTTTTTTTTTTATTTCAGAGTGTTCAGAGCAGAGCACTGAGTAGACTCTGAGCGAACGCAGTAAACTCTGAGCAGAGTATGTTCAGAGCACTCCGATTTAATTATGAAACACACCTGAACACTCAATTGTCATATCTGTCAAGTTACATGAAAATTGTATGAAGTTGGCCGCGATCAGTTTCTTACTCCGTCTGCTCGGTTTTTTTTATTCTGAGCTCATGGAGCACGCTCTGAACGCGCTCTGAACGAAAAAAGAAACAAACTCCAAGCTCTGAGCGCTCTGAACTCAAAAAAAAAAAACACAACATTTTTGTTTGAGAGTTCGGGCTCAGCTCTCAAGAGCTGTCACGTCTTCAAATCTAATTTCTTGTGTTAATTAGGAAATTGAGTAAGGTTTCACAGCTTTTGATCCCCAAAATTGCAGCGTTAAGTATTCGTTGTCTTGGTTCACAATCACAATGCAACTATTGTTGACACACAAGATATAATGAACTTGCATTTAAGAGTATGTCCACTATAATGGTAGTGCTTACTTCTTGGTTTTTCATTCCTTGGATTCTTTCTATCTTATCAGCATTATGTAGTTTAAAAAAAAATGATTAATAAAGTTATACCTGATTCATCTTTCAAAATAACATAAAATCCCACCATCAACTGGACATTTATTTGAATTTCTATTGAAAAGCTAAATTTTTGTCATATTACCTACTTTTATGCAATTTTTTCATCGATTTTTTTTTCTATAATAGTAAATTAATCCCATCTCACAGTTCCGTGGTGATAGCGTGCACCCCTGATTGTGACAATCTGTCACTTTAAAAGAACATCCAACACTTTGTGTGTACATTAGGAAAGACGTGAAAAATCAATCAAACCTAGACCTAGTATAAACTTTAAAAAAAATTAAAATAGATAGGTATAGGTATGTTTTCATTCTTCTGTATTTTTTTTTTTCTCCTTTCATCGTCAATTATCTTTCAGATGACATCGATCAGTGTAGCGCAGTTAAGTAGTGACAAAGCGGATGTCCTCTACGTATAGATAGATAGGCAAGCACACTCATTGAATCCCATTAAATGTTCCTCGCTACTTAAAGTGTTGTTTTTTTTTTTTTTTTAATTTTTTTTGCATGCGCTATCCCTGACAGTGTCACATAAATAGATATCTCTTATTTCTTGTGTGTATATATGTATTTTCAATATGACGAGTTGCTGGTACATATAGTAGAAGATATAAGTGGATATTGAAAAAATAAAACTAGTTTGAAATCGAACCAGATGTCTGCAGACCTTTTTTCTGCTTCTCTTCCTGTGCTACGAACGAGTAGAGTATTATTATCAATTTCAAGGGGTGGCTCTTGAGACATATGCATCACATTCAACGAGCAAAGCAGAAAGCAGCAGCAGCCAACAGCACCCGGCAATGTACTTATTGTTGTGGCAGTTTTATGATTATAGAAATTCTCTCCTTCTCTGTCTCTCTAACTTTCGTCGTCCTTGTTATAGAGCCCCTATGATGATCCTTTACCTTTATGTACCTGCATTGATTTAATGCTAAACCTATATTTATAATTTGTCATAACTTTTTTTTTTTTTTTTTGTAATTTATTACATTTGGAATGTGGCATTGTAGGTTTAGTATTTAGAAAATTTGATTCTTCCCTAGAAATTGGTTAAATTTAGGCATGGGTTTGATAAATATAAACTGTTTCTGATAAAAAAAAAAAAAATAAATAAATGTGTCGGTATGTGTACTTGTAGAATGAATTCATGGAAACGCGGAACATGATGGTGGTGAATTTCGATTAAAGTTATTTTGGTCTTGTCTGGAAATTTATTTTAATCGAACACGAAATTGTCTATGACATTATTTATTAGAAAAAAAAATAATAATTAGACCTTTGTGAGAACTTTTCGGTCTATTTAAATTAATTCGTCTGTTAAAAAGAAAAAGTTTCTCGCGGTTTTATAAGATTGTTAAAAAACCTTGCCGAGGGTACTGAGGTACATTTTTTTTTTTTAAATATGAAGTGTCAAAGTAATGTCGTTTTCGATTGGATTTTCAGAGTGTTTCACTCTTTTTTGATTCCAATGGAATATGAAAAACTCTCTTCCGTAATATGTGTATCTATGTAGAAGTTAAAACTAAAATGAATTCTTCAATAATTTCAATTCCAGAACATCTTAAGAAGAAGCATTTACTATTTTAACAATTAGTCCAACACATACATTTAAAAATATGTGTGTTTTCAGAGTGCACTCCTAGCACTCTTTAATGAAATCCGGAGTGAAAAAACACTCCTAAATCATCACTCCGAACAGCAAATGGAAGGTTTTTGGAGTGTTTGGAGTGTGGATCGAGTGAAAAAAGAGTGCTAGGAGTGACCAACGGAAAACGACATAAGCTTACAAAATTTTTTTTGAATAATGACTCAGTCAAAGTAGTAGCCGTGGCGTGATGGTTAGTGCGATGGACTGTCATGCCGGAGGTCTAAGGTTCGATCCCTAGCCTCGCCACCTATTTATTAAAAAGAAAAAACGGCTGCTGCCTCTTGCGAGGAATTGACAAATCCTCCAAGAGTATCTCCTGTCACAGAAAAGTGCCGCTCATTAGCCGTTCGGATTCGGCAATAAACTGTAGGTCCCCTCCATTCCTGCAGACACGCACACAGGAATGGTTGAGAGTTGTAAGTCACTAGGCCCTAGTTCTTCATGAGCTGTTGTGCCATCAAATTTATTTTATTTATAGACTCAGTCAAACTTTATTTTTCTTACAAAACTGATTATATTAATTCTCAGATTTGTTATTGCGATCAATAGAATGGTTAATAAGGATTACGTAAAAAAAGAAAACAGCGCAAAATTTAAAAATTTGTGACCACTGTATCTAAAAATGTGAGCTAGAGTATCGATTTTCAATAGTTCTCTTAATATTTCTATAATTACTAAACCAAGCGAGATGGATTATTTTTTCATACTTTTCACAGAACGGGCACAACCTGCCCTATCACCCGGTACCCGCTTGACGTTGAGTTTTGGGACAACCTGTATAAGAGTCTCCCGAAACAAATAATAATAATAATAAAAGGTAATTGTTCACAGACTGCCCCCACCAGTGGTAAGGAGCCAGCGAAAGCTGTTGATAGCCGGCGAAAGCCGTGGATAGCCGGTGAAAACCGTTGATAAACCAGCGAAAGCTGTTGATAGCCGGAGAAAGCCGTTGATAGCCGGTGAAAACCGTTGATAAGCCAGCGAAAGCGGGTGATAGCCGGTGAAAGCCGTTGATAGCTGGTGGAAACCGTTTATAAGCCAGCGAAAGCTGTCGATTAGCCGGCGAAAGCCGTTGATAGCCGCAGAAAACCGTTGATAAACCAGCGAAAGCTGTTGATAGCCGGCGAAAGCCGTTGATAGCCGGTGAAAATCGTTGATAAGCCAGTTGGAAACCGTTGATAAGCCAGCGAAAGCTGTTAATAGCCGGCAAAAGCCGTTAATAGCCGGTGAAAACCATCGATAGCCAGTAAAGACCGAGTAAAACCAGCGAATGTAATTGACAAGAGCCAGTACCAGCTATACAATCCGAAACCAGCGACCCAGAAGACAGCGTACGCCGCATAGGACATCACTCAGGCGAAAGATATAAGGACCAGTGTCCACGCCATACCGAACACAGTCTAGTTAATCTCGAAACCTCAACCTTTGACAAACTTGACAAGCGCTTTTCAGAAAAGACTTCATGACAATCAATCTAAGGCATGGCGCTCACTGAAGTGGAGACGAAGTGGAGTGGTATTGGAGTAGCGAGTGGCAGTGGAATAGTGAACATTTGGATAGTTGATGAAGTGGTGGCGAAGTGATATGAAAGTGATCTAACGCGTACTGAGGTAGCATATGGTGCCACTTATACTTAAGTCAATAATCACAAGCATCTTCTAGAATTAAAAAAAACATACTTGGTCACCACTCGCTTGCCACTTAAAAATTAAACATGTTCGAGGTAAGTGGCAACAAACTGGCACAACACCACCTTCAAAATATCTTGCCACCGCCACTCCACTTTAAAGAGCGCGTCTTCATTTGTTTACATAAGTTTTATTAATTCCACATGCCACTTAGTCACCACTCTACTACCACTCCACTTCGTCACCACTTCAGTGAGCGCCCTGCCTAAGGAAATGAGAGGATAAAACATCAATAGAATCTGTTCAGTAAATCCAGAGTTAACTTACCAAATTTGTTTAGGTAACTCTGGTTTAATCCTAACCTCTCATAGTAAAACTGCAATAATAATGCCGCGTTTACACTTGATTTTTCCTTTTTGAATGGAAAGAATTTCCTGAACTTGTTTGTTCAACAACTTAAGGCTAGAAGGGGGCTATATGTATTTTCGTCAAATTATGTAATTTCTCAAAGTGTAGTTAGTGCCAATTTGACAAATGATCTTAATGATTGTACCTACGATAAAAATAATAGGTACTATACTCGTAAACTAACTTAACGTTGAAACCATTGATTAGTGACTGTTACAGTTATATCAAATTACCTTAAAAAAAAAACTGTGGATTTCTGAAAGAATATGCTTCAAAAATTTCATCACTTGCTAAAAATAATCATGTCGAAAAAGTTAATGAGTATTAAATTTACCATAAGCACGTGTTATTAGCAACAACAAACAAAAATGCCATTAGTATTCACCTCATTTGTAAATTATATCCATCAAAGCAAAAACAAAACAAAAAAAAAAAAAAGTATTACAGGTACCTATGACGAAAAATTTGTCAAATTGGTTCTTGGAGTGAACATAAAAAGAACAGAGTAGAGCAGAAGTTCGGCGCGGAGAGCGGCAAATAATATAAATATGACAATTTTTTTTTTTTTTTAAGGTGATACTTATAAAAGCGAAGTAGCAGAGGCGATTGTGTTGTTGTTTTATGTTTATACAGCAGATACAAACACAAGACAATGTATTTAGTTATTAAGTGTCATGTCAATAGGAATGTGACAGATAGATTGTTATTTACCATCTTAGTTAACCTGTTTCTGTTTATTTTATTTTATTTAATTTTATTTTAGTTTTTTTTTAGTTTTCTTGTTTAGTTTTGTTTGTTTTATTATTGTTTCTCTTTTGGAATTCATGTTAATTTTGTTTGCTTAAATGGGGCGTCAAAAGCAAGCAACGGAAGTCTATTGTTTTGACTGTGTTGGCTGCTGGCTTGTCTCTTGGATGTTTGCGATGTGTTCCACCGCAATAATGATAAGTGTTTTCAATAGATTTTTTTTTGTCTAATTCTCAATTGATGTTTTTTTTTTCATCCGATAGTGTAATGAAGGTATTCTCATTAATTTATAGGCATAGTTGAGGGTAATTGTGTAAGGTGTTGGTGAAAACCTGAGTGCAAACAAGAAAAAATTGGATTGGTAGAAATATTGTGGCAATATGAAACTCTGTTTGTTTTTTAAGTTTATTTTATTCATTTCTGCCTGCTACAGCAAGGCCGGTTATATCAGTTAGTACCTAAATTTGATTAGAAAACATTTTTCTTTTGGATAATTAAAGGTATTATCATCATTACCGAGCAGTAGACAATCGAACCCCACTTGGCCGGCCTCACCATGCTTAGTTTTTAATTTGATAAAAGTTGTTTTAAAAAGAAATCTTGGATATTTTTTGAACCAAGTGCAAGGGTGGACAACTTAACCCACTTGATCCAGTTCTCGTATGTTAAAATTTGGGGAACTAATTATCTTTTTTGTGGGGGTGTTGCTATAAAAACCAAAAAACTTAATAACTTTTTTGCTGAGGGTGGAAAAACGATGGCCGAACAAAGCCGACATATTTCGTCCAACAATTTAGAGGTCGTGATTCTGGCGTCAAACTCGTCTCTCTTAACTGGCTTATCGACGATAGACTTTAAATGCCTTATCAACAGCTTTTAACCGGCTTATCAATGGCTCTACCGGTTTATCAACAGCTCTTTACCGGCTTATACTGCTTTTAACTGACTTATCAACGACTTTTAACCGGATTATCAACGAATTCTAACAATTTTTAATAGTTTTTGTAATTAAAGTGAAATTGCAAAACATATACTGAGCCCATATCATCTGTCAGGTGTCAAACTTAGTATAGAAACTGTGTTGCCAATTTAAAAACGAAATTTCAATAAAACAAACGATATTCGTTAAATATTTAAAAATATGAAAAACCCCATTCCATATTAAATGTAAGGAATTAGTACAGTTGGAATGTACAATTGAAAAGAAAAAAATTGAATAGCGGTTTTTTTTTAATCTTAATCTTTAGGGCGGGCTTATTAGGAGTCTTCACTTAATTTTTCGACCTATTGCATTCACCGCCATCGCCATCTTGAATTTAAGGAAAATTAGTTTTCGTTGAATAACTCGTTTATTTTCAGCTTTTGACTAAAAATGTACTTCACAAAATTTGTTCAAAATTTAATTACCTACAACTTTGTCATTGTCAGATGATTACTGATAAAAAAAAAATTTGCTGATGTAACTAGAACATTGGCTGACTTCCAAAATGTAGAAATTTTTTTGATGCGGAAGTAATGCCTACATTTTTCATACGCATCAGCAACGCAAACTTGATGAGAAATATTACATTGCATAAGTCTGACGGTTCGGAAAGCAACACAAACAAATTTAAATCGAAGCAGCTAAAAAATGTTTGGATGCGCAGTAAATGCGCATCTGATTTTGATTTTGGAACTCAGCCATTATTGTTAACTTCCCATTATGGATGTTATTGTACTTGTTCCGATTTGTCGAAATGAAAAATTTGACATTTCTCCACAATTCGAGGTCTATAGAATCCGAATCCATCGAACATTCGTTCTTTCGTACGTTCGTGAGCTTTTTTCGTCGGTGGTATCTTGAGAAGGAATATAGATAACAGTTAATACGGCCATAACGTGCAAAAAGGGTTTTCAGAAAACTTCAATTAGCGGTTTTATTATTATAGTAATTTAAAATACCTATTATAGTTTAATTCATTTTATGCACAATCACACCTATCTATCTATGTAGGTAAAACTTCTATTACCTACTTATAAATTCTATTTGATAAGTTGCAAAACATTTTTACTTTCGTTTCGAGTGGTAGGTACTTTGCGCGCCACTCAATAATATTTTTATATAAACCTAACGACTCACGAATAAAATGTCATTTTGTTTTCATTTGACAATCAAATGTCAAATCAAACGCACTTAAAAACGAACAATAATAAACGAAAAATAAAAAAAAAATCATAAAAAAATTTACCTTATCTATCTCAAGTGGTATGTTTGATTGTTTTATATTAATATCAATACATACATAATTGACAAATATACATACATACTCATAAAATTAGATTTCAACAGTTTAAAATAAAAACATACCTACTCTATAGTGGAAAACAAACAGAACTATGTAGGAACATACATATATACAAAAATAGAAATTAAAAAAAAAAATGAAATGAAAACAAATTTACTGTATATATGCAACAGTGTTGATATAATAAACTAAATATGGATTTATCGAACATGTGTGTAGTGCAGTGGGTAATTGTTAAATTGGCTATTCAGTCGAGATCAAGACTCGATACACCACGAACTACATACAATGACCGTGGCAGGTTGGCTTTTAGTGAAAAAAAAAAATTATAATTCTGTCCGAAATGTTTCATTTTGAGAAAATATTAATTGACGTAGGATTCCTGCCTTATATTAAACCGTATTACCTATATGTATACATAGTGATCGGTATAAGATGCACCAAACTGCTGGAACGAGTAGGTTGAGTTAAGACAAGAAAAAAAATCGTATGGAAGGGGGGGGGGGTATATTTCCCCCCGTTTAGGCAGAAGGGACAATTTTCTATAAAATTGACTTAAAGCAAAAAAAAAATATTTAAAAACAACGGTACAATTTAAAATACCATGCTATACCTTTTTGGAAAGCCAGAAATCTCTTCTTTGATTTTCATTTTAAATTAAGTTGTGCTAGTGAATAGTTTTTGAAAAATTAATTTTCAAACTCGAAATTTTGAAAAAAAAAAATTTCAAACTAATTTTTTTCAAAGTTTTATGTAATTAAGTATAACTTTTGTTTTCAAAATTCAATGCTCTTATTAATTTTCAATAAAAAACAGAAAACCGGATGCTAATGTCTTTTAATTGAAAATAACGAAATCTACTTTACTACTTAATTTGTAGAAATAGGTTCTTTTGAACAACAAAATAACGGATGGAAGTCGAATTTAAGGATAACTTACTTTTGTTATTTTCAATTTTCTCAAAAACTAGACTATATTTTGACATCTGGTTTTCAGTGTTTGGCTAAAAATTGATGGGAGTATTGAATATTAAAAATAAAAATACTACTAAATAACGTAAAATTTTGAACAAAATCAGTTTGAATACAATTTTAATTTTTTTTTTTTCAAAAATTCAAGTTTGAAAATTAAGTTTTAAAAAACTATTCGCTAAAAGAACTTAATTTATAAACAAAATGGAAGCAGTTTGGTGCATTTTATTCCGATCACCCTGTATACATATGTATATGTATGTATGAGGATTGGACGGCCTGGTATATAAATAAGCACCGAGTGTTAACAAGCCTAAAACGGCAAATCTGCAAGTCCCATAAAATAAAAAATAAATTTTTATGTTCGATTTCATAAAGACTTAAAAGACTTTTAAATTTTTAAATGACGTCTTTTATATAGAACAAACGTCATTTAAAAATTTAAAAGCCTGTTAAATGGTTAAAAGAGCTTTTTAAAATCGGCCATTAATATAAAAACTTTTTGCGGACTTACCACTATTGTTTTGAATAATAGTTTCCCGACGTTTCGACAGGGTTACACTTGTCGTGGTCACGGGTTGACATAAATTTGCTGGCGCGACAGCCTGTGTAGAACTAAGGCCTAGTAAATTACAATTCTCAACCATTCTTGTGTACTTGTTATTGTTAGGAATAGAGGAGACCTATAGTTTTCTGCCGAATTCGAACGCGTAGGGTGAGAGGCACTTATTCATGACAAGAGTTACTCTCTCGGAGGATTTGTCACTTCCTCGCAAGAAGCTTGGAATCGAACCCAGACCTCTGACATGACAGCCCTACGCACTAAAAATTAAGTATGCCACGGCTGCTACAAGTCCCGTACGAAGTACTATATAACTCAAAATCTGGTGGTTTGAATAATAATTGGCCAGCAATAAATTATGAATTTTTTTTTTTTTTCTCAAGCTCAAGTTGTTAACAAATTGAAACAAATAACATTTAATTATATTTAGAAATATTTTTTGATTAAAAAAATAACTAAGTATCAAGCTCAACCGACCAACAACAATCACTCTCATCGTCTTCGCTGACATCAATGTTTGAACTAGAGTTTCCTGAACTGGAAACAGTAGGAGCAGTAATTAAGTAAAATACTTCATTTGGGAACGATTTAAATTGTTTTTTAGGTAGTTTTCTGAAGCTTGTTATCAGAGGATCCGAAGTAAAAAGCATAAAATTAAAAACATCCTCGTTACATTTTTGTCTGGAGCACTTCCTTGAATATAGCTCTCTCGATATTTTTTTAAAATCCTTATTTCGGGCTTGTTGAGCTTATTCAGACAACTGACCAATTGGAAGAAGTGCAGCGGAAATAACATCTGGGCCATGAATTAAGAGCTTGTGTACTGTGAGGGGCATATAATACCAAGGATATAATGGTCCACTAAAGCTTGAACTGACACTTCAGCTGAATTATCGCTTACATTAATATCCTCGCTTCTCGGATAGCATTTTTTTTTGCATTCTGAATGGTCTTATAGGAAGGAAACCTTTCAGGGTCCTTGGCGCGGATGATGTTGTATTGGTGCCTAGTCAACTTGACCTCAACAACGACTGACAATGCTTCCTCACCTGACATATTTCGATTCCTTTTCTGGTCTTTACGAAAGGCATTTTGATAGTATGTAAATAGCTCGTCGAGGTGATCGCACTATCTCTTGAACCAACTTCGATGCAACTGGATGACCTTCAGATCTTAAATTTGAGTTCGTTGCAAAGCCCAATTGCGAGGTCGGAACTTCTTTTCTCAATTTTTCCGTTTTTAGACGTTTACTCCTTTCAGAGCTATCTTCAAATGGTTTCTCTGGGAGGCCTTCTACTCTTTTCGACAGGGTTTTCTTGATCCGTATGCTTGAAGCGAATCGGTGTCAGAAGCCAGTTACTGTTTTCTTTCTTAAAACGCATTTCGTTTCTGGCAGCCTTACGCCATTTCTCTCTAAATCTCACTTTAAATTGAGAAAGTGTTTGATGAAGCTCTCTAGGATCGAGGTTATGTTGGGTTTCAAGGTGTTCCAGCAAAAAATTAAATTGTTCTTCCAATGTTTTTATAACCCAGAAGTTTTCATTATATTAAACAATACAATTCTTCAATAAAAAAACTTCGGTTGAATCTGAGCCTAAATGAAAATAACAACTTATAAATGATGTGTTCTAATTTTCTGAAGAGGTCGTATACGAAAAACAGAAAAAATTGAAAAGGAGCAAACATGAGCACGATTTTTCACTTACACTTTATAAACAAGATGTTAATTTACATTGACAAACAAAAATCTCCACGTGCAAAACGTTTGGAAACTAAACTTTTCCTTTTTCGAATAAAAAATAACCTACAATTTATAAAGACGAATTAGAACATACACAAAATATATATAAACATATATTGGACTTATATATTCGACATCACATTTTATTTCACGTAATAATACATACTTGTAGCTATTGAATTAATTTTATTTTTTAGTTTTATCTTTAAAAACAAAAAAGTTAGAGCAAAACAAAAAATTAAGAAATTTTACCTTTTTTTTTTTTTTCTTTAGTTATCAAAAAACTGATGTGTCACTTTCAATTGCTCCGCACTGACGCCATCACAGAAAAAACATGGAGTTTTCATACAAACTATCGATAACATGTATGGAATTCATGCGGGTAACACAGTTTTTCTCCGTGCCTCAGTTAAGCACCGAAAATTCTCTGTGCTTAGCTAAGCCCAAATGGGCTTAGTTGTTATTGCATTTAACACGAAAACTGTTGATCACCGACATCGTTTTTTTTCATCCAATTCCCTTCGGACTTGCAAAAAAACACGGCTATATTTGCATCATCAGCCATAGACATTTATTTTTTGTTTAATCAAAATCTTCAATGACTTTGAAAAGAAGTTAAATTCATAACCAAAAATGTAAATCACAAAAACAAGCTGACATTTTATGACCAATTTCACGCCTTTTTATTTTTTTAAGTTCAGATTGCCATTGTTGCAAAAAATTATTTGCAACCCTGCCTCCCTGACTATTATTGCTGCTTCTTCTAGTGTTGCTCTGCTTGGCTTGCTTTATAAATAATCAACTCCATAGGTTGTTTCTAAAGGGGGGAATTGGCATGGCGCGGTGGCGACGGAATGCAGCAGCGTCGGCGGTGGTGGCAGTGTACTCAAGTTGTTGTCGTTGAGATAATTTCTTAAAGTGGTCTTTTGTTGTTGTTGTTGCTGTTGTTGAATTTTTAAACTATCACGAGAGGTTCGGCAAGAGAATCAACTTATAATTGATTGTATTTACAGGGGCAAGAAACGATGGATGGCTGTATACATACATACATACATACATACATTAAACATATAAAGTGAGGGCGCTACATTTCTATACTCAAAGTGTGCTAACTATAGTTGGTAGCTTTAGTTAAGTATGTGCGAAATTACGTAGCAGATAGGTATAATAGTTCAATGATGCATTTCAGTTTTGTTATTATAAATAAGTCATTTACAGAGTAAAGTTAATTTAAGTTTTAATAAATTGTTTAGGCATTTGAAGAGAATGATGCTTGAAAGAAATTAATATGAGTGGAGAGTTAACTAGGTACATGTATGTATGTATACTTAATTATAGAAGATTAAATCTACCTATCGATATCAATTATTGAAAGGAACGCTCAATAAAACGGTATATCATTTTGTCAAATTCTTTATTTTAGATAGGTAATAGAACATCCGGTAGGGTTTAATTTGGTAAATATGTAGTAAATATACAAATTAAAAATACAGTTTTGTGTTTTATTGTGATTTATACTAAAATAAAAATATTTTCATAATTTCAACAAATTAAAAAAAAAAACACCCTATACCTAGTAGACAATTTGCGGCCTGTCAAACTAATGTCAACTTACTCAATGACCATTTGTAGGTATGAACTTGAACATACATTTTACCTACCATTGTGAATTTTCCACAGTTTTTTTTTTTGGTTTTGTAAGTAATTTTCCTACCTGAACCTCCTGAGCTTGCCTACCTTTATTTTCTGATTATTTAGTTTTTTTTTTTTTACAGGAATCATTTTAGGTAGAGGTCGGTTGTCAGTAGGTAGGTAGGTATTATATTCTTTGAATGCGGGGAATGTTTTTTGTTTTTTTTTTTTTCTTTTCGTTTTTATTATTCTTTTATATCTTCGTCGTCATTCGATCTTCTTTGGAAGAACACACTCCACGTGGAGTCTTGGTTGGATTGTGTGTCTGTCGGTTTCGGCATTGTTGAACACTGGTCGGAGATGTGTTTAGTCGCGCTATCAACACCAACAACTACGACCAAATCGACGACCGTCGCTTTGTCGACCAACGAACGAGCAACGACCAACGATCGATGCGATGTGCTGATAAAGAGCGACGCGACGACGGAGACGGCACAACCAACGTGGCGGTAAAACATTTTCTTGTTATGTCGTTTAGCTTTATTTAATTTCAAATCCAATTGTCATTTAGATATTTTCTGTTGTTGTTGTCGTTAGATGTGTTTTTTTTTTCTTTGTGTTATTTATTGCTCTTGAAAGTGAAAATTAGATTATAGAAAAAGATTGATGTATATTTTATAATAAATAATATTAATATTTTATCTATTTTTTGAGTTTTTTTTTTTTTTTTTTTTATTTAGATAAGATATTAAACAAAAAATTTAATAGGTATGTACCTATACCGAAGTAGGACGGTAGGTATATTGATCTCAGTTTTAATCAATTGATTTTTTTTTATTTTGTTATCATTCCATATGATTGATCGGTTCTTTACATTATTGATTGTGGTTTTAAGTTGAATTTTGATTTTGACCTAAAATTTTAAGAATCGGATTTTGTATGTTTTAAAGAATTTATAGGCAAGTAAGTAGGTAGGTAGGTATACTATAACAGGTTTGTTCTGCGAAATATTTTATCAGCTTATAAGTAATCAAAACCTGCGGCGAGACATAAAGACAATAAATTTGTAAGTTGGTGTAGGTAGGTATGTAGAAAAAGGTAAATATGACTAACTGCCTGTAACTGGAATTATTGGAGCCGCACAAGCTGTCAAAATATTGATGATATTGCAAAAAGCTGCAATCGGAGGTGCAATCGCAGTTGGACGAGTTTGCCAAATTTTAACTTTCCACGTATATACAGCGTTTTTGGTGTTTCTAAATTGTACCTATGAAAAAAAAAAAAAAAAACAATTGTCTGTGTCGGCAAAAATTATTTAAGCTCTTAGTCTTTTATTTGTATCTAGAAAAAAATATATATAAATTAAAAGAAAATAATATAGGAAATTCAAAATGATGATGCTCAGTCCCGTAAACTTACTCATGTAGGTAGTAGTCCAGTCAACGAAGACTCAAAATCATAAAATAAATCGTGTAGTCTGGATTATTTTTTTAAGTGGTAGGGGTGACCCCCAGGTACAACAACAAAATGAAAGTAAATTAAATTTGCTTGACTTCTAGCGAAAATATGAACAAACCTTTTCTGTGGCAAATTTAATTTACTTTCATTTTGTGTTGTACACTTCTCTTAAACGCTTGGTTTTCGAAATATATTTACGAAATAGTACAAAAAGGGATTTTTACCCCCCTCTCCTGGTTAAAGCCCGCGGGCCTGGACTAGGGACTTTTAGTAGGTATGTTGTACCTGGGGGTTACCCCTATCAATTAAAAAAATAATCCAGACTACATGATTTTTTTAACATATTTTTTATTCGTTACAACATTGACCGTTTCAATGTACTAATTACTCTACAGAAATAATTTTCTAAAAAAAATAGTAGGTTTCATAATTTTCAATTTTCTCTTAGTTTAACTAAAAGACTTATAGCCATCTAGTTTTCAGTGTTCACCTAAAGTTTAAAAACAGTATCAAACACTAAACGAAAATCTAGTACTTTGTAACAAAAAATTTGAAAAAAAAAATTATCATAAGTTAACTTTTTTTTTTTAATTTTTGATTTAAAGTAATTTTTTTTCAAAAACTTTTAACTAAAATTACTTGCTTTAGCAGTGGAATAATAAAATAAGTTTTTGCATTTTCAAAAAGCTATAGTAGAGCATTGTAGATGTTTCCGTTGTTTTTAAATGATTATTTATGCACTTTGATCCAATTTTTTCAGAAAATGGTCCCTCCCGTATAAGTGGGGGCAACTAGACACCCCCTCCTTAGCAAGTTTTTTTTTTAAATATATCTTTAAACTATTTCACAAAATATTGGTGAATAATTTGGAAATACATTGCATACTTCTTACCTTTGAAGATACAGTGTTTTTCATATCACAAAAAACACTGTCAAATAAATTAAATAAGGATATTTTAACTTTCGCCACCTTCTTTAACCCCATACCTTCTCTCTCATCAAGTCAATAGAATTATCATGAATCGATACGTATTTACCTTTTCTATAATTTCAGGGTTAATTCATCAAAAAACGTAAAATTTTTAACGCATTAACATGGTTTTTCAGATTTTCTGACATTTGTACCCCCATATCTCTCTTAGTATTGCTTCTAGCAAAAATATGACTTAAACCTAATTTGAAGAAAATTCAATTTACTTTCATATTGTAGTGTAAACTTTTCCGCTAATACTCTTGGTTTTCAAAATATTACCTTTACCCCCCCCTGTCTAAAGCTCGCGGGTCGTGGCTGGGACTTTTATTATGTTGTACCTGGGAGTCACCCCTACCACTTAAAAAAATAATCCAGACTACACGATTTATTTCATTTATTTTTCCTTCGTTGACTGGACTATAGGTAGGTACCTATTGTTTCATTTTTTTTTAAAATAAGTAGGTACCCAAAAATCTTTACAACATTCAACACTTTTTGGCACCTATTCTAGCTCCAACTTGAGTTTCAGTTGCAGCATTCTATTGCAGTCTAAGCATTGAAGACACAGAATCTTAAAATAAATGCAAAAAATCATGGAAGTGGTAAGGGTGACATTCAGGTCCAACATACTAAAAGGTCCCCAGCCCGTGACGACAAAAAAAAATTAAATCTGAATTCGTAATCCGTTCGCCGCAAAAGAAATCGAATCTTAGGCAGAAATCTGAATTTATCAAAGAAAAATCCCATAAATTTCCTACAGAAAAAATGTTGAATCATTTTTTCGCAAAAAGCCATACTAAAGCTGATGCGGGTTATTGAAATGTAAACAAATCGAAAAAAAAAATGTGTTTTTAGCCTGAAAATTTAGTTTTTTATTGATCGATTTACTCATCAAAAATAACAGACAAAGTACGTATGTAGGTAGGTATTATATTCACGATAATTTCATTGATGTGATGAGGGAGATAGCCCAGGAAAATATGAATACAAAATGGCCAAATGACAAACAAATTCCGACAAAGCTGAATTTTGGTGGAGAGGTTTATTTTTTTTATCTTAAGCATTTTCAAAAAGTACCTACCTACCTTAAATTTGGGCCAGGCTTAATTTTGTTAAGGAGGATAAAAGGGGTTGAATTTCACTTTTTTGCAAATTTCTCAAAAACTGTACCTAAGTGTTTTTAGAAAAATGTGAAGGCAAAAGTTGTAGCTTATGTAATTTTATTTTTTTTTGTTTTCATTTAATAACTCGCCTGGATTTTATTTTGCAACAAAATGGCAAATGAAAAACTTTAAAAGAATCAAAATATGTACCTACAAAATGAGGTATCAAAACAAATTTGTAATATCTCCAATTATAGTCAACTCAATAAATCAGAAACCCCTGAAGAAGTTGGAAAAAACCAACGAAACGTCGGGAGAAAGGATGAAATAAGAGTTTTTATTTGCATTCACAACCAAAGGATCTGTAAAGCCCAAATATTAAAATAATAAAAAACTAAATTTATATAATCAGATCACCAATAAGAAACTATAAAATGAGGTATTAACGATCTCTGGGACTTTTGTCATCTTTGAGTTAGGGCTTGTTAAAGTTCAACTGTATAAAATGTGGTTGAATGGAATGTTAAGCTTTAAGACACACCTCCTGCTTCTCCTGTTGCATTTACTCCATCAAAACCTATGACAACTTTGGTTGAGGAGGGTTAGTGAAATATCTTTGTCGAAGATTATTTTTCAAAATTATAAAATTTTTCATCAACTTTTGCATTTAAAAAATCGAACATCACATTTACGGTGGATATTCAATCACCCCTCTGTAGCCTGATATTCTGGCTTAATTTAAAGACTCCAACCTTGAAGATCCGATTACTAGGAAGAAAGTTATAGCTTCTTAAGTCAACTATATTGCTTTATTTTAAATTATTTCTGAAGTGAAAAATAATCATCGAGTGCCCAAAACCACACAATTGGTTCGTTCGTGTAGTTTCCGCACTTAAAATGGCAATCAACATGTTACAGACTTAAGAAAGTAATAGAAAAACAATTGTCAAATTTTTGAGCAGTGAGGATGAAATTCTCTCAAAGAGAGGGAAACTGTCCAAAAGTACATGAACGCTTTAAACCAAAAATGTCAAGCAATTTTAAAACGTCACCAAAAAGCAAATAAAAAATAGAGTCTTAATGGAGAAAAAGTAAACGAAGTCACAAAATTGAAAAAAATTTTAGCTAAAATTTTTATTAAAATTGAATTTTTAAAACACTTTCTATTTTTAAATAATTTTTTTCAGTGAATAATCAAAAAATAAAAAAGGAAAAAATTCACTTCTAACAAAAAGCAAAGTAAAAGTAAACAAATAGCAGCCATTTTGTATTTTTGTTGTTGTTTTTTTACTCCCCCCTGGATTTTTGACAGAACACAATTTTCTACCCGAAGAAATTTTTTTTCGGGCAGAAAATTGGCAAGAAGGGGAAATAATCTACCCTTTCGCGAGCGTTCTCTTCGTAATATAATTTATTATTATGTTTATGGTCGTCGCGAATTCCAATCTGATTGTTACGAAGTGTCAAACTCTATTCGCGTTCCACATACGATCCACACTTCAACGAACAAATTGTTCGCGCGCGACTAATCTTTTCCCTATGTTTTCTTGGTGGGATTCGCGACAAATAAAAAAGCAGTTTTAAAGAAATAGGCGAATATTCGTTCATTCGTTGGGCGCTCTCATCTGAATAGTCCTTTAGACCGTGTGCGAACTGTGTAAAAATAGCAATACATTTTTTCCGAAGATTAATTTTTGACGTGGATTTGACGTAAAATTTGTACGTGGATATGTAAAAAAATTCAATCTCGAATAAAATTTAAGCGAAATTTAAATCCAATTCACACACGGTCTAAAAAGAATGAGAACGAATCTAAGGTTAGGCACGCACTTGCGATTTAAAGTCGTTGCGACTGAAAAGTCGCTCTAAAAATGGAACCTGTTTCATTTTTTTCAGGCGCCGCGATTTTTCAGTCGCATGTGCGTGCACTCACATTAAAAATCATGTGCTTCATTTCTCGCAACTAAAAAATCGTGCGACTGACAATCGCAAGTGCGTGCATGTTTATTTCTTTCCGCGACTACGATTTTTAAAATCGCAGAAATTTAAATCTCAAGTGCGGTCACACACATGTAATTGCATTTGTTTCATTTAATTTTGTGACAATCGCGTCGCTCGTAAAATGGAACAAATTTCAGTCGCGATTTCTCGGTCACAAGTGCGGTCACTCACATTGAAACTCATTTGTTCTATTTCTTGCGACTAAACAGTCGCGTGATCGAAATCGCTTAGCCTAACACTTTAACTCTAGTAGTTCTAGAATTTTCTAGGTTATAATATGAAAATTATTTCGAAGTTTGAGAATCCTTTATTATTATTTTTAGCTTTGAACAAATTCAAAAAAAAAAAAACATTTTTGTTAAAGATTTGTAAGACAGCCAAAGAACTTTAAATCAGTCTAAGCTATCATGCTTTCGCTCTAAAAATAGCCGGCATTTTTTGTCGTGCTCATAAATGGTATCCTCTTATCTCAATTGTTATAATAGTTTTACTAAAACATCACTTCTGCATTTTGGCACATAAAACTAAGTGATGATTTGACAGGCGGCATATGACAACGTATAACATCACAAACGACGATCTTCTGTGGCGGTTTATTTTTTAAATTAAATTTTTTTTTGTTACTTGACCAAAATGTGCGATGAATCAAAACAGTTTTTATTTTAAGGCTGCTGTGCATTCTGTTTTCTGTTCCCTTGATGTTCGAACAAGCGAGACAGGACCCCCAGAAAAAAAGCAACACACTCACGAACTTTTAACAACACCTGACATGAATTTATTTACTCATAAATATTGTGCAACGTAAAATATAATCATTTTCCTCTTTTTTTGATCGATGACACTCGATTTTTGGTGACAATTAAATTCATTTGACAAGCATTCTCGAATCATTCGAGTTTGTGTTTGTGTTCTGAATTGGAAAGAGTAGTGACAAAACAGAAGGTACCTATACATACTTATATGTATAAGAGTATACATGATGTTCTGGTAGGTACCTTATGCACAAAAGCGTAAAACCCACACCGCACCATCACACCGTGTCGCGCCCGTCAATTAGTTGAGATATATATATTTTTTTTTTGTAGATTAACGAAAAAGCAGGGGAAGGTGTGTCATTTTAATATTTTTTGTTTTCTTTTATTTATTCTTTTTTTGTATAAGAAAATCCGAAATGAATTCGGAGCAGATAAGATGTTTCACAGTGGGGCAATTTAAATTTAAAGTGAGCATTTTTTCATTTTTTTCTTTTTCACGGGCACGGTCTTTTGAAAGATTCTTCAGGAATATCCTGGAAACCTCTATCCCCGAGCTGGGGTAATGCGTTTCTGAAATTGTATGTCCTTGTTGGAATTTTCCGTCTAATCTTCGACATTCCATGCACGGTTTGACGTATATCTCCTCGTAAACCGTACATTTTTTTGAGGATGACAAATGTAGTATGTAGTATGAACTATCCCTTAGTATATAAAAAGTAAGTTCGTTGGACAATCACGCTTGAAAGGTCTCGGATCG